>CM040121.1:12412065-12869136 GCA_022559845.1 Amorphophallus konjac
ACCTGTTGGTGCCGGATCACGGTGTCCAGGGGTGTCGGATCGCAGCACTCAAGCCCCCTTTCTCTTTTTTTTACTAGTATTATATGACTCCCCTTTTTTTATGCATGGTTTCACCATTCCTTTCACTTCGTTATTATTGTTTATTGTTATTATTATTTTCTTTATTGCTTTTGTTTATTAACATAAGGCCTGGTGAAATTTCGTCAGCACCTCCCCCGGACCTGAGGTATTTTTGGGGGGTGAGAAACGGATGTTCGTCTACGGAGAATCTGAGACGGTCCCTTAATTATTACAGTGCGCCTAAGCGGCAACACCCACAGCGACGACGTTGAATGTTCAAGGGGACAGGCGGCCTAATTCGACGAACGGGCTATTCTTGAAATCAAAACGAGCGTAGAATACGTAGGGCCTGCCAATCTAAGGGAAATTAGACTGTATGACCATCTGCAAGGGGCTGCCGGATCAACCCCATGGGGCTGCCGGATCACCTGAGAGGAAGAAAAACTGCATAACAGAGATCTCTAAGGAATTAAGAGAACTCAGAGGGAAGCAGCCCACGAGGGTCTAGATTCGGAGTCATACCCATGGTATTGGATAAACCCCAGATCCTCTTGAGACACATTTATTTTGTCCTTCAGATCAATGATCCTATCTGTTTCCCCATCGACCAAGATGAGCAATGATACAGTGAATAACGAGAAAAGAAGAAAAGCTGGAAAACGGTGAACGCATTCAAAGTGGGGTAGAGGGAAATATACATTATACACATAAATCACGTGGGACCTTTCACACATCTCTTTTATTTACCCACTGGGGAGCAAATGAGAACAGGGAATACATGAGGATAGCAAACATGCTTCATTTCGTACCTCACGATGAGGCAACGAAAGCAAGAAAAAGGAAAATACAACGAGGAATGAAATATAAAAGAAAGACAACATAAGGCGCACCGGGGGGGGGGGGAGCATTGACTCCGCATCAAATGCTCCCCCCCCCGCAGACCTCCCTCTTTTCTCCTCGTGTCCCTCTCTTTTTCTTCTCCCTCACTCTCTTCTTCTTCTCCTTCACCCTACAGGTGCAAGTGTAGGGGTCTTCGGATGCTTCCTGGGGCTTCTCTCTTCCCAAGTCTCCTGGGAGTTCAATTTTTCTTCTTTTTGATGCTTCTTCCTTCTACTCTCCTCTCATCTTCCCCCTGCGCGGCTCCCCTGGGGCCCTTTATATAGGGGTGCAGGAGGCTACAGGCTGTCGTCGCGGAGCTGTCGGATGGAGTAATGGGCTTGCCGGATGAAGCAATGGGCTGCCGGACGGAGCCGGCGTGCTGTCGGATGGGGAAAAGGGTTTGCCGGGTAGATGGCTTGTGCCGGTTGAAAGCCGTAAAGGGGCTGCCGGTTCAAGGCTTTAAGGAGCTTGAAGGGATGCCGGTTAAGCTCAAGTTGCTGTTTGAGGGGATGGGCGCTGCCGGATGGGGCAGCGGCCTGCTGCCGGATGAGACAGCTTGAGGCTGCCGGATGGAGTGCTTAAAAGGTGGTTGCCGGATCGCTTGCACGGGGCTGCCGGATGGGCACTAGCACGTTGCCAGTTCAACACGCGGTTCGCTACCGGATGAGGCAGCTAGGGGCTGCCGGTTGAGGGCCCATGGGGCTGTCGGTTGAGGTGTTTTGGCCCTGCCTCATGTGGTGGTTGAAGGCTGCTGCTGTCGGTTTAAGGGCTTCGAGGAGGGCTGCCGGATGAGGTAGCTAGGGGCTGCCGGTTGAGGGCCCATAGGGCTGCCGGTACACCCCTTTACTCCTTTTTCTTCTTCTTCCCTTTTATTCTTTCTCTTCTTTTTGTTCTTCTTTTATTCTTTTTCCTTTTCCTTTCTTCCTTTGATGCCCGAACTTCTGCAACCTAGTCCGTGGCCGTACATCTTCAGGAGTGCCTTGGACTCCCTTGATTTTGAGTTTAATTCGTCCCTCGGGATGCGAGTTCGTGGTGGTTTAGCACCACTTGGTTATTATGATAACGCAACCAGTCTCTTTCGGAGCTCGAGTATCTCGAGCCCGTCGTTGTATTGTTCGCCGTTGAGTCTTCACAGCTGAGTCTGCAGCAGTGTATTGTTCAGGAATGCTTTGGCTTCCTTCGATTTTAATTCGTCTGTCGGGACGCGAGTTGATATCATATGAGGGGTATCCTTGGGGTCTGGCCATTTGGACCCTCTTCTTGTATTTCTTCGCTGTCGGGTCGTTAGGGTCGGCCCCGTGGCAGTGCGTTTTAGGGACACTTTGTCTTCCCACAATTCATGACGTATTATGATATATTGTAGAAGTCAAATTTTGCATGTCAACAACATTCTTGTCATTTCTTGACTTTTCGAAATATATTTGACATTTCTTGACTTCTCGGAGATGGCCCTGTCACTTATTGACTTCCTGGGCATTCCTACTTTCCTTGACTTTTCGGAGATAACCCCGTCACTTGACTTTCTGGGCATTCTTGTCATTTTTTTGACTTTTTGGGAATAGCCATGTCACTTCTTGACTTCCTGGACATTCCTGTCATTTCTTGACTTTTTGGGAATAGCCCCGTCACTTCTTGAGCCCCGTCACTTCTTGACTTCTTGGACATTCCTGTCATTTCTTGACTTTTTGGGAATAGTCCCGTCACTTCTTGACTTCTTGAGTATTCTTGTCATTTCTTGACTTCTTGGGAATAGCCCCGTCACTTCTTGACTTTCTGGACATTCCTATCATTTCTTGACTTCTTGGGAATAGCCCCGTCACTTCTTGACTTTTTGGGCATTCCTATCATTTCTTGAGTTTTTGGGAATAGTCCCGTCACTTATTGACTTTTTGGGCATTCTTGTCATTTCTTGACTTTTTGGGAATAACCCTGTCACTTCTTGACTTCCTGGACATTCATGTCATTTCTTGACTTTTTAGGAATAGTCCTGTCACTTTTCGACTTCCCGGGCATTCCTGTCATTTCTTGACTTGTCAGGGTTTATTTGAAATTTCACCCATTTCTGAGTTTCCGGACATGATAGCTCTTGGTCATGAAAAGGATATATAGACTTGGGTGGTTAGCCATAAGCCAAACTTAGGAGAGTGCACGTTGCTTCAGGGAAGTGATGGTCCCGCTCCACCGAGTCATACAAATGGAGCGAACCGGAACAAGAGCATTCTTAGGCGATTTCTGGATAAGCTATGAACTTTGTGTAGTTTCTAGACTGAACCAAGACTTTTATGTAATTTTTCCACTATCGGGGATATTTTTGTAATTTTTCCACCATCGGGGGTATTTCTGTAATTTTTTAAACCTTGAAGATTTTTTCTATAATTTTTTCACACTTCGGAGGTTTTTTTACAATTTTTTTGACCAACGAGTTTCCTGCAATTTATGATCATGAGAGCTTTTCCAAGGCTTTTTCTACAATTTCTTGATAGTAAAGAGCTTTTATGCAATTTTGTCACAAGCAAGAGGTCATTTCTGTAATTTTTCTTCAAGGTTTGGAGAAGCTTAAACATTGGAATTTGCAGTCATTTTACTTCAACCTTGCAGCACAGTCATTTCCCTTCAACGCACAACACAGGGCATTGCATAGCATAGGCCTTCCTCATAGCATTAGGGGGTGAGACTTTCCTTCACCGATGCTAAAAGAGGTGACCGGAACCCCCTGGGGGGGGGGGGGGCTTTGAGGGTGGTGATCACACCTTGTTGCAGGAGCACCCACGGACTGGGCAAACCTCTTGCACTGCTGCCCTGCTTCTTCTTTCTTCTCCTCCTTCTGCTGCTGCTACTACTCTTCGTTCAGTTCTCCTCTTCCTCTTGGCCATTGCCTCCCTTGTATAGGTGGTGGGGAGTGGAGTGGAGGTGCGTAGGCTTGGAAGGATGCTCCTCCTATGGAAGTTGAAGGGCCAACATATGAATCCCTCCCCCACTTCACTTCTTCTTTTTCATGATAGGAGGGACCGAAGGGGGTCCCCCTCCGGTTAAGTGCCACTGGAGGGGGGGGTCCCTCTGGTGCTGCAGGTGACCGGAGGCCCCTCCCTCCGGTTGCATGACACTGGAGGGGGTCTCCCTCCCTTCTTCTTTCTTTTTTTCACATGAGATGAGGGGAGGGACCGTAGGGGGTGCCCCTCTAATCATGTGTCATTGGAGGGACCTCCCTTCAGTTGCAGTGCACCAGAGGGGGTCTCCTCCGGTTTGCAGTGCACTAGATGGGGTGCTCCTCCGGTCTGTGTCATAATCGGAGGGGGGGGCCCCCCCCCCTTTTTTTTCATTTTTCATTTTTTTCTCTTTTCTTTTTTTCAAAAAAAATTCTGGGTTCAACAAGTGGGTATTAAGAACATCAGAGATTTCAACCTGGCTCTCCTATGCAAATGGCTATGGAAACTTGGAACCAATGAGAGTGGTCTGTGGCTACAAGTGGTCAACCAGAGGTGCTACAGCAGAACAGGGGACTGGGACTTGATACTGGCAGCTACACATTGTATTTCCCCCATTCGGAGAGGCATCCTTGAGTCCAGGACATAATCAATTCAAGTGTGAGGATCCGGCTAGGCAGTGGGTAGAAGTGTCAATTCTAGAAGGATAGATGGTGTGGGGACTTCACCATGGAGACAACATTTCTGAAGTCTTGTGATTTCAACTACACCTTTGGCATCGGTGGCCTACACCTTTGACACACTTCCTCGGGGAGGACATGGGTGCTGGCTTTTAGGAGGAACCTCAGACCAGGCGAGGTGGACCAGCTGGAGGGACTTCTCTTATTTTTTCTAGACTACGCTCCAGTGTGCCAAGCAAGGTCGACACGTGGTGGTGGAGATGGGAGGAGGAGGGAGGCTTTTCAGTGAAGTCGGCCTACTCTTTCATCTCAGATGGGGGAATGCGCCACCTCCAGGCCCCCTAGATCTGGTCTCCCAAGAGCCCCCTCAAAGTCAACCTGCTGATTTGCAAGATATCACATGGCCGGCTACCCACATGTGATAGGATAGCTTCTTTTCTGTACTGTAGGGTGTAGACACGCCATTTCTGACGTTACGATGAGTAAATCCCATATTGTACCGTAATGCCCTGAAGTGGCTTACATTTTCTTTTGTTTGAGTGATTTCTGTAATTTTGGTTAAATTACATTTATTTTGTGAGAGGGAGAAAATTAAAATATGTGTACATATAAATAAACAAAAGAGGAAATGAAATCAAAAAAATGTGTGTATAATTATGTTTACATAAAAATGTAATTGCTTTTCTTTAATAATATTTTCGTAAATATATATATAAGTGATTACTATATATATAATTGATAAAAATATATTTATTAAAAAGTAAAAGATATGATAATTAAAAAAAATAAATAAAAAAAACATAAAAAAGTAAACAAAAATAAATAAAACAAACAAAATAATAAAAATAAAAATAATATATATATATATATATTTATTATCCTCACGTCCCTTTCTCTCCCCCTATTTTCTTCCCTCTCTCTCACGTAACCCTCTCATTTTCCCTGCTCATTTCCCTCTCCCTCACGGCACACACACACACACACAACCCACGTCGGACCCCCTTTTTTCTCTCTTTCTCTGCTAACACCGTACCCCCACTACCCCTCACCTCTCACTTCCTCTCTCATGCACGACGCCACCACTTCCACACCCCCATCTTCCTCCTCGTGACCCCTGCCGGTCTCCCCTCTCGTTCACGGTAGCCACGTCCACCTGCACCGGCCACCTCGTGAAGCCGCCCCAACACCGCCGCGAAGCCCACCTCCACCTGCACCGGCCACCTCGTGAAGCCGCCCCAACACCGCCGGCCACCTGCACCTCCACCGTGAGCACGCCTCCACCTCGCTCGGCCACGTCCTCAGCGCCCACGCCGTCACCGCCCCAACACCGCCGCGAAGCCCGCCTCCACCTCGCTCGGCCACGTCCGCAGCGCCCCCGCCGGCCACCTGCACCTCGCCCACCCACGACCGCCGTCGCCCTCGCCGCTGCACCCTTACCGGACGCCGCCTGCGAGCTCCCCGGCTACTGCAAGCCGCCCCCGGGCTCCCTCTCTCTCTCTCCCGCATCTCTCACTCCCTCTTTCTCTCCTCTCCCGTTTCCTCTCTCTCCCTCTCCCTCTTCCCGTCTTCTTTTCCTCCCCCCGTCGTGACCGCCGCGGTCGCGGCTCTCCCTCTCTCTCTTCTCTCACCGGATCTCTCTCTCTCTCTCCCTCCTGCGTCTCTCTCTCATTCTCTCTCCCCCCTGCGTCTCTCTCTCATTCTCTCTCCCTCCGTCTCTCACCTTTCTCTCTTCCTCTCTCTTCCTCCCCCTCTCTCCGTCTCGCGCTCTCTCTCTCCTCCCGTTTCCTCTCTCTCCCTCTCTCCTCTTCTCTCTTCCTCCACCCCTCTCTCTTCATTTGTTTTATTTTTTATTCTCTTCTCTCTCTTCTCTTCCCCCTCTCTTTTCTCTGTCGCGTCCCCCCCTCTCTCTTTTCTCTCCCTCTTTCTCTCTCTCTCAACCGCTCTCTCTTTCTCCCCCACCCTCTCTCTGCTTCTCTCTCTAACTCCCCCTCTTCCTCTTCCTCCTCTCGATCTCTCCCCCTCTCCCATTTTTTTATTTTTTTTTAATCTTTCTCTTACCTTCTCTCCCCTCCTCGATCTTTCTCTCTTATTTTTTTTCATTTTTTTATCCTCTCCCCCTCACTGTCTCTCTCTCCCGTTAACCTCCCTCCCCCCTTTTTATGTATATAAAAAATATATATATATATATATAGTATAGATATTCTGAAAATACAGTAATTATATAGTATATACAGATTGAACATATAATATTTACTATTATTCATGTATATATTTATTAAATATATATATATTTCCCTCTTATTTTTTTCTCTTATATATTTATTTTTTTATGTATATCTACCACATATATACATAACTTAAGTCTTTAAGAAAAAAAAACCTTAAATAAAAGAGTTTTCTCTCTCCCTTTCTCGCCTTCTTCCTCAAATTTTCGTTCTTTTATTTCGACCAGTTTACATATATGTTTATAAATGTTTGTATTTACGTATATGTTAAATATCTTTAATATGTCTAAGTATATGTTTATCTAAATATACTTGTCATTCATATGTATATGCTCATGTGTGTGTGCTCTTACCTCTGGCTTAATTAGTTTCTGAAGTCCGCTCGGAAGCTCCTTCGTCGTGCTGTGCTCGTGCTATTGAGGGCTTTCTCAAAGCTCGTTGCCGGTCTCCCTCGATAAGCTTTTCTCCCCTCTCTTATTTTTATTTAGTCAATCAATTATGTTCCATGCATCATTTAGCATATGTGCCACGCCTTTCTCTCCGAGAGGGCCTACCTTGTGAGTGTCTTGGTGTTTGCGCATTTCATCATGTCATTCTCCCACCCTTTTAATTCTAAAGGGGTTTTAAACACACCAACCAGGTACGTGTTCGTTTATGTTATTTACAGTTTTATTACCTAAGGATTGGTATTACACCACCGTCGTTCTCACCAACCAGTTTTCCTCTGTTTGTTCTTTGTGTAAGGGTAACCAGTTAAAGGCCCTCTTCTTCGGCCTGTCGAAAGAAGAGGAAGAAGGAACCCACGCGATTCCCGCGTCAAAGGCAAAAGCGATCAATCCACTCGGGACCCTCGATCCCTGGCGATCACAACACTCTTAACGCGCGCTCCATTTTGATTATCTTTGTTTTAATAACACCCGCGGAGAGTTGCTTCCCGCAGCGGTTATCTTCTTCTGTCTCTGACCTCACCCGCGCGGAAGATTATTCCCCGCGGCGGTTTCTGTGATTTACTTTCTGTATATCTAATTCCTAACTGGTGCGGTGGGTCACCTCCCGCGACCGTTTCCATTTCATCATTTTATTTTCTGCACTTTACTTTCTAATTCCTAACTATTTAATTTCAGCATTCCCCTATCATCGCTTTAAAACCCCGTGGAGATCAACATCTCGCGGCGGTTTATTTGATCCCTTTTCCTTTCCTGTCACATATACTTATATTATAGTAAAGACCCCTCAGAGGCCACAGTCTCGTGGTGGTTTATATATATATATATTATTTATATTATTTATGTCGCATTAAAGACCCCTCAGAGGCCACAGTCTCGTGGTGGTTTATATATATATATATATATATATATATATATTATTTATATTATTTATGTCACATTAAAGACCCCTCAGAGGCCAAAGCCTCGTGGTGGTTTCTATATATACATACATACATATATATATATATATATATATATATTATTTATATTATTTATGTCACAATAAAAACCCCGCAGAGGCCACAGTCTCGTGGTGGTTTATATATTTATATACTTATACTTATTATCTATGTTATAGTAAAAACCCCGCAGAGGCCAATGTCTCGTGGTGGTGTGTCTATATATTTATATTTATTATTTATAATACATTAAAAACCCCACAGAGGCCAATGTCTCGTGGTGATATATATATATATACTTTTATTTATTATTTATATTGCTTTAAAAAATCCCGTAAGGCCAATGTCTCGCGGTGGTTTCTAGATGTACATATATTAATTACTGCTCATATTGTAATATTGTTGTTAAAACCCCGCAAATACCAATGTCCTGCGGTGGTGTGCTTTTATTCATATTATTCTTGTAACTGTTTGAGGAGTGATATATCGTTACAATTTCCGAGTTTACGTGTCTTCCCGTCTGTCAAATTCTATTACGTAGAGTCCCAGGACTCGAATTCGGTATCTGAAAAGCTGCTCTCGGAACGGTGGGTCACGCCTATCGGGAAGGGGTTCAGTTTGCGCGAGAGGGTCTTCGGACCCCTATCTCCGCCATGTACCGGAGTTCGGTCAGTCTAAATTTTTTCTGTCTCCATTAGAGTGTCATCTGTAGGTGTACTTGTCCACCGTTCTTTCATATCCCCTATAGCGCGCGTTTCATTGTTTTGTCCTCATTTCTTTCACCCTTTATTACTCAGAGAGGGAGAAACCCCATCTCTCTCTCTCAGTCCACCACGTGACGCGTTCACATAGGGCATATCCACACTTTGCAGCCTACGTGGGGATGAGGAGGAAAACATGAACCACCTCTTCATAGGATATGCACTTACAAGGGAGAAATGGACAGAGATTGCCACTAGGATCCACTGCACTGTTCGAACCCAAGAGAGTGTGGAACAAATGCTTGGCAAGTGGCATAGGAGGTGGAATCTTAAGAGAGACAATCGGATTTGGTGGCTCATACTTCATGTCACACTATGGGCTATATGGGGAGAAAGGAATAACATAATTTTTAGGAGTGAAGCAAGAATTGAGGTAAGGCTTATTTCTTTTATTTTTGACAAAGTGAGAGAATGGGCAAAAAATCTATGTAAAGTGCAGTCACACAACTCTTATCTTTTTCTTTTGTTGGGACCGCACCTCCTTGGTGTGGAACTTTTATACATGGATCTTTTGAGAGCACATTGACTATATGTGTACATCCCTTTATTTTTATAATTAATACACTTGTGGTTCCATCCACATTAAAAAAAAATCATTCATTTTGAAAATTCTTGTCAAATTGATCCTTTTTCTCTTGTGATAGCCTGCAATAGTTTTGTTTTTCTGGAAAGTGGATAGTACCACATCATTTATAAAGTAAAAGAAGAATTTACAAGTAGGGGGTGATCCCAAAAACTCCCCTGTACAAAAAGAGATAGTGAAAGAGCGTCTCTATGCAGCCAGCAGAGAGTAAATAAGAGATTACATTTGTCCACCGATCAAAAAATATCCCCGCAGACCCTTAACAAAATAGAAAATCAAGTCCAAGCATTTAGCCGGATTGTGAGCTTCCCTTATAAAGATTCTATTATTTATTTTCTTCCAGATGATCCAGAAAGTTGCATGTAAAATCAACCCCCACAGCTGATAGTCCTCTTTAGCTCTCCACTGAATAGGCCATCTCTTAATGAAGTTGTCCAATGGCCCTGCTACCGTCTTGTTGCATCTGAGTTTAGAAAAAATCTGCTGCCAAACCTCACCAGCAAAGTCATAGTCCAGGAAAATGTGATCCACTGATTCTACCTCCTTCCCACACAGGCTACATGTAGTGTCAATACCATCTAGGAACAGGGTCAATCTATCCTGGTAGGCAATTTGCAAAGGGAGATCCTCCACATGAGAATCTAGACCTCACTAGTTGTATTTGAATGCTGGGACTGTCTGAGTACTTCATTAATTCTTAATACTTGCGAGCAACTTTTATTTAATGTAACAATCTGGGGAGACCTTATGTACTAAGTCACTTGTGAATCTTCTTTATTGGTCAGAGGCATGAACAAGCATATCTAATTTTTTTCTCAAGTATGAGTTTTCTTTGAAAATTTATGCATTTATTACCGCTGGTTTACTATTTCCTGCAGTGTTCATTTGGTAGAACTGCAAGGCACTGGTCAATTGTATGCAATGAAAGCAATGGACAAATCAATGATGCTAAACCGGAACAAGGTTTGATGTTATGGAAATGCATTACATACTGGTTGATACTGTTTTTTCTTTCTTTGATTTTTATATACAACTCCTGACATAATAAATTTTTGGGCAAACCCCTTTAGTCAAGCTATGATTTATAGCCTCACAAATTGTCAGGTTCATTGATAAACAACCCAATTTTTTTTGAGAAAAGCACAAAAGAATTTGAAAAGGTCCCTGAAAAAGTCCTTTAAGTAAGAGTGAGATCATGGGAAGATGTGTTTACAGATTAGCTCGATTAGAGGGAGTTTTCTTCGAAATTGGCTAGATTTCAAGGGTTACTACCTAATCCCCTTTTATACAATTTAGCTTTATATTATTTAAGGACAGGGAAGTCTACATTTGGCTGGTGAATACCATTGAACAAAGATTCTAGTTTATCCTTTTCTTATATCACTTACAGTAGCTTCCCTTTTTGCATTAGATTTGACAGATTTGGTACTTTTCAACTGTAGGTTCTTTATTATGGAGCCTTTTGATTTTTATAGGCCCTGTAAAATTGTAAATTGGCTTAAACTGTTGTTGCCCTCTGATGGGGGTTGTACTGTTTTGGTTCATAAAACAGGTACATCGAGCATGCGTAGAAAGGGAAATTATTTCACTACTGGATCATCCTTTCCTTCCAACACTATACACTTCTTTTCAGGTTTAACTTCTTACTCAATATTATCTTTCTGGACCTTGCCTGACAGATACAGACATATGTTCATTTTACACGAACATCACATAGAAATAGTTCTTGGAAGGCAAGGATGGAAAATGTACATTGCTGGTAGAAAAATACAAAAGGAAATCTTGAAATTGTGAGGCTGAAATGTATTCCTTGACAATATGGTGGGCACATCTCATGTATTTGATTTATCATTTTTTATTCTTCACTTGTCAGCTTTATTTTTTAATTTCTAAATATCGCTTTTATTAGTAGTAATGTATCCCCATTACATCTGTTATTTGGTTTTCTTTGATTTTTCAGACATCTACACATGTTTGCCTGATAACTGATTTTTGCGCTGGTGGTGAACTATTCGCTTTGCTGGACAAGCAACCAATGAAGATAATCAAGGAAGAAGCTGCGAAGTAAGGAAAATCTTAACATCATTAGTTTGAGCTTATAACTGAAAATTGTTCTAAACCCATTTAAGTTGTCTGGTTGTCAACTTCATACTTGTTGCCATTTTTTTTATTACCACTGAAAAAGTGGTCCTATTTATCTCCAAAAAAATGTTCCGTACTTATCTGCGTTGTATTTTTAAAGGAAGGTTTAGGGATGAGGCAGTAAGTATTTTTAGCATTGTTGTTGAAACAGCAAAAGTCAGTTTTAATCAGTCAATCTTTGCCGGGAACCTGCTTGAGATCCAACTAACTTGTACTGACGCATGCTAGTTTAGTCACATCAGTCTTTCAACTCTACAAGGAAATAGTTACATTTTGATACCACAAGCACCTAAAAATATGTAGGATGGAAAGGCAATTACGGCTGACTCATTCTAATTTCTACGAACTTGACCAAGTGTCTTGTATAAAATTGTAACCGAGGGCTTGGTGTGGGGTATTTGTTGACAGCTTCTATCAGTCAGTTTGGTTTGTCTATTGTTCCTAATAATGAAATGGATTTTTGGCATTGTTAAACATGGAGCAGAGAATAATGTAAAGCTCTATTCACAATCAGCGCAATAACCCAAAATATATGCAAGCGGACGGGACATTTCTCAATACTAGTAGAACTAGGATAACTCCCTACTTCTAGTTTAACTAGGGTGCATCTGCATAATACTAGGATGAGGGAAATGATAGCTAAGCCAGAACAGCATCAGAGATGTTGAAAGAGGTTGCAATTGCAAAGGATCGAGGTCTATGACTGATGGTGACAAGGAAGAGGACGAGCATCGTGGCAATGTCTAAAACAAGCCTTGGCCTCCACATGGAACCATGACAGAGGGAAGGGACAATACAAGAGGTTTCCAAATGTGACAGTGACATAGGGGCGATGTGACATTGGAGAGAAGCTCTACCGTAACCACAACTGTAGGAAAGGACATAGAAGGAATTTGAAGCAGGAGGAGAAGGGATGTTGCAAAAACTCATGTCTGCTCTATGCTGGAATCATTGGGTCCGATACAATGTTAAGTCATTGTTTGCACACGCGGAAAGTTTAAAACTTGGGATATCCAATTGTTGGATAAATATGCATACATTTTGTCATACTATTAATTTTGCACGGTTAATTTACCAGACAATTAGGGTTCAAGTACTGGACTTTTTCCCACCGACCGTAGTTGGTGTTAATTTACATCGGTCCAAGTCCGAACACCTTTGATTTACTACCAAAGATCATCTCAACTTCTACAATATCCGTTGTGATATTGAGGGTTTAATCTGAAAAGGACTCCCATGCCCTGAGGTGGGGGTATATTTGCAATTTTTCCAAAGTGAGGGTTTATTTACAATTTTCCCATAGGTAAGGGTTTATTTGTAATTTTTCCTTAGGTAAGGATAAAATCACAATTTCAGCACAATCTGGACATTCTTGTGTAACCCTTCAAGTTTTCTGAATTTTCTTGTATTTTCCCGGGCACTTGCGCAATTTTGCAAAGATCCGGGATAAAACTGCATTTTTTAGTTCTTCTGAACAAAACAGGGACATTTCTCCAATTCTGAAGAACGTTTCTGCAAACTTGAACATTTTTCTTGAATTTCAGAATTTTCGGGATATTTTCCTGAATTACAGACCTCTGTGCAATTTTACAAAACTCCCAAGGTAAAACTACAATTTTTGCATTTTGCAAGGTTTTCCCATGATGTGACCTCAAACATCCCAGAACTTAGAATTTCTGGGATTTACATGATTTTTCTTTCATCCACAAGGACCACAACAAATTCCATGAAATACAATGAACTTCCCTCATGTCGGGGGCATTTTTATAACATACCCTAGCCTGGGGATTTTTATACAATTTGGCCTTCAACAAATTCTTTAGGTCTTGAACAGGAGTGGTGTTGATCCCATTATTTTTCTCGGATCAACCGAGGTATATGAAGATTAAATAAGTTGGACTACAGTCACAAAGTGATGCTAAGTACGGGTTATCTTGACTACGGGTCAAAAATGAGTCTCTGGAACTCTTGCCGAGTGGACGACATACAAGAAAAAGGCCTCGCAGCAAGCAAAGGTCGAAAGAAAATTTTCACGCAGCTTACAAGGCATTGGAGCTCGATTAGAAAGTAATTCTGGAAGATCGGGACCACCCTACGCAGCAAGCGGCATAAGAAGCTACAAAATAAAGCACAAAGTATGAGGGAAATGCCATTTTTCTTTCTCCCACATGGACAAAGCACAAAAAACCAAGGAATGGATAGAAAAAAGGGGGTTTTTATAGGGGGGCGGACCCTCCTTTCCCTCAAATAGGGGTTTGGACCGGATAAACCCCGAAGTGGGGGGTTTGGTATGGTAAAACGCCCAAGTGGGGGATTCGGACTAGATAAACCCCCCCACTTGAGGGTTTAGACCGGTTAAACCCCCAATTGGGGTGTTTGGTCCAATTAAACCCCCACTAAGGGGTTTTGGCCCAGTTAAACTCCCCCAATTTGGTAGTTTGGACAGGTTAAAACCCTCATTGGGCCCTTTTGGACCGGATAAACCCTATAACCGCTCCCTGGGTTCTCTAAGTACCCTCAGTTTGACCCAAGGCGAGACTCGGAAAACACACGGACGGAGCAAGCTTGGATCTTTGAAGACTTGTGCTTATGCTTTTGAAGACTTGTGCTTTGTGTTTGCGCTTTAAAGGCTCGGAGCGAGGGTACGTTACATAGTTACCCTTCTTCGAGTTTGCACGCATGTCCTTGTGCTTTTGGTTAAATGTAATCTCCTTGTAAATGTTTTGGGAAAAAACAATGTGATTCTTTGAAATAATCAGAAATCACAAAAGCACCCCAACTTTTACAAGAAGTCCCGAAAAGTCCTGGACATTTTTGGGAACTGTGTTTAAGTCTTGCATATTTACAGAAAGGTCTTGTAAAGTTCAAAATTTGCTGAAAAGATCTTGTAATTGCATGACATAGCAATGCCTTGTATTTTCTTGAAGGAATTATAGAAACATCCCGGGGCCGCAAAAAACACCCTAGATTTTCAGCAATTGTATAAATGGCCTCATAAACATTTATTTCATTATAGGCATGTCCTTTGGCTCAATTAAATAAGTACGAAGTTTGGAATCGACTCTATGATGCCGACTGAGGATAAACCTTCCAACTTACCCAAGTTTGGCGGGCAAGTCAAGGGTCGAAGTAAAAAAAAAAATCAAACCCTAGACAACGCCAAGTTGCCATCAAACCCGAGTCAATATTGGACCCTGACTCAATCGCCAGTCAACACTAAGCTGCAATTAAACCTTGATAAGAGGTCAAATTGCAAATAACTCTAAACTTCCCAAAATTACTTGAACATGCCCACCTAATCCGGACATTGCAAGAATGCCCTTACCTATCTTAAAATTACATACACACCCCTACTTAGTCCGAGTGTTACGAAAATGTCCTGGTCCATCCAGATTTTACATATGTACCCCCGCTAAGCCTAGAGATCACAAAATAACCTAGCTTGCTCAAAAATCCCAAACAAACCTACAAGACCTCAAAATAACCCTAATGTTCTGAAAAGTTGTGTAATGCCTCCCCCTTTTGAGAGAGATCATGCAACATCCGTGAGTGTGCCTTCGGCATCACAACCAGTATTGTATTGGTCCACGATTTTTCTTTGGCAATTAAGTACTGATGTAAATAAACATTGGCTGCGGTCTGTGGGGAATTGTCCAACACTTGAACCTTAATTGTCTAATAAACCCAATCCAAGGAATTGATAACGTACATGCTATTTAAATAGCCAACAAATGTGCGTCGATGTTCAACAAATGAACAATCCTCTTCTTCTTAAACTATTCCGTGTTCAATAGACTGGCATGCTCGGTGAGACTATTCCCGCCTTTCTTCTTTTTGCCAAAGAATATCCTCATCTTTATTAAGGTTGTGATGCCCTTTTTTCTCTGTGTCAGGAGGGAAGAGGAAGGGAAGGTTGCGCAATCACATCAAACAACAGCAACAACACAATGGCAGCAGTCACTTATGGCTCTCAAGTCATCGCCGCTCACGCCAGGTTCGGATACCTGGCAACCCCGCTAGTGTTCGGGGACTTTCCTACCGTGATCGGCTTGCCCTATTTCTTGGGCGTGGTACCTGTGGCCAAGGATGAACCGGCTACCCCAGCACCATTCGATACTGTTGATCGAGTTTTCTCAGTTAACCACATCACTTTTGGCTCTGCTTCCGCTCAATTGAAGCAGCATCATAGCCGCAGGGGCAAGAAGCCTGTAGTGGCGACATCAAACTTCGGTAAGACTATCCTTGTCAGAAACCTCCATGTCCGGCTTGACAGAGGTGAGCCGATCATGCCAGATGTTCAGTATGTCCCGACTATTAACACATCTAATCGCTTCAGTCTTCTTCGACAAACTCAGGAGGATAAGGCGGTCTTGAAGAAATCCGGTGTTCCAGAACCAAACCGGGGGCAAGTGCGCCGATTCAAACACAAAACCTCCAAGCCTAAACACGGGAGCAACCCGGTAGAGGAACGACAACTTCGTCTGAAACAAATGTGGGTCACCAAAGAGGAGGCCTGCACCCTTAGAAGAGTTAGGGCAGGCAAGCCCATTCGAATGTCTAATCTACAACAAGTGGAGACACCAACATCTCATAAGGTATAAGTCTCACACCCATGGGGACAAATGCGTAAAGGGGTTTACGAAAAACCCCGATGCTCATCACCTTTGGGATCAACCCGAACTGAAGACAAGCATCCAGGGGAGACTCCTATGTCTCGAGTTTCAGTCTTCAACAGGTTGGGGGCACCAGCTCACCCGAAAGCACAACCACCAAGAAAGAAAAGGGTGGTATAAAGGACCAAGAACACCGTCAAGGTGTTCACTTATTACACCACTGGCAAGTAGCCAGAAGAGGTGCATGATGACCTGAATGAGCCATTGTCACTTCTAAAAACGTCTCGTACAGTGGCCCAAACAATGGCACAATTGAACCGTACTGCTACTGCCTCGTCAACTCAATAGGGGCAGGAGCATGTCGAAGGGGCTCTAGAAGAAATCCATAATGCCTGTGAAAATCAAAACCCGACACAGGAAGATGAGCTGGGAGAAAATATTCAAGATATCACGCTGGAAGAATTGTGGCGTGAGAATCAAGAATTGAAGGCCATCCTGCAAGGGATTTTGTGAGAAAGGGAAGTACTGCCCCAACCTCCTGTAACATTACAAGTGGCCGAACAACCTCCCTTGAGCAGATTTGCTGCCGCCAACATTCTAGCTACCATTGTTAAAATCCCAGCAGTAGTGGAAATTGAAGCCCCACAAGATGAAACCAAAGCGCCGTCTTCAAACACATAGACGCTCGAGAGCTTGTCAGCTCAAAGGTAGATGATTGAAAGTAGAAGCCAAGTTTGCCCAACATGGCAAGGGTGTTGCTGCTATTGACTTATACAATGTGCCATACCCTCTTCATCATCAATTTAAGAATCTGCCTCCGGATTCCCCAAAGGCCCCAAACTACAAAAGTTTAACGGGCAGGGCTCTCCCCTTGAACACTTGGCTTATTGTATGACCGCTATGGGTGACCTAGCACTAGAGGAGTCATATCTCCTCCGCTACTTTGCCGCTTCACTCACGGGAGTCGCCTTTCAATGATACTCCCATTTGAGGCCTAACTCGGTGACATATTGGGTGGATGTGCAGAAGAAGTTTCTTGACCATTTTCAAACGATCGAGCGCAAAGTTTCTCTAGCGGAATTGTGCTCTCTCTGACAAAGAAAGTGGGAGACAACTCTGGATTTTATTAAACGCCGGAAGGACTTCAGCATGAGGTGTGACAACCCTCCGGCTTAGGAAGATGCCATTACTATATGCTGTAAAGGTTTGGCAACGGAAGTCAATGAGAAACTCCTTGGCACGAATATTAAGGGCTTTGATCAGCTAAATTCGATTGCTGTCAAGATTGAAATGTTCTTTGCTGACAACCTTAACTATGCCCATGCCAAAGGCAAAGTGCCCAAACACCATATTGCTAGTGACAAAGAAGATAACACGGTGGATTTCACCCCGCCAAATGGGGGCAATGGAAGAGGCGGCTCTGGTAAGTCAAACAAAAAGTTTGAAAATAAGACACCAGTCATTACACTGGCAGAGCATATGAAAGCTCCGTACTCCTTTAAGAAGGAGCACACCAAAAGCCTCTTCGATATGTGCCTCAGGCAGAAGCTTATAAATTTGTCGGAGCCACGAAAACCCGTCGATCCGAATAAAGTGGATAGGTCCAACTATTGCGTGTATCAGCGCATGGTGGACCATGTTGTCGAAAACTGTTATGTCTTCAAAAAATGAAGTTGATAAGCTCATCCGAGATGGCACCATTGATATGCAAGGTCATCAAGTGGAGCCACCTCAGCCTCATCCTAGGACAGTCCAGAACTTCGCTGTCAATGTGCTCCATAAAGTCTCTGAAGCAAAAAGAGGGGTACCCATAGCTAGCTAATCGGACCAAGCCACCCATAACAACACTGATGAGTTGGTGGTCGGGCCACAAATCGGCGGCGTCAGGCCCAGCCAAGGTGTATACTCTCTCAAATGCTTGAATGTCTGGCAATTCAAAAGGAGATTAGGCGCCTGTAGTAAGAGCAACATGAGCTATTGCAATTCTTGAATCACGTCCACAAATAGTTGGCAACATTTCCCTTAGAATCATTTACAAGGGGATCTGCCCTGACACACATCCAAAATTCTGGAGGATCAGCAAGCATCCGGGTGCCGCCAAGGTCTGGAGGGTGATTGCCCGAAGAGTCGTCGACTCATCCACAGATGAGGATCGCCAGAAGTTATATTCCTTTCCTCGTCATAAGATTTTGGAGATCTTTCATCTTTGTTGTCGGGAAAAATTGATAAACCTCCCGACATCAGAAAGCGACGAGGCAACAAGCACTATGCACCAACACAGCTACTGTCTATACCACCGGTCAGTAGGTCATGTTATCCATAATTTTCATGTCTTTAAAGACATCGTAGAAGATCTAATCAACCAGGGAGTGATAGAAATGGGCAAGCACCTGATAAATTCCCTGCAACATCATACATGGAATGAATTGAATTTCTCTGCCAATGTGATACGCACATTAGCCTCCTTCACGTTTCCCGAGCCAGGGACAAAAGGAGTCAACCCTAGCCAGGTTAAACCCACAGTTTAGTACCCGGGCTGGCAACCCTCTCACCAACGTTCCTTTCTCAAGGAGGGCACTGAAAAAATATTCAATGATCTCCTAAAAGAGGGTCGGATAATAGTGCATGATCTGCCGGCATACTATATCGGAGAAAAAACATTCTATGAATTGCAAGTTCCATGCCAGGGTATCTCACTCCACAGGAGAATGTCACGAAGTTCGGGATTGCATTGAGACCCTTATTTAGAAAGGGGAAATTGATGCTCAAGGGAACTCCATGATAAAGCAGTGCCTCAAAGAGGTTGCCTAGAAAATTATTCGGCAAAGCCAGAAAGGCCAGGCCATGGAAAGGGGGCTCTAAATACACCTCTAAGCAAAGCCAACAGGGTGGAGCTAAGAAAAAGAGCCGTAAAGTTGATCCTAAGGTGGATGCCGGAACAAGCAAGCAAAAGGTCGTTGAAGAAATTATAACAGCCCAAATGCCTCATGATCCCCATGGTGGCATAGCAGAATATCAAGAATTTCCACCTGAGATAATTGAATGAACAATTAATGCCACATTCCAGGTGCAATCCGAGGAGACTAATTGGGTCAGGGTAGTTCCTAGGAAAAGCCACTGACTCAGATCACATAAAACATCGGCTCAGACCGTGAAACACGATCTTGGAGACAATTCCACTTCAAAGTCGAAATTGATAGTGCCATCTTCACAAGAGGCGGCACGGGCCAGAAAGCAAGAGAAGAACAGAAGGAAGAACCTCAAGAGGAGGTTGAAGAAGTAGGCGAAGCAGGCCGCCGCCATGGAAGCCTCCAAAGAACAAACTCCCCTCCAAAAGTTGCAGAAACTCATTGATGAGTTGAAAGAATACATTCTTCCTCGCCCTACTCAAGTTGTCTCGTTGGACAAATACATCCTATGGGAAGAAATGGAGCGCAAAACTCGTCTAAAGATTTGGCTCCGTCAGATCTACCAACAGGCAAAAGAGGGAGAGAAACTCCCAATTCCAGAAGAACTATCCTTGTTCTATAAGGATGAGGAGATTACTATTGAGAAATTTGAAGAAATGCTCAAAAGTTTCTCATGTAACATGGTTGCTATCCCACCTCCTGATGATATCAACTTGGTTCCCGAGGAGGAAGGATCTGCATCGGGCCGTGCTAAACGCAAGGTTGCCATGGCAACATACCATCGGCGCCTAGCGGGAGAAAGAGGCTGAGGCCGAGGTCGGGGGCGAGGCCGTGGTCGAGGAAGGGATCCAAGTCTACCCATCGGCAGGAGGGTCAGTATTACCAGTCCTGATAGGCTCATAACATTCCCAGGAGAAGAAAGTAGCTCAATCCCAGAAGTGCAGGTACGGGGTCGTAGCTTCAAGTTCATTCCCTATGAGCTAGAAAAAGATTCTCCAAACCTGGGGGTGTTAAACAAACCTACTGATCAGGCTAGCTCTTTTGGCAAGGACCAACATGATGTGCTACTACTGCCAGAAGAAGAATCATCTCTGGCCCCACTATTCCAAGGAGAGGCAAAGGAGTCGGAGGGGGTAGAACAACCTCCTGAAAGTTAGGGATCTACTACATCGCCATAGACCTTGGCCAAGAGACTCCCTCCTCTCGAAAAGGCCCGTGCCAGAGCGGACCGCAAGATTATTCAGCATATGAAGCGGTTCCTACAACAGTTACTGTCTGGGAGGCCATCTCTTTGAGCAAAGAACTAAGGGAAGCCCCTGTGAAAATACTCAAGGAGCTAGAAGCATATGAAGCCCATGTGGCCGAGTTGCAAACCCAAGCCTATAAGGCATTTGCAGCTAGTGTTACGTTTTCAGAGAAGGACATGTTATTGTCTTCTCCCTGGTACAATCGCCCATCGTATATGCAAGGGATGATCAACGGCCATGAAATTAACCGCATTATGGTGGATGTCGGTGCGGCTGTCAATATCATGCCTTTGAAAATGTTGAAGTCTTTGTACCTAATGTTGTATTTACAAAAGGTAAATGTAGTCAAAATCTCAGGGTTCAATCAGAATATAGAAAATGGCCTGGGTCGAGTTTATGTGGAGCTAGTTATGAGCGACTTTGTAACGCAAGTGTCATTTTATATCATTGATGTCAACACCTCGTACAAAGTTCTCTTAGGAAGACCCTGGCTACATGAAAATTGGGTCGTTCCTTCAACGCTCCACCAATGCATCAAATATATAAAAAATGGGGAGCAACACAGTCTTTGTAGACCAAGCTCCCTTTTGACCAAATGAATGCAACCTTGCAGATGTTTCTCTGGAGAGCCCACCCTAGCAACCCCTGAGAAGATCAAGGATAAGGGTAAGCAAAAGATGGTCCCAGAAAAGGAAGGAGAAGAACTCTTTGTGGTCAATGAAGAAAAGGCGAAGTTGCATAGGATGGCTCTTCGAGCCAATACTAAACAAACTCAGCCCGAAAGGCGGGAGCTTAATTTTGAAGTCAATCTCATCAATGGGGCAATCAACAAGAGTATTTCCTTGCGACACACATGCATGCAACTCCCTTTCATCAGGGAAGAATATAAGGTGAAACCATTAAAGATTTTCACAATCACCTATCGAATGAAAAGAAGAAATAACAAGAAAGAGGACAAACTTATTGTATTCTATAAAGGAGACCTGGTTCCTCAAGGACCTCAGTAAGATGACTTCGGTTGGAAGACTCCGACAGATAATACTCCCATGATTGTCCAAGGACTGGACATGCCTAAGTACATACAAGAAATGTGCATAAGGCAAAAGATCCCGTAGGTGCAAGACCCTGCCCGATGGAAATTCTTCCTTCAGCTCTGGTATCCCTCATAGCTCCGGGGCCAACCTTGCTTCCAAAAAGGATACAAGAGGGCTTGGGTACAACTCAAATGAGAATTTCCAAGTCCACCACGCAGTAAATGCTGTGGGGCTGTTGCCCTGTACTAATGATCAGGCATAAACGCATGCCAAATTTGACAACTCGATAGAGGAGGGGGAAGAAATCGTCATGCTGCCTTCTCCAGTAAACTCTGACCAACCATCTCCCGTTGAAAAGAGTTTACTTTAATCACCTCTTCATCAGAAAGATGAAAGAAGTCCTTCAAATCTCCTCCAAGAGGAAGAAGAAAACTCTGAAGTCCCTGATGTCTACGTTACTAACACTGATGACGAGGAAGACTTTGTGGATCTCCAACTAGCCCCACAGGAACTCAAAGATGACGGTCAGACGACAGTAGATGAACTGGTCAAAATTAACCTTGGGGGGGCCAAAGCACATTGGCCGATCTTTGTCAGTGCTCTTCTGAGTGACAAGGAAAAATAAGCATACCAACAACGACTAATAGAATTCACAGATTGCTTTGCTTGGACCTATAAGGAGATGCCCAGTTTGGAGCCTTCTGTGGCTGAACATGAACTAGCAATAAATCCTACGGTCAAACCAGTTAAGCAGTCTCAAAGGCATATGCGCCATGAGCTGGAACTCAAAGTGAATGCCGAAGTCAATAAACTCTTAGAAGTGGACTTCGTAGAGCCGTGCATGTACCCAGTTTGGCTTGCCAATATTGTCCCGGTGAAGAAAAAGAATGGCCAAGTTTGGGTCTGCGTTGACTTCCGTGATCTGATGTTGAACGCATAATAAATTTAAAGAAATGTTCATTTGTTGAACATGAATGCACATTTATTAGCTATTTAAATAGCATGCACATTATTAACTTTGTGGATTGGGTTTATCAGACAATTTAGGTTTTGGGTACGAGATATTTCTCCACCGACCACAATCGGTGTTTATTTATATCGACATAAAATTCGAATACCCTTGCTTAACTGTCAAAGAATACCTTTAGCCTTTATAACATCTGTTGTGATATTGTGGGTTTTGTCTAATGGATATAATCATGACAATTGCCCATTAGAGATACATACTCTTGTAAGAAATTCAAAGACGTTCATTCATTGAACACATAGTGTTTGGATTACAATTGGTCTTTTGAGGCCTTTACATTTGGTCTCGATTATATAATCGGGTCTTTGGGTTTACATCTGATCGCCATCTGATCACTAAGTAGGCTTTTGCTTACATTTAAATCTTTGGATTCCTTCCGTAGATGATCAAACTGTTGAATTTGCTTCTGGTCACCATCAGATTGTTAGATTTGCTCCTAGCCTCCAGCGTACTGTTGAATCTACTTTTGTCCTCAATTGGACGGCTGGATTTACTCCTAGCCACGATCGGAGCGTTGAATTTGCTTCTGGTCAAGATCTGCCATTGAATTTGAGTTTCATCATGATTCGACCCTTCTTGGGCACATCTGTAATTTCTGACTCTTTCAGGGTGTTTTTGCAATTTTCGACCCTTCCTGGATATTTTTGTAGTTTCTAACCCTTCCCGGGTATTTCTATGGTTTTAACCCTTTCTCGGTATTTCTACAGTTTTGACCCTTTCTGGGCATTTATGTAGTTTTCTGATTCTCCTGGACTTATCTGTCATTTCTTGACTTTCTAGGATATATCTGTAATTTCTCGATTGTCTTGGACATCGCTATCATTTCTTGATTGTCCGGGTTGCTTCTGTCATTTGTTGACCTTCCAAGGTTGCTTTGTCATTTCTGGACTTTGTAGGGCATTCCTGTCATTTCTTGACGTTCGGGAGTATCTCTGTCATTTGTTGAGTTTTTTGGGCGTTTCTGTCATTCGTTGACTTCTCAGGGTATCTTCGTCATTTCTTGACATTCTGGGATATTCCTGTCATTTACTGACATTCCAGGGTAACCCAGTCATTTCTTGACTTTTTTGGGCATTCCTTTCATTTCTTGACATTCAAGAGTATTTACGTCAGTTCTTAACTTTTCGGGATAGAATTGTAGTTTCTCGACTTTCCTGGGCTTCTCTGTCATTTCTTGGCTTCCCAAGATATTTCTGTAATTTTTGACTTCCCTGGATCTTTCTGTCATTTATTGACTTTTTAGGACATTTCTGTCATTTCTTGACATTCCTGGGCGTTTCTGTCATTTGTTGACGTCTTAGGATAAATTTGCAATTTTTTCAGATGTCCTAGACATTCTTGTCATTTCTTGACCATCTAGGACTTATTTGCAATTTCTAGACTTTCCTGGACTTATCTATCATTTCTTGACTTTCCAGGGTTTATTTGCAATTTCTTGACCCTTTGTGGGTATCTCTGTAATTTCTAGATTTTCTTGGACATATATGCCATTTCTTGACTTTCCATGGTTTATTTGTAGTTTGAAGATTTCTCTAGGCTTATCTGCCATTTCTTGGCTTTCCAGGGTTTATTTGCAATTTTCCATCAGTAGCAGTTTTCTCGTAATTTTCCTGAGCATTAAGATTCTTGGGTTTGACAGTTTCTGGTCAGCCTTAAGCAGAGCTCAGGAGAGCACACACCGTTTCAAGGAAGTGGCATGGTCCAGCTCCACTGAGTCGTGCAGGAGACATGACCCAGGACAAGGGTATTTTGAGAACTGCAAGGCAGAATAGGAGCTTTGTGCAATTTCTGCAAAGTTTAGAGTTTTTATGCAATTTCTAGACGGGTCATGTGTTGTTTGCAATTTCTGGAAAGCTCAGGGGGCATTTTGATAATTCCTAAGCTCTGGGACTATTTTGGAAATTTTTGAATAACATAAGGGTGTTTGCATAATTTTCAGACAAAAGGCACAAGTCCTTCCTTGGTAGAGGTGCGCACAAGGCTTTAAACTAGTGTGTGGAATTTATTTTTTAAATGTTATTTTTCACATCTCGCGCTTCTTAATTTTCTGGCAACATTTTGTCTATCTAGATCTTGTGATTGTTGAGCCATTTAAATCTTTCGTCCAACTCTTTTAAACTATCGTTAAAAATCCAGCAACCTGCACATGACTTCATTGTCGGCTATAAAGATAGGTTACTTCCATTTATATATAATCCTCCACGTCTGGCCTATTTCAAAGATTTCTAGCTCTTGCTGTTGCAGGTTTCTAGGTCCTTATCTAGTGCTTATTCTATAATTATGTTAAACGTTTGCAGGTTTTATGCTGCAGAAGTAGTGGTTGGCTTGGAATACCTTCACTGTCTAGGTAATTTAACAAACCAAATATAGGTTGCATTATATTAAGCCACCCAATTCAATCTTTCATTATATGTTGTTAGTGAATTATGTCAAATGTTTTCAGTTATTAGCGCCCAAGTCACTGTAGTATTCTTTAAGCTTTAATATGTCTTCTCTTTTACATGTCATTATGTTTTCGCATGCAACTTTATGTGAAACATTAATGGAGAATTTATCTATTGGTTCTCTATTGGCAGGACTGTCTTTTATCAGTTTTGTTGTCTTGGTCATTCTCTTTTAGCCAGCCTCAAAACTTGGATCATCAAACCTGTATACTATGTTTAAAACAATCATTGGATGAATTTATATGATACACAACTGCATTATTTTTTGGGCTTTACGGTGCAGGAATAATTTATCGTGATTTGAAGCCAGAGAATATTTTGCTCCAAAAGGATGGGCACATTGTATTGACAGATTTTGACCTATCATTTTTAACCTCTTGCAAACCCCAAGTATGTTATCGTGTTCTTCCTCTAAATTTACTTGCTTATAAACTCATTGTTTTTTGGATGATTTTGGTATCTCTTCAGGTCAGTCTTGAATTATGTGTCAACAAGAGATGGAGAGTGCTTCTTCATGTGTATCTATAACCTTTCTTTGGGAAAAAATAAAAAAAAATGCAGGACATTATATCTTCCTTGGATTTGGTAGATTATCAAAAGAAGACTATTAAACAGTAGCAAGACACACAAAAAACATTGTTTCCCATAACAAACCTTCTTGACAGTGAAGTTTGCATTAGCTCCCTGTGATGTATGTTTTCCATGAAGAAACAGCTAAGGTGTTTCAGCTGATTCTCTTTGGAGAATTAAATAGTCTTCCTGATCAGGCCTTTTAGTGGGTGGGTAGCATTGGTGAAGCTACATAAACCTATGAACAAAGAACTGGAGAGAAAATTAAAGAAAGAAATGACCTTAAGTCTTTGAAGAACTGTCTCCAAATCAAATTATTTGAGATGCACAGGTGAACAAAATCATTTTATCTACTTATGGTGGCCAAATTGGTATACAACCAGCATGCTCCTCTTCCAACCATTGCAGGTATTGGCCCTTTAAGAATGTGGCTACATTACCAAAAGTTAGCAGTGGCTGTGATGGGGAATTTGAATAAAGTTCCATAATAATATACCTTAATATCAGATGACGATGCCCCACAGATAGTGAATGTGCGTCTGTGATGCATGTGGGGCCAGCACAAATGCACAAATGTGGCACTCTTCCCTGGTGTGGATGCCTTTTTAGTCTATGTCGATGGATTTTTGGGAGCTTGTTCTATACCTGTATATTCCTTTCTTTTCCATTTAATAAAAGTGTGGCATGAACCACTTTCGAGAAAAATTGATGCCCTTGGAAATGGAGGCGTGCTTCTTAACGCATCACCCTTGCAATCTTCCATGACCCAAGTAATAATAGGATGAAATGCAAAAACATGCTAGGACTCAAACTAAATTAAAGTCTAAGGTAAGAAAGTAATAAAGACTGCTTCTGAACTTGGAAGAGCTTGGTTTATGACAATCCTTTGTGTTTGTTTTCAAGGAACTGTGAAGTGTGTTTAAAAGTCTTTTTATATGTATCTTATTTATATATTTGCATATAGCCTTCTTAGAGCAGTTCTTATTTGGCAGGTGCTAAAACATGCATCACCAATGAAGAGAAGAAAATCTAGGGATCACCTTCCTCCAGTCTTTGTTGCAGAACCAAATACACAGTCAAACTCATTTGTCGGAACTGAAGAGTACATAGCTCCTGTATGATGTTAACCCCATATTATATTCTTTTATATTTTTAAAAAAGGATTTTTTTCTGTTACTTCATTATGTTGAGCAGTTTTAGAGAATAAATTGATATCCTTCTTGTGATGAAGAGGAGTCCACCACATAGTAAACGTTTTGCTTTCCTTGATTCCTGACACAAATGGAAAGCAAATTCAAGAGGCTCTTGCCAGTCACTAATTTGTTCATAATTTGACATTGAATTATCTCAAATCTGAATTAACAGTTTTTTGCATTTTGCTAAATATTTGTCAAAACTTGATTTTATTCACCCAATAGAAATATTTGGCATGATGATTCCATATGTCATGATGACAACTTGAGTAGTACTTTCGTCATCATCATCATCCACATCCAGTGAATAATGTAAAGATTTGACTAAGTTTTCTTTCTAACTGTCTGCCTTATGCCAACATGACAAGCCAGTGTCAAGTACTTAGTGAAGGCAACTCTAAACAAGAATGGTTTTCTAGTAAGTCCATGAGGCCATTGTGTGTGAGTGGAAACACTACCTTCTTGGTTGTCCGGTTTAAGGGCGCATCTCTCAAAGGTTTATGTGGACATCCGATATGCTAAGATGAAGATGAAAGTGACAAGTCTGAAATAGGGATATGAATCATATGATGACCTTAAAGGAGATTCAAAAGAGTTACCAGAATTCAGATTTGGAATGTGTTGACCTTGGCTGCACTCTGAATCCTGATTTGTCTATGATTCGTTGATGGTGAAGCATTTCAAAATGCCACATTAGTGGACACTGGTACTTCCATTATTGTATGTCCTCTCAGCATGCTAAGGATGCTCACATCATTGGGCATGATGTTGTTGTCACTCCACTTGTGAATACTCTTGGAGACTTGTCCTCAAAGTTCCAAACTTTCTCCATGGTTAGCCCTCTCCATGTCTTAGATATTGGCCCCGCTTTCAGAGTAGCCCGGGGGGATTAAGAAAATTAAAGCTATTTCTTCTTTAAGCCATCAACTTTCGAGCCTCCTTCAAAGGAAATGTAATTCCTGTCTAGAGTGATCCAATGTTTTAGAGAATTTTCTGGCAAGGATGCTTCCTCCCTACTCTCTAGCATCCCTAATATAATGCTTTGGTCCACCTCATGGTTCATAGTACCGCCCGATACGTACCCGTATCGGGCGATACATACCAGTACCGGACTCGACCGGTCCGGTTCTGCCTCTTTGGTACCGGTACCGGCCAGTACCAATTCAAAAAATAAAAAATGAAGTATTTTATGATTCTAAACTTTCAAATATATGTGTTACATTGTTGGATGTGTTCCATTATGTATGATTTTGAATTCTATCAACTTTCCTATTTTTTCTATTTCTTTGAATTTTTTAAACCCATATATTTAATTATATATACACACTAATATAGGGGGTCAACCTCCGGGTGGTACCATACTGGTACCGAGCTGTATGTACCGGTATCGGTACTGGTACCACCCCTGACCGGTACCGGTTCCGGTACTGATACTGCAGACCTTGGTCCACCCTCAGCTTCATGTCATTTTTTTACAAGCCTACCATTGCACTGGGGAACTCACCACAGGATTTGCACATAGCTGTGGCGGCCTTCCCACTGCCATTAATATTGCATGTGAGGGATAAGTCAAGTATTTCCCCATTAACCCTAAAACTAAATCAGGCTTTGAGAACCTAAATATCTCTTGACTTTGCTCCATTATAGCAGTAAGGATACCACCAATTACACAACTTCTCTTATTTCTACCTTATTCTTATTGGTAGAGTCCCCCTTGCCTCCTTTTGATGTTTAGAATGCCATACTGTGACCCACAACATGCACATTTTTACTATATTACTTTGGACTTCATTCACCTGCTTATAGTGAAAGGACTATACAATAGCTATGCTTCAAAACAAATGTCAGTTCAAAAATTCGAACTTAACAGCCCACTAAGATGCCCACACTTATCTGACATCCTGTTTGATTACTCCTTTGGCCCTGATTTGATTTCAGCCAAGTTGTCTGACATGATTAGCCTCTGCTGTACGTCCATGAATGTTGCCACTAGCTATATTCTTCATTCTGCCACTCTCCGCTCCATCAACTAGATGCCCTATTATCTCCTGCTAATTTGACCCGCATGAAGACCGGTGCCTTCAGGACTTGTGCTCTAAATCTGCATTCCACTTCTTGGCAGTCATCTGCTGTCAACATACCCACCTGCACACTCAGGCACCGCAACATAGATCTAGACTCCAAAATCTCTTCATTCACCTTCACATCAGGGCATCAGACTAAAAGACACCTGTTGCCCAACCTCCACAATTCAAACTTCTTGCATCCATTGTTTGCAATCTCCTGAGAATCTCTTGTGATCTCTGGAGAATCTCTGTCTTTCCGGCTTGCTGAGATCCAAAGTGCCCAAAGTGCTTAGCCAAAGATACACAAAGTTGTGCAAGTCCCACAAGTATCATGTGCTTGGATCAGCCAGCTTGCTTTTGGCTCATCCAAGTCTGAGGGCATTGAATCCACTCATTCCCATCATCCCCTCCCACCACAATTCTATGAACACCTACAGCTGGTTCGTGATCGCCATTGAGCCACCTACCATTGTTGACCTTCTACTGTCAACCTATCACATGCGGTTGATATGCAAGCCAAAGAGGAGGGGGAGAAAAAAAGAAGAAAAAGAAAAGTGGAAGAAGGAGGCAGTCTCCTGGCCATGGACAACCTCCCCATTGACTGGTGACCACCTGCAAGCTAGATAGGAGGATCAGCACCTCCTACCTCCCGACCTTCCCCCTCTTAACCTGCTACTTCTGACTCCCTCCCATTGCCTCCCTCTCGCGGATGACCTTTTTCTTATATATTTTTGCATTATTGACTGGTTAAAGTGAATGACATTATAAATTTTCAATGAAAAATATAAGCTTATCATAATCTCTACTACCATTCCTGATCTCCCCAAATTTCTCCGAGATCTCTTCTCTTTGACGCTCTCAAGACAAAGCCGAGATCCGGCACAGCATTCCTTGCTTATATCCCTGTCTGACTACCATTTCTAATGATGCATATGAAGAATGTGGATGAGGAGGATCATGTGCATTGTCAATGTGGCTGACTTTTCTCGGTAAAGCTCTTTGGGAAGACAAGAGCTTGAAGTCATCATCAGTTTTTGCTATGCTGTCTCTAAGTTGGAGTACATTTCCTACTCTTGGTGCATGTGAATGTGTCTCTCCACCTTGCACAAGTTGCAGACAACCAGACCTATGCACTATGCCACCTATTGCTCCTGAAGAAACAGCAAAGACAGAGGACCTCTCATGTGACTTATTTTTTTCCTTTGCTGCAAACTCTCATCCTGTCACTCTGGCATCCATCTTCTGCTTCCTCAAATAAATTGACTTCGTAGGTGACAGCCAGGGTCTGAAAATGATGAAGGCAGTTTGTAGGTGCCTGCCTTCAGTGTCATTTACCCAGCACCAGTTGGTGTTGTCCCTGAAGGAAAAAAACAGCTAACTGGATGCAGGCTTTTTAAACAGTGAAGAAACGTTATAAACATCACCATAAGGAGGTGCTTCTCCTCATCTTTACTCTTGGACTAAAATATATCTTTTTTAAAACATATTAAAGCTTGAAGCTTCTTCCTATGAAATAAAAAAAAACTGGTCATCTTGTGCATATATTATGAACTGATATACTGCTGTATCATAACTTCAACGAAATGTTCAACATTTGCAGTCCTTTCTTTAAAGACTAGTGTTTCTCCATTATTGGACATGTATGGCATATCTAAGCATTGAAGTTCTGTCTTCTGTATTTTCTTCTCTTTTATGCTTTATCGAACAACTTGGTGGTGGGTTATGTGAGTTATTCTACATATCGGATACATGGAATAAACATTATACTCATATACTTCTTATCTGGTCTTTTACAGGAAATTATTACAGGAGAAGGCCATAGTAGCGCTATTGATTGGTGGGCTCTTGGTAAGTCTCAGTGTTTGCTATATTGGCACTTAATGGTCCATTTCTTGTGCAAGCCAAAAGCACAGAGAAAAAAAATCCAATCTGGACCACTGTAGTCTGGTGGTATTTTTGGTAGTTTCATTTTTTTCTCCATTTCTATTGGATTCTACCGTTTCCATCTGCATATCTATAGAGAGGTAGAAGTTGAATGCTATCGTCATGGGAAAAGAGAATTTAAAGCTGTTCTTCAAAAAATAATATTAATATTGCCCATTGTCATGATGTCTCTGCTATCCTGATCCTTGTAGGGTTCCCATGAGGTAATGAACTCAGTGGTTACCTTTTTCCATGCTTATTTGATTAGTCTTACTTCCTGGTAATACATACCTTATTTCTTCTACCTTTAGACTTCCATTGAAAATCAAGCTTATCCTGCATTTCTTTTGCTTATTCCCTTTGATAAGACTATTAAGTCCTTCAACACCATTGCGTTTCCTCAGTTGCAAACTTGTCCCAGACTGCCCCACTGTGCATAAATTTCTCAATGAAGTGATCTTTTTGTTCCATTCACCTAGGACATGGTGATATTCTGGGGACCGAACTACGAAGTATCTAATTCCTGGTTGAACTTGTCATCTAGTAATTTAGCTAGTATTCTGGAAGTGCTTCATCAACCCTGCTTCCAGGGATCAGTACCAAATTGTTGACGCCTAAGATATCAACTATTGCTTCATGAGGTCATGTTCATCAGCTTTTAAATTCTTTCAACTTCTGCTTTATAAACACAGATTGCAATAGAAAATCTGTTGCCCTATGTTTAAAAAACGGAACTGCTTTTCTTACTGCACCTTTATGTGTGGCCATACACCTTTCATAAGTGAGAATTTCCATGTTCAAAAATAATAATAAATGAGAATTTCTTTTGACATGCAGGAATTTTGCTTTATGAGATGCTTTATGGTCGTACACCTTTCAGGGGAAAGAATCGGCAAAAGACATTTGCCAACATTTTGCACAAAGATCTTACTTTTCCTAGCAGCATCCCGGTAAGAGGCCATGTTTCCTTTTCAGTTCTCAGGAAGTTTACATCCTTTGATTCTCAGTTGTTCCATTAAAAAAAGAAAACCTTGTTTGTTACCTTTTTTTCATAATCTGTTTGATATTGACGTTCAGATCATTCCAATGGTCTTTTCTTTGTTTCTTTGAACTCAGTGTAATCCAATGGGTCCATGTTTCCATCATATGCTTTACAAACATGCCATCACCCATGTCCATTTGCATATGGCAATACTCACATCTGATGCCCATATTATTAGCACTGGTGAATGTTGCTCATATGGGTTTATATATAGAGGTTAAAAGTATTATTCCTGATGTTCACCGTAAAGCTAGAACATGCTTCTGAAATCTGCAGAAGTGAAGAAAAGAGATGTCTTATGGTATTAAGATATTTGACCTTTTCCCATTCTTGGCTGATGAATCACTGGACCATTGACACATTGAATATGCATTAACTATGCGATATTCTGTTAATGCATTGCTCCATTTTATATGCTATATATTATGCTGTCCTATTTTAATTTATGGAGATTTCTTTGAAAGTTCCTCTTATTCTGCTTGTGCAAACTTTTATTGTTTCACATGCATGCAAATGCCGATAGTGAGGTTTATACATGGAGTCACTGAAAGTACATTGCAGACTTTTAGTGACTCCATGTGTACGCCTTACCATCAGCTACACTGCAGACACTTTTTCCCTCTCTCTCTAGACTTTTCTAGAGAGAGAAACTCTGGGTTGAGAGGGAGGCATATGGCGGGATGGGCAAGTCACTCGCCGGAGCTCGTCTCCGCAGAGAATTGTGTCCCACTTGGAGGGGTGGTCGCCGGCCGAGGTTGGGGGGTGTGCCACCGAGGAGGGGAGATGCGGGAGCAGCGATTGCCTAGGCTAGCTTGATCTGTTATCGGTGCCGGAAACTAGGCCACACACAGAGGGTCTGCAGGGAGGGGCTTGGGAGCATGTGCCCGGATGCAAATAGGGGGCTGGGAGCATGGGCCCGGCTGCAGGGAGGTAAGGGGGATGTCTAAACAGGGGCTCCTTCGCAGAGGTTGTCCATAGAAGGCCACAGATTCAGGCAGCTCACAATAGTGGATGTCATGACGAGGGGCAGCTACCTCCAGAACTGCTCCAAGATCGTTTGGAGTGGCTCCGCAGATGTCTCTGGGTCAAGATCGAAGGTGCGGTGGATGGGTGACACGGAGCAGGATTCGTGACAAACGCGGAGCAAGACTCGTGACATCGGATGACGGACTCGATTGGCGTTTCGCACAGTGGCACTATGTACACGAACGGCGATCAGAGTCATATTAGCGTCATATTTATTTTTTATTATGTATTTTTATTTTATTTTAGTCTAGTCAAGCAGTCGTAAGTGGGTATGATTAAATTTCTATTTTTCATAGTTTATTGGGCTCATCTAGAGCTAATGTTGTGTCTTTTTTATTTTCTTGTAATTTTAGGTGTGATGTTTCACACTATTTTCTTGAGTTAAGGATATTTTGGTCCATGAAAGTCAAGTTAGGGTTAGGGCTAGCCTAACCACTATACAAGGGTCTTGTAATCCTATTTTTGAAGCAATGATGAAGAGAATGAAAATTTATGTGGCCATCATTGCTTCTTCTTCCCGTGAAGGGATGGGTGTGAAACTCTAGCCGTCTCTGTGAGAGAGACCCCTAGTGGTCCCTACGAAGGGGAGGGCGGAAAGCCTACACCCCCACTTCTATCTCAAACCTTTTCCCATTTCTGTCTCGCATCAATTTTGATATCGGAGCCGGCCTCGGCTTCTTCTTCGAAGTCGATATTTGATTGATGCCGCCGCAACCGCCGATCAGTGCTGTCGCCATCGCCACCCAGTCTACCCGAAACCTTAACCATCTTCCTCTTCTTCCTCCCTACTTTTCGTCAGCTTCTTTACCAGCTACGGGCAACCTTCCCAGTCTACATAGTAATCCACCGCGAGACCCATTCCCTCCTTACACCCGGAACCCTAGCACCACCGGCTCCCCTCTTCCTTCTTCCTCTCGCTGTCCTCAACTGCAGTGGCAAAGGGAAGCCTCACCGTCGATCACCTACTTTGCTCGAGCATGGGATTGCCAATGCCCGCTCCCCTGGCTCCGCCGCCTTCGTGAACCAGTAGTGGCCGCCCTTCACTACTGTCCATAGCCGTCCACCACCATTGTCTCTGACCACGGCCTCCTTCCCCCTTCCTACACACAACCGCCAACCCTCCTTCTTCCTCACTGTGAACCCCCCATCCCCCTTCTTCTTCTTCTCTCCCTCCTTCCCTCTTTCTCAAAACATGAACACAAGCTGGTCCCCCACCTTTTCCCCTCTTCCACCTCCGTAAACCATTGTCCTCCTCCTACTTTTCTTCCTTCCGTCTTTTGCGAACACAGCACCCATCACGACCCCCTGGTGTCGCCCCTTTTGAGTGGTTTCCCAACGAAGAAGCTGGCAAGATTAGCATCGCGGACAGCGCCACCTTTGGCCCCTCCTGACCTGCACTTTGCCCTGCACCGACTCCAGCTCCGTGCGGCCGGCCGGTCACCTCCAGTAGGGCCGCCGGCCACCCCCGATCGCCCTTGCAAATCCCGTGCAAAAGCTGTCTCGCCAGGCCGCCGTTGCTCGCATTGCTGTCCCGCCCTACCGTCCGTGTCCCAGCTGCGACGCAAGTCTGTGCTTCTACGACCACTCGCCGCAGCCCTTCCACCATTGCCGCCGCCCCTCCAGCAGAGCCGCCATCGGCGACCGGATGTCGATCCTGACCGGTGGCACTGCTCACCCTACGTAGCACAGCTCCTTCGGTCCAGATCCCTCCTGTTGAGCACAGGCAGCACCTGTGTTCTCTTTATCGACAGGTCCCAGATGGACGAAGCCGCCTGCGACTCTATCACTAGCCTAGCGTCCGCCCCGCCGTAGGCCTGTACAACAGCAGCACTCTAGAGGGCTAGTTTGCCCCATGGTGGATCGGCCCAACTTGTCCCCACCTGCAACCACAACGTCAAAAGTAGTACGTCAGCTCGCAAAAAAGTGGCTCAATTTGGTCCGATAGTTATTCAGGTACGGTCCCATCATGGCCAATTATTCCTTTGTATGAGAGTTTCAATTCTACAGAGAGGCGACTCCATGTTATGGATAGACGACTATCCTATTTTGGCAAACCAACGGTTAAGGAAGTGGTATATGAGGCCGACCCAACAATGGTGGATGAGTATGAAGAATAGGAGAGAGAATTGATCTATTAGGCCAACCCTGCGTTGGCCTAGGAGTATGAAGAACAGTTGCGAGAATGGTCTCTGTTGCAGGATGCTTGGGATCATGATTTGGTTGTTGCTTCCAAGGGTTAGATTTGATTGATGGCACAGTGTTCGAGGTTTGTCTGTCAGTTGGTCTGTTCGACATTGTACATCTAGAGAGTCGTCTCTTGTCGATGTTGTGCGGCGAGATTTTTGCGCGGCACGAGTAGCGACGACCTAAGATTCGTCATATGATCATCCACCCCAATCACTCAGTCTATCCTTGTGTGACTGCCTTCATCGTCCTTCAGCACTTCAAAATTCGAGGACGGATGTTTTTGACTTCTACAAGGTGGTAAGGTGTGCAAGGTCATCATTGGTAGTGGGAGTTGCATTAATGCAATCTCCACTGGTACAGTCACGTGCCTTGGGTTGATGCCTGTGGACCACCCTCGCCCCTACCATGTGTCCTGGGTGGATGCGACTTCTATTCTCGTTCGGTCGAGGTGTCTCGTATTGATACATTTTCACTCATATGAGGATCAGATTTGGTGCGATGTCTTGCCTATGGAGGTTGGGAGTATTATCTTAGGCAGGCCATGGATTTTTGATGTGGATGTGACCCTCTATGGTCAATCCAACACATGTCTTCAAACATGGCGGTCAACGTATCACTGTTCAGTCCTCCTGACCACAAGCTTCCTCTCCGTAGGAGTGCACTCCACCTCGTGTCACTGCTGCTACTGGTACACCACAGCTGTGTACCATTGCTACTCCTAGTACCACTCAGCAGGGCACTGGTTCCATCTCCAGAGCTCCCCAGTCTAGTAGCACCCCTACACCCCATATTTCTATTTTAGGTGCCCTAACTTCTAGGACCTTACAGCTGATCACCGCTTGGAAGTTTGAGCAGCGGCCCTCTTCCCAAGTGTGAAATTATCTATGCATTAGTGGGGGGGAGATTACAGATGAGATCACTGAGGAGGGACCGAGCGAGCATCTCGCTGAGGTCACCTCACTCCTTCAAGAGTTTGGGGATGTCTTCCTCGAAGACCTTCCGGATGAATTGCCACCGATGCGTGACATCCAGCACGCCATTGATTTGATTCTGGCATCCACGTTACCCAACCTGCCACACTATTGCATGAACCCGGCTGAGTATGCCGAGTTACAGAGGTAGGTTGAGGAGCATCTGAAGAGAGGCTACATAAGAGAGAGCATGAGCCCTTGCGCTGTTCCTGCACTACTAGCTCTAAAGGAAGATGGCATTTAGAGGATGTGCGTGGATAGTCGTGTAATTAATCGCATCACAATAAAGTACCGTTTTCCCATTCCCCGCTTGGATGACATGTTAGATATGCTAGCGGGAGCCATAGTGTTCTCGAAGATTGATCTGAAGAGTGGTTATCACCAGGTTAGGATCCGACTCAGAGAGGAGTGGAAGACGGCCTTCAAGATGAAGGATAAACTTTATGAGTGGTTGGTCATGCCCTTTGGGCTGTCCAATGCCCCTAGTACTTTTATGCGGCTGATGACTCAGGTACTACAACCATTTATTGGGGTGTTTTAGTCATATATTTTGATGACATTCTTATCTACAACCGCACTAGGGATGTTCACGTGGACCACCTGTGCTAGGTGTGTCTCACCCTTCGTTGTGAGAGCTTGTATGGCAACCTTAAGAAATGTGTCTTCATGATTGATCATGTTACATTCTTGGGGTTCATTGTTTCTAGTGAGGGTGTCTCCACTGACTCGGAGAAAATCAGGGCGATCATAGAGTGGCCAGAGCTACATACCATTTATGATGTGTGTAGCTTCCATAGATTGGTTACATTTTACCGCCGATTCATACGCGGGTTCAGCATTGTTATGGCTCCGATCACTGACTGTATTCGGAAGGGAGCATTTGTTTAGACGAAGGCCGCTGCTTCGACCTTTCGTGACATCAAGGAGTTGATGACTCAGGCACCTGTACTTCGACTGCCTGATTTTTCGAAGGTGTTTGAGGTTTCGTGTGATAGTTATGGTGCCGGCATAGGTGAAGTGTTGAATCAGGAGGGCCACCCCTTGCATTCTTCAATGAGAAATTGAATGATGCGAAGCTGAAGTACTCCATCTATGATAAGGAGTTTTATGCAGTAGTACATGCTTTGAGGCATTGGAGACACTACCTACTACCACAGGAGTTTGTGTTATATTCGGACCATGAGGCCCTCAGATTTCTCCATACCCAAAAGAAGCTCAACCCCCGACATAGTCGATGGGTAGAGTATCTTCAGGCTTACACATTCGTCCTTAGGCATCGGTCGGGTGTGAAGAACTATGTGGCAGACGCACTGAGTCGTCGATCCTACCTTTTATTTGTTATCTACAGCTTATCATCCCTAGATCGATGGACAGACTGAGGTAGTTAATAGGAGTCTGGGTGATCTTTTGCGATGTCTAGTTGGGGAACATGAGCGTGGTTGAGATCTCATCTTGTCTTTAGCGGAGTTTGCGTACAATAACTCGGTCAATAGGTCTACTGACATGAGTCCCTTTGAGATAGTTACTGGTTATAGACCTAGGAGGCTGTTGGCAACATTTTTTGCCCACTACATACGAGGTGAACTACTACTTAAGCTCACCACTGCATAAAGGGGTGACTAGAACTCCCCGAGGTGGACTGCAGCAACATTAGACCTGCCCGGGGTGGCCAAGACCCGCCCGGGGTGGACATCAACAGACCCGCCCGGGGCGTACAGCAACAAACCTGCCCGGGGTGGCCAAGACCCCCCCCGGGGTGGACAGCAGGGACCCGCCCGAGGCCAGCCACCCCCGGGCAGGTCCCCCCGCGGCTGCACGGGCGGGAGGAACCCCCCCGGGGTCGGCTGGCCCCGGGCAGGCCCGCCCGGGGTTGGCCCACCCCGGGCAGACCCGCCCGGGGTCGGCTGGCCCAGGGCAGACCCGCCCGGGGTCGGCTGGCCCCGGGCAGGCCCGCCCGGGGTGGTTCCTCCCCGGGCGGGACCTGCCCGAGACCCCCCGACCCCGGGCAGGTCCGCGCGGACCCGCCCGGGGCGGGGCTGTCCCGGGCCGGTCCCGGGGTCTCCGTCTGCCCATCATAAAAAAAAAAGAGAAAGAAAAGAGGGGGGGGAACCTGCCCGGGGTGGCTTTGACCCGCCCGGGTTCGGCCCACCCCGGGCCGGTCCCTCACCTTCTATAAATACCCCCTACGGGGCTCATTTGAGGGGGACTTTTTTTTTTGGGGAGAGAGGACGACTTGTGAAGAGAAGAAATCTTTTGTTCGTTGTCTTTTCCTATTTGGGGTATGTGACACCCCGGGCTTTGTCATTATGCCCCTACGTGGGCGTTGTTGTTGTGCCCCTACGTGGGTCTTGTATTTATGTCCCTACGTGGGTTTTGTCGTTATGCCCCTACGTGGGCGTGGTTGTTAAGTACCCTTTGGAGGAGACAACGAGACAAGGAGAAAAGCTATTACAAGCTGCCTTCGGAAGACACTTGAAGCCTTTGTTCGTTTGTTTCGGCCCGTGTGGGGTAAGTCCCCGGGTCTTGTATTTATGCCCCTACGGGGTATATTTACGTTTATGTCCCTCAGCGGGCCATGTTGTTAATTACGCCTCTTAGTGGGCCATGTTTGTAAGTCTTTACGTCCCGGGACGACTAAGTCATGTAATTCTGCCTTTATAATGGAGAAATTACAAAAAATGTCCTCCCCGGGACCGTCAAAGACCAAAGTCCTGTAATTTGCAGTTATACCCTGTAATCTTTTGTAATTCGGGCTACGCCCCTACTTCCCGCGTTGGTGCGGATCTTTGTACAGTCGACAACTCGCCGACAATCCTTGTACCCATTTGGGCCATAAATGCAATCTATGACTCCATATGTCTTCTTTATGCATCGACTGGGAAAATTACAAGAAAACCCCCGACTTGTCAAAACTGCACATATACCCCTCCTTCGGCCAAATTGACAGATGTGTGTCTTCTATGAAGTCCCTTGTCATTCCTTCGCTCCGGAAGTGTTGTCAGCTCAGTCCAACACTCGGGTATCATCTCAAACCTAGGTCTAGGGTCTGATAAAATTACCAAAATACCCCTGTGACTTAAAAATGACCTCAGAGTCCTTGAAACCCTCCAGAAACGGCTTCTATGCCTTGGGGAGTCAGGAACCCGATCCTACTTCCGTTCCAGCCCAGAAATTTCATAAATGTCCCTGGCCTGGGAAAATTACCAAAATACCCCTGGGGTGGTAAAATTACCAAAATACCCTCGGGGTCCAGAAAACTTCTCTCTACTTCAAAAACGCCTACGGCTTCCGCATATTTGCGTCTTTATTCCTAAATCTTAGGGTTTTGTTCAGACTTAGCCCTAACTCTATTAATGTGTTGGTGGTAAATGAGTGGTCATGGAGAGTCTCTCGAGTGAGCTTGCCCTCCACATCAGAACCTCTATAGAAGACTTTGGAACTTCTTTGACAGTCAAACAAAGGTGTTCGGATGTTAGGCCGATGTAAATCAACACTGACTCCGGTCAGTGGGGAAAGGTCCAGCACTCGAACCCAAATCGTCTGATACGACGCGCACCCACAGAACCCTCTCTACGCAGAGGAGTGTTTCTTTTCAAAAAGAACGAAAATCTACCTTTTATCTATGATAAAAGTCGCTCTAGATTTTTTCCGTGTCTCACAGACTGGCACGCCCGGTGGGACCTTTCCCGCCTTTCTTCTCTTTGACAACAGAAGGCTTGCACCTCTTTGAGGTTCTTATTGCTCTCCCTCTTACAGGACGAGGGAAGAACGCTTTGCTTACCAATTTCAAGCACTCTGTCACATCACGATCACGACAATGGCAGCGGTGACGTATGGACCGCAGGTGATCGCTACCCACGCCAGGTATGGCTACCTGGCGACGCCGATTGCTTTCGGCGACTTTCCCCCGGTGGTCGGTTCCCCTTTTTTCTTAGGGGTAGTTCCGATCACTGAGGATGAAGTAGTGCCAACTGCTGGCCGGACTGCTCCGGCTAAGAAGACTGCTGCAGAGGGTGCTAGGCCCTCCGTTCGTGCTGTAAGCCGGGTTCACCCGGCTTCGAAGGTGTTCGCCGGGGGCGTCAGGCCCTCTGTTCCTGCCTTTGGTCGGACTGTTCTGGTCGAGGCAACTACTCTGAAGGGCGTCAGGCCCTCTGTTCCTGCCTTTGGTCGGATTGTTCCGGTCGAGGCAACTACTCTGAAGGGCGTCAGGCCCTCTGTTCCTATCATTGGTCGGGCTGTTCCGGCCGAGACAACTGCTCTGAAGGGCGTCAGGCCCTCTGTTCCTGCCACCGGCCGGGTCCGCCCGGTCCGAAAGATACCTACCGGGGGTGTTAGGCCTTCTTTATCTGCTGTTGGCCGAGTCAGGTCGGCCGGACAATACAACATGGCTGGGGGTGTCAGGCCCTCGATGAAGCCCACGCCTGGAGATGTCAGGTCTTCAGTCTCTCAAGCTGGCCGAGTGTTCTCGGTCAACCATATTACTGTTGAGACGGCTCCTCCCCGACAGGGACAGCGCCGCCCTCGTCGTCGCGGTAGCCGTACTGAGACGGTTGCCCCTGCTCAACGGGGGCAACGCCACGCGAGGAGACAACTTCGGCCTGTGGCCACTACTTCGCGTTCCGGCAAGACTATTCTCGTCGGCGACGTCCGTATCAGGCTCGATGGAGGCGAGCCGATTGTGCCTCGGGACCGACACGTCCCCACTATTCCAACTTCCAACCGGTTCGAACTCCTTCGGAAGATCCGAGAGGAGGGAGCGAAGGCAAAGAATGTCACCACGCTCCGGCCCAAAGTGGCGGCCCCCAGAGTCAAGTCTGGGGGCGACCCAATTGAGGAGCATCAGCTCCACCTAAAGGAGATATGGGTCACCAAGGAGGAGGCCCAGGCAATTAAACGCGCTCGGGCTGAGAAAGGTACACGCCAGTCTGGGCCGCACTCAGGGCAGGGCCCCTCTATTCCTGAGTCGACTAAGCCCTCCTCCTCTCACAAGCCAGGCGCTCGCCGGCAGCGGGGGCAGTGCCGCGCCCCGCCAAAGCCGGTACGTCCGACTTCCCCCTGGGCTACCTCAGACAATTCAAGAGGGGGCAATGCTCGACAGTGTCCGGCCCCTCGAGCATCTGTCTTCGACCGGCTAGGGGACATATCTCCCCCGGTGCGGCATCCGCCGAGGAGGAGGCGGGTAACTCGTGTCGCAGATGACACTGTCAGGGTGTTCACCTGCTACACCTCCTCCACGGACAAGCACACGGAAGCGGCTCAGGAAGACCTCACCCAGCCATTACAAGCTATGAGGAGGTCGAAGCACGTCTCTCGGGTCGTGGCTCAGCTAGACTCAGTTCCTCTAGCAGGAACTTCACAGCCTGACCCTGCACGACAGGAGGAGCGCCAGGATAATGATCATGGCGCTGTCGGGGAGGGCCTTTTCCCTCGCGAGGAAGGTACAACGGAGGGGATGCAAGCTCTCACCCTGGAAGAACTCCGGCGCGAAAACCAGGAGTTGAAAGGTCTGTTGCAAGCACTCCTGCGCGATAAGGAGCCTCCTGCCCAACCTGCTGCAGCACCGGCAAGCGTTGAGCAGCAAACATCTCCAGCTCGGCCACTATTAATGTGTCGGCTATGGCGGCCAGATCTCCTGTGGCCCTGGAAGTGGAGGTACCTCAGCAGGAGCCTAATATGAGGTTCTCTGCTACTCCTGCCGAAAGTTTGACAGCTCAGCGGCAGATGATTGAGCGGATTGTAGAAGCAAAGTTCGCTCAGCATGGTGAAGGAGTGGCCACAGTCGATCTGTACAGTGTGCCCTACCCTCTCCATCACCAATTCAAGAAGCTCCCTCCGGACTGCCCCAAGGCCCCGAAGCTGCAAAAGTTCAATGGGCAGGGTTCGCCCCATGAGCACCTGGCTTACTATGTAACCGCCATGGGCGAACTGGCTTTGGACGAGTCCTACCTCTTGCGGTATTTCGCCACTTCTTTGACGGGTTCTGCTTTTCAATGGTACTCCCGTTTGAAGCCCAATTCGGTACCCGATTGGGCAGATATGCAGAAGAAGTTTGTGGACCGGTTCCAAACCGCGGAGCGTAAGGTTTCCTTAGCGGAACTTTGCGCTTTAAAACAAAGAAGAGGTGAGACGGCCATCGACTTCATCAAGAGGTGGAGGGATGTTAGCATGCACTGTGATAACCCTCCCACGCCGGAGGATGCTATTACCATATGTCGCCGAGGCCTGGCGGCCGAAGTTAGTGAAAAGCTCTTGGGTTCCAGTATCCGGGGCTTTGATCAGCTCAACTCGGTGGTCGCGGAGATCGAAATGTTCTTCGCAGACCATCCGACACACTCCTCGGCCAAGGGCAAAGCCCCCAAGGACCGCCCAGTTGGGGGAAAAGAAATCAATGCAGTGGATTTCTCCCCGACAAATGGCGAGAAAGGAGGCGCTAAGGGGAAGGGTAATGGCAAAAAGTCGGAGGTCAAGAAGGCCGCTGAAGCCTTGGCGGAGAATATGAAGAAGCCGTACTCCTTCAGGAAAGAGCACACAAAAATGCTCTTTGATTTGTGTATGCAGGAGGAGCTGTTTTCCTTGCCAGAGCCGCGGAGGCCGGCAGAAGTAGGCAAGACGGATGATCCCAACTACTGTGTGTATCACCGGAGGTTGGGACATACTATTACAGACTGCTATGTCTTCAAAGACATAGCCGAAGATCTTATCCAGAAAGGTCTCATAAACATGTTAGGCCATGCGGTTGAGCCTCCACAGCCGCACCACTGGAGTCGATCCACTCGATCGGCCAATGTGGTTTATATGGCGGCACCGGTTTCAGCATTGCACGCCGCCGAGGCTGGGTCTTCAAACCAGCAACCTCAAGCCATTCCCGAGTCGTCGTGTTGGCCGGGAGCGGAACACCTTGCTGTAAGAAGGCTCCTCTGGAAAGTCCGCCGGGAAATCCACCAGCTGAGACAAGAACAGCGAGAGTTGCTGCAGTTTCTCCATTATTTAGATGATCAGCTCGCTGCTCTTCCTCAAGCCCAGAGTGAACAGCTCACAAACCTTCATGGAGCAGAGGCAAACCCACTTCCACCTGTCTCACAGAGGTCAGGGTCAAATGGTTGGCTGTCCGAGGACTCATCAAGCTCGTCAGAAGAGGCGGAACCTGCAAAGCCATTTTCTTTTCACCGCGAACAAACTCTACAGATTTTCTTCGCGTGTTGCCGTGCTGAGCTGGTAACCCCAACCCCGTCAGTGGCAACTAATCACCAACGACCTGAAGCCCGGTTCTATCAAGATTATTGCCCTTATCATGAGGCGTCGGGTCATATTATTTTCAACTGTCAACCCTTCAAGGACCTTGCGGAAGATTTCATCAGGCGAGGGATAGTTGATATGGGTGATTCCTTAGTGCGCCCTCCACAGCCACATGCGCGTGGGGCGATGACGTTCTCAGTTAATGTCATCCATACGCAGTTGGCATTCAACCTGCCTGACCCTTCTGCTGAAGGGAATGTTTCCCGACAACCGGGAACCGAGGCCACACTCTGGTACCCAGGACAGCGACCTTCCCATCAGTGTTCTTTTCCCAAGGAAGACACTGAGAAGATATTTGACAAGCTTCTAGAGGATGGGTGGGTGTTGGCATATGACCCTCCGTCTTATTACAACGAGACGGCCAAGAGTCATCCTCGCTATTGCAAGTATCATGCGAGGGTGTCCCACCCTACTCAGCACTGTGAAGATGTTCAAGACTTCATTGAAGCTCTCATTCAGAAAGGGGTTGTGGATACCCAGGGGAATTCTATGACAAGGCTACGCCTCGCAGAAGCCGCCAAGGAGACTCTTCAGCAGGTTCGGCGAGAGAACGAGGCCTTTGCCCGGTTGGCCCGCCCAAGCGAGCCTCGACAAAATGAGGAGTTCCCGTTGCTCGCTAAGGACAAGACTGCTCGTGAGAAGCCTAAGGCTCAGAGCCCGGGAGACTGCGCTGTACGACGAAGCCCTGGGGCTCAACTCAAACCGAGCCAGCCAGGTGTTGTCATAAGAGAATGTCCTCGGCCAGTTGATAAAGGAAAGGCCAAGGTCCTGAATCCTCAGGGTGAGGCTCCGGCTGGATCAGCCAAGCTACAAAGCCTGGAGAAGCCTCAACCGGCGCAGCCCGTCAAAGGGCCGGCCAAAGCCCCCTTGCAGTCGGTCGCCTTGAGAAGGTTGCCACTAGCTGCCCGCAGAGCAATGATAAGGGCAAGCGCAAAGTTCTAGAGGTTGAGCCTAAGACTCAGCCTGGAGCTAAGTTAACAAATCCTCAACCTGCGGTAAAGAAAGAGTCGGCGATTCCGCAAAAATCTTTGGGGCTCCACTTCGGCCAGATGGAGTTCCAGGAGTTGCCGCCAGAAATAGTTGCTCAGGCGATCAAGGCCACTTTCCAACCCTCCCCTGAGGCAGAGGAGTGGACCCGCGTGGGCCCAAGGAAGAGCCGCGAAAGCCAAAGTGCCAGACGGCCAATGCAACGCGGGAGTCAGAGTGGTGGCGTTAAGCAACCTCGTTCCGCAAAGTCATCTCCTCCTTCTTTCGAAGAGGTCGCTCGCCTTAAGAAGCAAGAAAAGAACCGGAGAAAGAATCTAAAAAGGAGGCTTAAAAAGTAGGCTGAGCAGGTAGTCGCCATGGAGGCCTCCGAACGACTCACTCCAGTGCAACGGTTGCAAAAGCTTATTGACCAACTGGAGGAATACGTGCCACCTTGCCCTACTGGGATGGTCACGTTGGACAAATACATCCCCTGGGAAAAGTTTGGGCATAAGACCCGGCTCCTCAACTGGCTACGGGAGACTCTGCATCGTCTTGAAGACGGCGAGAGGATTCCAATTCCGGAAGAGCTCTTGCTATTTTATAAGGACGAAGAGCTTACTATTGAGGCCCTTGAGCAGGCGATGCGGGAGTTGTCATGCAACATGGTGGCCATTCCACCCCCGGACAACATAAATGCTCCTGGCGGAGAAGGCTGTGCACCCATGGCTACATATCAACGCCGATCAGGGAGGAGTCGGCGGGCACGTGGTCGAGGTCGCGGTCGAGGGCGAGAAAGTCCTTTGATCCCCGACCGGGTTATAATGTTCAGAGGAGAAAAATCGGGCCCTATTCCTGTGCCACGAGTACGGGGTGTTCCCTTCATCCCTACATCCTCGGAGAATGTTGATAGAACCCCGGAGAATCGAGGGACGGGCGGCGTCCCTTTTGTAATTCCCTCCTCAGAGAGAGAAGAAGCTCCCGCGGATGACTCTCCGTCAACGCCGGCTCTGAGCAGGCGGGTCCTTCGAACAGTGCCTCGGGAGAAGGTCCCTCGGGTCATGCCGAGCCAGCCGAATCTCAGTCGGCCTCAGATGTGTCTTTGGCACCACTCTTTCAAGAAGCGGCGGAGATGCAAGATGAAGATCAACGCCCGGCTAAAAAGGAGAAGCCCCATGGAGCTCCGAAGACTCTGGAGGAACTTATTCCCCCATTTGACAAGATCCGCGCTAGGGCGGACCGTAAAATCATTCAACATATGAGCCGGTTCCCAACTAGCATTACTGTATGGGAAGCTATCGCCTGGAGCAAGGATCTTCGAGAAGCTCTGGTAAAGGTGCTCCAAGACCCCGAGGCGTATGAGGCTCATGTGGCAGAGTTGCAAGCCCAAGCATATGAGGCTCTGGCAGCCAATATTGTTTTCACAGACAAGGATATGCTACTGGCTTCCCCTTGCCACAATCGTCCCTTATATATGAAAGGGACAATCAACGGCCATGAGGTGAATCGAATCTTGGTCGATGCAGGGGCCGCAGTAAATATCATGCCATTAAAGACGTTCAAATCTCTTTATTTGGCACCTTACTTGCAAAAGGTCAATGCTGTCAAGATTTCGGGGTTTAATCAGGGCTCCGAGGAGGCCCTTGGACGCGTCGAGGTGAAGCTTGTGCTGGGCGACTTCACCACCAAGGCGATATTTTACATCATCAACTCTGACACATCCTACAAGATGTTGTTGGGAAGACCCTGGTTGCATGAAAATTGGGTCGTCCCATCAACATTGCACCAATGCCTTAAATATTCAAAAGGGGGAAAGCAGTATACAGTCTTTGCAGACCAGGCTCCTTTTCACCCCAATGAATGCCACCTGGCGGATGCCTCCCTATACTTCGGGGAACCCACTATTTCAATCCCCGATAAAGTCCAAGACAAGGGGAAGCAGAAGGTCGAACCTGAACCAGAAGGAAGCCAACTCTTCACGGTCAATCGTGAGATGTTAAAGCTCCACCAGTTGAGTCTCAAGCCTGCGTCGAAGCCTACGCAAGCAGAAAGAGGCAAGATTGACTTTGAGGCCAACCTCATCAGTCAAGCTATCAACTGCAGTGTACCTCTGCCCCCAAATTGCATTCAACTTCCCTTTGTTACGGAAGAGCACGGGGTGGAAGAATTGAAGACCTTTGTAGTTTCTTACATACGCAAAGGTCGAAGGAAAGACCGTCACCTGGTTCAGCCAATTGTCTTCTACAGAGGGGACCAAATACCGCCAAGTCCGCCGGAGGACGACTTCGGGTGGGCATCGCCAGCTGACAAGGTGTCAGAGCCTATCCAAGCCATGGCTCATATGCCTGCCCGACTCAAGCACATGTGTATGAAGCAGGGGATTCCACAGCAGCAAACTTCTGCGCAGAAAACATATTTTTCTAATCTCTGGAATCCTCCACATGTCAGGGGGCAACCTCCATTTTCTCACAAAGACACCCGAGGATTGGGCTATGAGCAGGAGCCAGAATTCCGGGTCCATTATGCTATTAATGCCATAGGGCTCTTATCATCCTCTCGTGAGGAGGCCCGAAAGGAGCCTGCGGCTGAAGAACTCTATCAGGAGTCTACAGAAGCCATGGCGTCTCCTCCGTCAGTGTCCGGCGAGGATTCGCAGACAGGAGAAATCTCCTCAACCTCTACTGGCTACTTGGTGACACCAGAGGAGTTTGAGATCTGCGAGATCAGCCCTGATGAAGCTGAAGACTTCGTTGACCTCGAACCAGCTCCACCTGAGCTCGAAGACGGTGGTCAAGCAACTGTTGATGAGTTGGTCGAGGTCAACCTTGGCACTCATGGCGAACATAAGCCCACCTTTGTAAGTGCCCTCCTTAGTGGGGAAGAACGACAGGCATACCAGCAACTCTTGAATGAATTCAGAGACTGCTTTGCCTGGACGTACAAAGAGATGCCGGGCCTTGATCCATCCGTGGCAGAACATGAACTGGCGATACTCCCGACAGCCAAGCCAGTTAAGCATGCCCAGAGACGCATGCGCCATAAACTGGAGGTGAAGGTGAATGGGGAGGTCGACAAAATGTTAGACGTGGACTTTATAGAGCCATGCAGGTACCCTGTGTGGCTCGCCAATATAGTCCCCGTCAAAAAGAAGAACGGCCAAGTCCGGGTCTGCATCGACTTTCGGGATCTGAATAAAGCCTGTCCAAAGGACGACTTCCCAGTCCCGATCATCGAGACGATGGTGGATATGACTACTGGTCATGAGGCCCTGTCTTTTATGGACGGGTCATCTGGTTACAACCAAATCCGTATGGCTGTCAAAGACAAGGATCATACGGCTTTCAGAACCCCAAAAGGCATCTTCAGCTACAAGAGAATGCCATTTGGCTTGAAAAACGCCGGTGCCACATATCAAAGGGCAATGACCAAAATCTTTAATGAGATGCTGCACAATGTTGTCGAATGTTATGTCGACGACCTGGTCGTTAAGTCCAAAAGGCGAGCTAATCACTTAGCCGACCTACGTCGGGTCTTCGAGCGGCTTCGACAATATCAGCTCAAGATGAATCCGATGAAATGCGCCTTTGGAGTCTCCAGCGGCAAGTTCCTCGGTTTTATCGTCAGATACCGAGGGATAGAGATAGATCCTGACAAAATCAGGGCTATCAATGAGCTCCCTCCACCCAGGAACATAACGGAGCTCAGATCTCTGCAGGGAAGGCTCGCTTATATCAGGCGATTCATCTCTAACCTCTCAGGAAGGTGCATGCCCTTCGGCAAATTGATGAAAAAAGGAGCACCCTTTATCTGGGACGAGAGCTGTCAAAAGGCTTTCGAACAACTCAAGGAGTATCTCTTGACTCCACCAGTCTTAGGGGCACCTGTCAGAGGAAAGCCTCTCATTCTTTACATCGCAGCCATGGAGGCTTCCCTTGGGGCTCTCCTGGCCCAAATTAATGAGGAGGGTAAAGAGCAGCCACTATATTATCTCAGCAGGAAGCTGATCGGCCCCGAGTGTCGGTACTCACCTATGGAGAAAATGTGCCTTGCTTTGGTGTTCGCTGTCAAAAAGTTACGGCACTATCTGTTAGCGCACCGAGTGGAGCTCATCTCTAAATGGGACCCGCTCAAGTACCTACTCAGTCAACCTGTCCTCTCTGGAAGGTTAGGGAAATGGGCTCTTATCTTGATGGAGTTCGACATTACATTCGTCCCACGCAAGGCGATCAAGGGACAAGGGATGGCTGATTTTCTTGCTGCACACCCTGTGCCGGCGGAGTCGTTCCTCAACTTCGACCTACCAGACGAGGAGAAGCTGATGCAACCACCTGATGCTGAAGAGGGTGCAGATGTCTCACTCCATCCTGAACAAGAGGTGTTGTCTCTCGGCACACCATGTTGGGAGTTGTATTTTGACGGTGCATCTAGGACCGTTAAGAAGGCAGGCGGCCTCGTAAGCTCTGTAGCCGGCGCCGGCATAGTCTTCGTATCCCCTCAAGGGGGTATACTTCATCATTCCTGCGCTCTCATGAAGTCATTGACTAATAATGAGGCGGAATATGAAGCATTAATCATTGGGCTACAGCTAGCGCTGGAAATGGAGCTCAAATGTATTAAAGTGTACGGGGATTCTCAGCTCATTGTCCGTCAAGTCCTCGGTGATTATGATGTGCGGAAAAAGGAGTTGATCCCTTACTTTGAGGCCGTTATGAGGCTTAAAGAAAAGTTCTATCTCTTTGAGATAAGCCATGTGCCGAGGAGCAATAATTCTCAGGCAGATGCGTTGGCAAAGTTAGCAGCCGCGTTGAAGCTTCCACCTGACGGTGAATTGAATATTACAGTCAGGCACAGAAGGCTCATGCCCAGCATGCTTGATGAAGAATCGGGCCTCACCATTTATGAGATTCATCACCTCGAAGGGGGAAATGATCCAGAGGAAGAAGATTGGCGCGAGCCAATTATACAAATCAAGAATGGGCAGTTTCCTCTGGAACGAGCTCGAAGGGTGCAGTTGCTTAGAAGGGCTGCGTCATATCGGTTGCTTGATGGTATTCTCTTCAGGCTCGCCCAGGAAAAGGACCACCCGGTGCTCTTGCGATGTCTCTCACTTAAGGAAGCCAGGACCGTCATGCGGGAGGTCCACTCTGGGTTGTGCGGGGCTCACCAGGCCGGGACGAAGATGAAGATGAACATCAAACTTAAAGGCTTCTATTGGCCTACTATGTACGAGGACTGTAACCAATATGCTCGCACCTGTCACCAGTGCCAAGCTTTTGGGCCAATCCCTCGGAGGCCTCCAAGTCCTTTACACCCAACGGCTCCTACATGGCCGTTTGCAGAATGGGGCATGGATATAGTGGGACCATTCCCTCCATCCTCTCAAGGGCATAAATTCATTCTAGCAGCCACAGATTATTTTTCTCGCTGGGCTGAGGCTATTCCTCTGCGAGAGGTTACAGGTGAGGCAGTGGCTCGCTTCGTAAGATATCATATTATATACAGATTCGGAGTCCCTAGCCGAATTATTTCAGACAATGGGACGCCCTTCAGAAACAAGACAGTGTATGCACTGGCGGCCAAATTCCACATTGATTGGAGAACCTCCTCGGTTTATAACCCTCAGGCTAATGGTTTAGCGGAGGCTTTCAACAAAACACTTTGCAAGTTGATGGCAAAGATTATAAATGGCCGAAAAAAGGATTGGAGCGAAAAGGTCCACGAAGCCCTCTGGGCCTATCGGACTGTTTATAAAACTCCTACGGGGTGTTCCCCATTTTCACTGGTGTACGGGGCTGAGGCAATCACCCCTGTAGAGATTGAGCTGGCTTCATATCGAGTGGCAGTTCAGGCAGGCCTACCCGGCCAGGAGCAGTCTGAAGTCGAAAGGAGGCTGGAGGAATTATCCTCTTTAGAAGGCAAAAGACTTCAAGCCTATCAGCATTTGCAGATCTACCAAGCTCGCATGGCGCGTGCTTACGAGAAGTTAGTCAAGCACCGGGCATTCAAGAAAGGCGACTTGGTCATGCTTAAAGAAAAAGAAGTCATTGCCGGCAAGCCAAGCGGGAAACTCCAACCCAATTGGCGGGGGCCTTACATCATCCAGAAGGTCTTCGAAGGCGGGGCCTACACGGTGGTGGACCACAAAGGCAACAGCCCGTTCCCTCCTCTCAATGGCAAGCACATGAAGCTCTACTATGCGCCACCGCAAGAGTTTCCACAGCAATCCTCACAGGACAGTACCTCTCGTCAGTGAAGGTTCAAAAAAAAAAATAAAAAAAAGGGGGTTAAAAATACTGATACCCCGGCGGACTCAGTCAGCCTTCAACGGTTGGCTGAGGGTAAAAAGGCCACAGACCCGGTCGAGGTGAAAACCCGAAAGGGCGCCTCGGGCAAAAATGGGCAACCCCTCGGTGTGAAAACCCGAAAGGGCGCACCGGAAAAAGCTAAAGGGGGCCAACCCCGGCGAAAACCCGAAAGGGCGGTGAGGTTGGTAATGTGAAAGAAATTTTTTTTTCCTCTCTCTGTCTATTCTATGGGTGGCTCTAAGTCAATGACTCCACCCCATCTCCACCAAAACATCATATTGATGTCATGGCTAGACCTTACATGTCATTCTATGACACCTAGTCCTACCAACATTTTGAGGTTGTCATATTTTGTCCCATCGGGCATGGCCTCAGTATGCTCTCTCGAGCTGCCAACCGATGTCGTCTTTTGACTCCCTTTTGTCCCATCGGGCATGGCCTCAGTATGCTCTCTCGAGCTGCCAACCGATGTCGTCTTTTGACTCCCTTTTGTCCCATCGGGCATGGCCTCAGTATGCTCTCTCGAGCTGCCAACCGATGTCGTCTTTTGACTCCCTTTTGTCCCATCGGGCATGGCCTCAGTATGCTCTCTCGAGCTGCCAACCGATGTCGTCTTTTGACTCCTTTTTGTCCCATCGGGCATGGCCTCAGTATGCTCTTTCGAGCTACCAACCGATGTCGTCTTTTGACTCCCTTTTGTCCCATCGGGCATGGCCTCAGTATGCTCTCTCGAGCTGCCAACCGATGTCGTCTTTTGACTCCTTTTTGTCCCATCGGGCATGGCCTCAGTATGCTCTCTCGAGCTGCCAACCGATGTCGTCTTTTGACTCCCTTTTGTCCCATCGGGCATGGCCTCAGTATGCTCTCTCGAGCTGCCAACCGATGTCGTCTTTTGACTCCTTTTTGTCCCATCGGGCATGGCCTCAGTATGCTCTCTCGAGCTGCCAACCGATGTCGTCTTTTGACTCTTCTTTGTCTCACCGGGTTTGGTCTCGGTATGCCCTCTCGGGTTACCAACCCATTTCGCCTTTCGGCTCGTAGATTTGACTCATTCGTCCCACCTGGGCTGTCAAATCTACCCATTTGTCCCACTTGTGTGGCATATACGTCCCTACGGGAATGCCACTTTCTCCTCGCCCCCTGGGCGTTATAGGGTCAAAAAAAAAAATGGGGTTAAAAATATTGAGGCCCCAGCGGACTTGATTGTTTCTGTTAGAGGGAACAATCAAGGGTAAAAAGGCTTTAACCCAGCTAGGGTGAAAACCCGAAAGGGCGCCCTAGGCAAAAATGGGTACCCCTCAGTGTGAAAACCCGCAAGGGCGCACTGGAAAAAGCTAAAGGGGGCTGGTCCTGGCGAAAACCCGAAAGGGCGGTAGGACCGGTAAAGTGAAAAAAATATATATATATAAAAAAAAAGAGACATACATACAAAAAGATGGGAGCAAAATCAGCTACGCTAAAGCTCTGTCTTTCATTTGCCAATGTCAATAATGGAGCCCGAGACAAGCCCTCGGGGAAGATGTACATAGTTGGGGTCTGAATGCAGCCTCACAAAAAAAAAGAGAGGAACAAGAAGCCATCAAAGCCCGAGATCAGCCCGCAGGCCGGCAAGAAGAGTCTCCTGCTGTGTCAACGCCTCCCTGACTCCTCCGAGCTCGTGCTGGAACTCCTCTTCCTTCACTCTCAGGAGGTCTTGAGCATCCCGGGCCTCTCGGAGCCGTCGCTGCAGAGCCTCCAACTCCTGCTCCAGCCCGTCCACGTGCGAAGAAGCCACCCGAGACTGCTCCTGAGCTGCCATCGCCTGCACGGATATGTGTTCTTGCCTGTTGCGAAGCTCAGATGCTGTCTCCTCTGCCTGCTGAATCAGAGCCTGTAGCTGTAGCCGTCTCGCCTCAGTTGCGTGGCGGCGGGCAAACTCAGCCCATGCATGCTCTAGTCGGGGCATCCACGTATCTCGGGAAAATCCAAATGCGTGATATCCTCGGGTGGAGTTGGCTAAATGCTCCCTCATGACCTCAACTGAGGGAAGCGGGGTCGTCTGCAAGAGGAGCTCGAGGTTTTCAATCAGCCCCGCTTCTAAAGCACTGCCTTGGGGAGCCACCAGAAGCTGAGGTCCCTCTGGCCAGTCTATGCCCAAAGCTGGGAAATCTGCTGGCAAAGACGGGGTATCCTCCCCAGCACCTGAAAAGACAGTTAAGAGGGAACAATGCATTAGCCTCCACACAAAAAAAAAAGAGAGGAACAATGAATGGCCCCTCAGGAAGGCCAAGCAAAATAGCTAACCTGAGGAAACCTCCAGGGCAGTGTCTGAGACGACCTCTGGTGTAACATGATCATTAGAGGTCAGCATACTCCCTGCCCCTAGAGGCGGATCGCCGGTCACAGGCATGGACGGCCCTGCCTCCTGCGAAGGCACAACTGAGTCCTCAGAAGCCGCCTCAAGGCTCTCCTCCCCTACTGAGGGAGTCAGTGCAGCATCACCTGTATCTGTGTGGCATAAGGGGCAGAAAGGCCATTAATAAGACATCAACATGAAAATACACAGGGAAGCTGAAGCTTCAATGCTGATTATACCTGACAATAGGGGTGTCGCGTCATCTGGCCCCACTGTCTGATCACCCTCCTGGACAGTGGCCGGCGAACTCTCTTGTAAGGGAACCGTCTCTGGAGCAAGCAGGGGAGTGGATGCAACCACAGAAGTGCCAGCTACTATTTAGGCAAAAGTGTGGTTAGCTCTATGACTGAGTCTAACCAAACAAAAGGCAAATACGAGGCAGACCGAGGACACACCAGTAATGTCTCTGCCTGTGTCCTCGGCCCGTCCACCAGTGGAAGATAGCAGGCTTGGAGCGAAATCAGGAACCCCAGCATGGTAAACCCCGACGGCTGAGACTGGGACGCTTGGGGCCCCAATAGAAACTTCTGGGTCAACATCATAAGCCGGAAGCTCAGGGCCAGCCCCAGAGGAGGAGATCAACTTAGCCAGCTCGGCTGTGGAGTTGGCTAACTCAGTGGCTGCACAGAAAGACTGTCAGAGGTTGCAGTGACAAAAGTAATTGTCAACCCCAAAGAGGGTCAATTGAGTTTCTTGGTATACCAGAAACAATGCCCATGTCGCCTCCCTCAGAGGAGCTCAAGGACGAAAGGGAAGGAGTTGTCTCTGTCTCAGAACCAGTGCTGGAGCTGCTATTACTCAAAGAGGTGCTGGAATCCGAAGATGTGTCAGTCCCTTCTTTCTCTCTGGGAGCATAGTGCTCCTTCGGAGGCTCTGTGTAAAAGGGAAAACAGAGTCAGTTTAAAAAAAAAAATAATGACACCTCACTTGATTCCATGAGCAAACAAGGAGGAACTATGAATTTCAAATTCACCTGGAATGGGAGAAGGTCTGCTCTCTCCAGTCTGGCCAGCCATACCAGCAGAAGGACAATCCCCTAAGGGGTGGTCCAAGTCCTCCAGCTCCAATGTCAGGTCCTCTGGGACATCTGCATCTGGTATAATTGGCGGAGTCTTATTCGCAGGCCCTGGCGAAAACTGCTCTAATAGCCTCATCTCTGGGGGAGCTACATACAAGACACTCCTTCAGTAAAACAGAGGCACAATTACAAAACCATACATAAAGGGGTTCATAGTTTCCAACTCACTCAAAGGAGCTCCGTCCCTGGCAGGGGTGGTATCCACCCGAAGGCGGGATGAAGGCTGAATCTCAGCTCCTAAGCCCCCACTATGCCGCCGTTTCGCTGCCGGACTATTATCCACGGGAGGGTGAGCGGGGAGAACATTCTCTGAAGGTGGAGCGTCGGCAACCTCAGCAATTCCTACAATGGAAATATGGCAATCAGCAGTTGACAGCTCCAGAATATTTATATCTTATTATAGTGATAATAAATGCAGACGGAGAATCAGAAGGTTCATACCTACCGCCCCTGCATCAAGACTAGGGCGGGTAATCAGCTGATTCGGGTCAATCCGGAGAGCTCTAGCGGCCTGCTCCACGGCGTCCCTCAGTGCCTGAGGTGTAGAAGTCACCTCCAAAGCCGGAATATGGGCTAGCAAGCCTGCACAGCCCACGGCATTGATCACATGGGCCTTCCAGAAAGCGAAGGCCGTGCCCACCAGTACTCCCTCCGGGATGGACTCCGACAGCTGGGAGTCGTGGGTCAGACCACAAGAGGCCCTCAAGTCTCCCCACCAGGAATAGCCCGGAGTAGAGCCAGAAGCGCCTTTGCGGCGCGAACTCAAAGTAGAGGCCTCCTCAGACGTCGACCTCAGGGGCCGCAACGCCCTCGTATACTGACTCCTGTCAATGGGCAATGAATGCCCCTGCTCCCGCCATCGACTCTCGATGTCTCGGACTACTGCAGCCAAGCTGGAAAAATGAGCCCTGACGAAGCCGGGATCAAGGAAAAGAGGATGCAGGTCCTCCCTCTTCAGGCGCTTCTCCTCTGCTGCCCTGATAGTGTCTGCCCGCTCTCTGAAGATGTTGCTGGCTTTAAACCACCAGCGGGCATAGTGAATGTCAAAATGTCCCACCCGGGCCTGGGCCGGAAGAGGGATATGCTCCCTCATGCCGCGGTAAAGAAAGTCCTGCCAGCATGCGGCAACCAAATGCACGTCCTTCTGCTTGTATTGCCTCGATGTCAGAGGTAAATCAACATTGGGTGGAACCGCCTGGTCATAGCCAAAGTTGCGGGCGAATCTGTGCGGGTAGTACGGCTCCAGAACCACTGTGTAAGAGCGCCGGTAAATCAGCACGCTAGGTCGTATACACACGACCCACTCCCCAAAGGCATGTGGGGAAACAATGCCCTTTGAGGACACTTTGCAGACCACTGAGTCTCCATGTCCCTCCAGATACGGGCGATAAGAACAGGAGCTGTGGTCAAACTCCAAGCTCTCTCCCCTCCTCGTATGAAGGAAGGAAAGTGCTCGCCGGGCACCTGCAAGCTGCGTCACAATGTCTTGATCCTGGTGACCAGCAAAAGCAAAGATAAGCGGAGCATTTATATTCGGAATGGAGGACCGCTGGGACAGCTCTGGAAGAAGTAGTCCTGCCCAAGCACTCAAATAATGAGTGGGCAGCAAAAGCTTCTTATCTCGCGGGCTGGCATGCGAACTCAAGGCACCCAAGCAGTGGTAGATGTTCGCCAAGGCAGCAGGGGCAAGGGCCAGCCGACGTCCACATGCAAGCAGGCACGCAGGATAGATCACCTCGACCCGGAGCAGCTCCTCTTCCCCATGTGGGAAGACAAAGGTAGACAGCCAATAAGCTAAATATGCAGCCAAGTACGTCAGTGTAGGTAGCTTCCTGGAATTCCAACCTTGTGCTGGAGCTGGCAAGTGCCGAGGGTTGGATGCAAACTTTATGAGGACCTCTTTACATTGGTCCCAAGTGGCGCCGAACGAAGGGAATTCCTCGTAGAAACAGTACGGCCCACTGTAGAAGTACATAATCCAGGCGTTAAGTGTAACCCTGGGTGTCCTGGCAGTCTTCTCCTTGCCCACCAGGGCCAAATCTCTCCAAGTCTTCATCAGATAACGGAGGCAGTAAGGTAAAAGATAGTGGCCCGCCCCATCTGAACTGTAAAGGTGGGCGTCATCGAGGCATAGCTCCTCGTAAGCCTGTCCGCTGATCGGCAGGCCCGAAATCCGGTGAAAAGATCACAAATCCAGAGAGGTCTCTCCCTCAGCGGTGACCAGTGTGTTCCAGCGCCTATTCCACCTCTCCACCACAGCCTGGAGTAATCCTGCGTTACAAGGGTATGAATACAAAGCTGCAGTAACCGCGTGACGAATCCCGGCTCTATCCAGAGTGTCACCGTGCACAGTCAATATCCCCCAGAGCCACTCACCTGCACCTCTGTGGAAACAATGGGAGGGGATGACGGACCAACTCCCGTACCAGCTAGGAACCCTCAGTGAAAGGATTCCTTCCAACATGCAAAGATGGTCATAGCCGTCATGGGCAAAACGACTTTCGGAGGGAGCCAGATATAGCCCGTCAATCACTACATCGACGGCCTTATGATGCCCCGCCAAGTGCCACACTGCAGGGGAAGAAGGTGTCGACCTGACCACAGCAGCATCCAGGTCCTGGTAGAATCCGAGCCATTTACTGTCGGGAAACTGGGGCTGCCGCGTAAATCCCCCGGGAAAGCTGGCATATGAATATGTGCAGGTACCTCTCATGCTGTCCCTGCCAGCTAAAATAGCCCCTTCCAGTCGTCGCCGCTGCTCTGGGAGAGAAGGGTTGTCACCATCAAGCCCCGGTGGAATGTAGCTCTGCACGAAGGCAATCAGATGCCGGTCCACCGGGTAGTGGGATGAGTATCCCCCAGAACGGTCGTATGCATAAAGTCCGCCTCGGTAGCTGATCCGAGAAGCCTCGACTAAGCCCTCGCCGACAGGGATATCCTCCGTTGGGCCTTCAGCGATCCAGGATGTGCCTTGATCAAGTGCGTCGGAACTGTCAGAGATGACGCGGCGAGGAGGCAAAGGTGGCATGGACTTGTCAGTCCGTTGTACGTAATGCTCATTATGGCCAGCCGCCCTCGACCCCCGTGCGGCAGCACGACTCCTGCTTGGACGAGCCATGTCTGTGGAGTTTCAAAAAAAAAATGCATTAGAAATCATGCTGAAAAATATCTCGATGCAGGAGCTATGCTCCAAGCCCAAGTCCCTCAGCGGACGTGTTACAACATTTATGTAAGTGCACGGGCCATCCGCCCCTGCCTCCGGCTGTCTCGGATGTCCCGTGGGGGGCACTTGTTGTAACCAGAAAATAAATGTATATATATGTTTATATATGTACGCATGTGTGCGTCAAAAGCCCATGCTTACGGTGTTGGCTCAGTCCAACCCGTTCTATCCCGCGGAAGCGAGGAGAACCCGCGATAAACCCACGGAGACTATTATAGTCATGTGGTGCCGGGTTTTAATCAATCAACCCAAGCCCTAAGGGTGTGAAGACGTGCTATGCACATTGTTTTGGGTACCTCGACGGCGTGTATCACGTCTCGTAGGATCGAGAACTCCTTCCCCGACGGACGAGCGAGGCGCGGAAGACAACGAACAAGGCGTGGAGAAGGCTTTTCCTCTCCCATGTGGAGTCAAGTGCAGAAACGTCGCTGTCGGAGCCGTACGGAGAATTTTAAAAGAAGCGAAGGAGACTGCCCGGGGAGGGGGAACCCGCCCGGGGTATAAGGCCCCCGGGCGGGTCTCTTCGCGGCTGCGCGCGGGCTGGCAGACCCGCCCGGGGTCTGCCCACCCCGGACGGGTCCGCCCGGGGTGCTGCGCACCCGGGCGGGACCGCCCGGGACCGCGCGCCCCCGGGCGGGTCCGCCCGGTGTGCTGCGCCCCCGGGCGGGTCAGCCCGGGGTGCTGCGCACTCGGGCCGGTCCGGTCCGCCCAGGGTGCTGCGCATCCGGTTTAGTCTATTAACTGCCCGTTTTCCAAAAAAATTTGATTTTTGGAGGGAAAGGAACCCGCCCGGGGTCGCCTTGACCCGCCCGGGTCCCACTTCCCCCGGGCCGGTTCCCTACTTTCTATAAATAGACCCTATGGGTCCCATTGAAAGGAGGACGGGGGGAAAGAAAGAGGAGGAAAGGTGGACTTGTCTAGATCTCAAGTTCAAGTGGTTCGTTGTTTTTGGTCCGAGTGGGGTAAGTCCCCGGGCCTTGTGTATATGCCCCTACGGGGTATATTTACAATTATGCCCTTCAACGGGCCGTGTTCGTAATGCGTTGTACAACAGAGTGACGGACTTATGCAATTATGTCATTATGTCATCATGTCATTACGATGACAAATTGTAAAAATGTCCTCCTCAAGGTCTTGAAAGGCCTAAGTCTTGTAAATTGCAGTTTTACCCTGCGACTTTTTGTAATTAGGGGTATGCCCCTACTTCCCGCCATGATGCGGATGTATGTACTGTTGATAATTCGTCGACACCCTCTGTACTCATGCAAAATTATAAGAGCACCTTATTATGCCCGGCACATTTCGTTAATGCAATATTGCATATAAACCCCGACTCTCTAAGAGCGTGCATACTTACCCCTACTTCCAAGCAATTGAACCCATGAGTGTCTTCTCTAGAACCTCTCGTTGTCGGCTTGGTCTGGGAGTGCTGTTGGCTCAGTCCAGCGCTCGAGGGTCATCTTAAACCTAGACCTAGGGTTTGGTAAAGTTACCGAAATACCCCTGCGACCTAAGAAATGATCTAATGGCCTCCCAAACATTCTGAATAGGGCCTCAAAGCCTTAGAAGGTCAGTAACCCGGCTTTATGTCTACCCTAGCCCAGAAACTCCTAAATCCCTCTGGTCTGGTTATTTACTAAAATACCCATAGGTCTAAGACGGCCACTTAAACCCCAGTGGCCCACTTCAGCGTGCTCAGTCAGGGTCCCCGTCAGCTCCCCCGTCCTGTTTTAAGCAAACCTACTCTATTGGTTAGAGCCTCGAGAAAGAACTTTAAGCCTTCATGTTGTCATTTAATCAAGGGTGTTCGGACATTAAGCCGATGTAAATCAACGCCGACTCCGGTCGGCGGGGAGAGGTCCAGCACTCGAACCTATATCGTCTGATACGACGCGCACCCACGGAACCCTCTCTATGCAGAGGAGTGTTTCTTTTCAAAAAGAACGAAAATCTACCTTTTATCCACGATAAAAGTCGATTTCTAGATTTTTTCCGTGTCTCACAGACTGGCACGCCCGGTGGGACCTTTCCCGCCTTTCTTCTTTCTGTCAAAGAAAGTCTCTAAACCTTCCTCAAGGTTCTGATTGCCCCTCTTCCTCTTACAGGACGGGAAGAGGAGGGCACATCTCTCGGTTCATTTGAGAGTTCTTTGTGCATTCGCACGCCACTCCTTGTGTGCTACGCACCACCACCACCAACAACAGCACAGCGATGGCTGCCGTTACCTACGGCCCCGAGATCGTTGCCAACCACGCCAGGATCGGCTACCTGGCAACACCACTTGTTTTCGGCGACTTCCTAGAGGTCGTCGGCTCGCCCTTCTTCTTGGGCGTGGTGCCAGTGGCTGAAGTCAGTTCAGCCGCTCCTGCAGTACTAACAGTCGCCGAGGGTGTCAGACCCTCTACTGCAGCAACTGGCCGGGTCAGTCCGGTCAACAAGCCAGCCGTCGGGGGTGTCAGGCCCTCGGCCCCTTCAACCGGCCGGGTTCGCCCGGTCAGGAAGACAACGGTCGGAGGCGTCAGGCCTTCGACTCCAGCAACTGGCCGGGTCAGTCCGGTCGACAAGACGACTGTCGGGGGTGTCAGGCCCTCGACTCCTTCAACTGGCCGGGTCCGCCCTGTCAAAAAGACAACTATCGGAGGCGTCAGGCCTTCGACTCCAGCAACTTGCCGGGTTAGTCCGGTCAGCAAGGTCGTCTCTGAGGGTGTTGGGCCCTCTACTTCATCAACTGGCCGAGTCCATCCGGTCAATTCTCCAACTGTTAAGGGTGTCAAGCCCTTCATCCCGACAACCAGCCGAGCTCCCTTGGCTGCTACGTCAATCGCCGGAGGTGTCAGGCCTTCTGCCCCAGCTGTTGGCCGAGTCTTCTCGGTCAATCATATCACTACTGGCGTCGCTCATGTTCAACGGGGGCAACGCCGCCGCCGCAATGGCGCCAAATCTACTGCGGTCACCCTCAGAGGTACTGCCCCTGCTCAACGGGGGCAACGCCGCCGTCGTCAAGATGACGCCATGCCTATGACGGGCGCCAACACTGCCGCTCCTACCCAATGGGGGCAACGCCGAAGCCGCAAGGATGCAAGGCCCGAAGCGGCTGTCTCGCGCTCCGGCAAGACGGTAATTGTCGGAGACATCCGCATCCAGCTCGATGGAGGCGAGCCGATTCTGCCACGGGATCGTCATGTCCCGACTATTTCTACCTCCAATCGCTTCGAGCCCCTCCGGCAAGTACGGGAGGACGGAGCGAAGAAAAAGAAGCCTGCCGTATCGGCGGCAATCCAGGGTCCTCTTCAACGGCCCAAGCCACGAGCTCCCCGTCCAAGGACAGGGGGCAACCCAATTGAGGAGCATCAGCTCCATTTGAAGAAGATCTGGGTCACCAAGGAGGAGGCCCAAATCATAAGGCGTGCGAGGGCGGAGGAGCCCTTCCGCATGTCAGAGCTTCAGCGGATGCGGGGTCCGCCAAGCGCAGAGGCCTCGACGTCTGCGAGATTTACATCTCAACCCCTACGAGAACAAAGGCGCCTGCTGCAGTTCCTGGAGAGCATTGATCAGCAGTTGTCCACTTTCCCCTTTGGCTCATTTGCCAGGGGGTTCGCTCCATCCCACATACGGGAGGTGGGTATATCACCCACGGGTCGGGCCCCGCTCGGGGGTTGGCTCTCTGAAGAGTCCTCGGATTCATCTGAAGACGAGGAGGACTCACCGGAAGATGTGGAGGCTCCACTTCAAGTCGAGCTCCCAGAGAAATTATACTCCTTCCCTTTAGAGAAAACCCCCAATATCTTCTTCGCATGTCAGAGGGCGGGGTTGATTAGCCCATCACCCATGGAGCAAACACCAGGTGCTGCTTTTCATCAGGGCTATTGCTCCTACCATGAAGTTGTTGGCCACATCATCCACAACTGTGAACCATTCAAGGACCTCGCTGAGGACTTGATCAAGCGAGGGAAGGTCAACATGGGTGAATTCCTGGTCGACTCACCGCAGCCGCATGCACGAAGGAGTCTTCACTTCTATGTCAACGTCATTCACGCTGCAGCAGCCTTCCAGTTCCCCGAGCCGCAGGAGGAGGGAGTCAGTTCCCAGGGAGCCAGTTCCCAATCGCCCAAGTCCACACTATGGTGTCTAGGGTGGCGACCATCTCATCAGTGTTCTTTTCCTAAGGAAGACATTGAGAAGATTTTTGACAAACTTCTGGAGGATGGCTGGGTGCTGACACATGACCCGCCGTCTTATTACAATGAGACGGCCAAGAGACACCCCCGATATTGCAAGTATCATGCAAGGGTGTCTCACTCCACTCGGCATTGCCCAGAGGTTCAAGACTTCATCGAAGCCCTCATCCAGAGAGGGGTTATCGATACTCAGGGGAACTCCATGACGAGGTTGCGCCTTGCAGAGGCCTCCAGGGAGACTCTCCAGCAGGCCCGGCGAGAAACCGAAGCTTTTTCCCGATTAGCCCGGCCAAGTGAGCCCGCGGAAAATGATGAATTCCCATTACTCACTAAAGGCAAGGCCACCTATAAAGGGCCTAAGGTCCAGAACCCAGGAAGCCAAGCCGCGGGAGAGAGTTCCAAGGTCCGTCCCAGGTCGAGTCAGCCTGGCATCGTCCTAAGAGAGAACTCTCGGCCAGACAATAAAGGCAAAGCCAAGGCGTCAGAGCCTTCAGCCAAAGTTCCTGCCAAGTCAGCAAGGCCATTAGTCAGGGAGAGGACTCAACTCCTTGAGCCCGCAAAGATCCCGGCTAAGGCCTCCGTCAGCTCAGCGAGGCCGCCAATTGTGGAAAAGCCTCAGCAGCTCAAGCAAGCCAACCCACCGGTCCAAGCAAAGTCGGTGGAACTATAAAGCTCCCAGAGGCCCTACTGTGGACTAGCAGAGTTCCAGGAGTTGCCTCCTGAAATAATTGCTCAGGCAGTCAATGCCACCTTCCAGCCTCAGCCGGAGGAGGCCCAGTGGACCAAGGTTGCCCCCAGAAAGAGCCGTGGCACTAAAGCTCCTAAGGAGCCAGCCCGGAGCGGAAAGCAAAATTCTGGGGGCAAGCGAGTCCCCCTTGCCGAAGCAAACTTCTCTCTCTTCTCAAGAGGCAGCCCGCCAAAAGAAGCAGGAGAAGAATCGCAGGAAGAATTTGAAGAGAAGGTTAAAGAAGCAAGCCGAGCAAGCCGCTGCTATGGAGGCTCCTAAGGAGCCAACTCCTCTACAAAGACTTCAAAAGCTCATAGATGAGCTGGAGGAGTACACTCCCCCTCATCCCACCAGGGTCGTCACTCTAGACGAATACATTCTCTGGGACAAGCTTGGGCGCAAAGCCTCGTCTTCTGCAATGGCTCCGAGAAATGGTTCACCGTCTTGAGGAAGGTGAAGACTTCCCAATCCCGGAGGAGCTCTCCTTATTCTACAAAGATGAGGAGCTCACTGTTGAGATGCTCGAGGAAATGCTGCAAGAGCTCTCCTGCAACATGGTGGCGATTCCGCCACCTGACAATATTTACTGTCCTACAGCTGATAGCACTGGAGGCCAGGCGCCTATGGCGACGTATCAGCGTCGCTCGACAAGAAATGGCCGAGGACGCGGCCGGGGTCGTGCCCGAGGACGTGGACGTGAAGGTCCCCTGACTCTTGACCGGGTCATACTGTTCAGAGGGGAGAAGCCGGGTCCTGTCCCAGAAACTCAAGTTTGGGGGATCCCTTTCATCCTCAACCCCTCAGAGGGTTCAGGCCCCATCTCAACGGCTAAGCCGGGTGGAGTCCCTTTTACAATCACCTCCTCCGATGAAGAAGAGGAGCCAGCCAAGTCGCCGAAGCGCGAGGAGGCGTCAGGGCAAGCCGGCCCCTCCAACAGGGTCGAGACCACAAGCCCAGCAGGTCCTCTTAATGAAGACCAGTCTGATGAGCCTTTGCCACCTCCGGAGGAATCCTTGGCACCGCTGTTCCAAGAAGATGCGGAAGGCCAGAATGCGGAGGAGCGCCCTTCTAAGCGGGAGAAGCCTCGCCAGGCGCCGAAGACCCTGGCGGAGATCATCCCGCCATTTGATAAGACCCGTTCTCGGGCAGACCGCAAAATCATTCATCATATGAAGCGGTTCCCAACAAATGTCACTATTTGGGAAGCCATTGCCTGAAGCAAAGACCTCAGAGAGTCTCTTGTCAAAATACTCCAAGATCCAGAGGCGTATGAAGCCCATGTTGCAGAGTTGCAAGCTCAGGCATATGAAGCACTCACAGCCAACATCTCCTTCACGGACAAAGACATGTTGCTGTCCTCCCCGTGTCATAATCGCCCCTTATATATGAAGGGGACGATTAATGGGCATGACGTGAATCGCATCCTGGTTGACGCCGGAGCAGCCGTCAACATCATGCCTTTGAAGACTTTCAAGTCTCTATACCTGGCGCCTTATTTGCAAAAGGTGACCGATGTCAAGATCTCGGGATTCAATGAGGGTTCCGAGGAAGCGCTTGGTCGGGTTGTAGTCAAGCTTGCCTTGGGTGATTTTATCACCCAAGCGACATTCTATATCATCAACTCCGACACATCTTACAAGATGCTGCTTGGAAGACCCTGGCTGCATGAAAACTGGGTTGTTACCTCAACTCTGCACCAGCGCATTAAATATGCTAAGGAAGGGGAGCAACATACGGTCTTCGCAGATCAAGCCCCGTTCCACCCCAATGAGTGCCATCTGGCCGATACTTCACTATATTTTGGGAAGCCCACTTTAACAATCCCCGAGTCTTTAAAAGACAAAGGGAAGCAAAAGGTGGACCCTGAAGTTGAAGAAGGGCAGCTCTTCACTGTCAACCAAGACATGGTAAAGTTGTACAGGCTGAGCCTCAATGCCGCCTCCAAGCCGACCCAACCAGAAAGGCGGAGTGTTGACTTTGAAGCCAACCTTATCAACCGGGTCATTGATGGGAGTATCTCCTTACAACCCAAGTGCCTCCAGCTCTCGTCCCAACGGGACGAGTATGAGGTGGAGCAGTTGAAGACCTTTACAGTCTCCTATCAACGGAGAAGGGGACGCAACAAAGGCAAGAGGGACAAGCCGATCATCTTTTACAAAGGTGATTTAGTCCCACCCTACCCTCCTGAAGATAATTTCGGCTGGGATACTCCCGCCGATGTGGTGCCAGAGCCAGTCCAGGAAATGGACGATATGCCAGAGTACATCAAGGAAATGTGCAAAAAGCAGCACATCCCGCAAACTCTGGACCCCGCGCGAGCAGCCTACTTCCATCAACTATGGAATCCTTCGCAGGTCCGCGGGCAACCTCCTTTCTCCCGCAAAGATACAAGAGGCCTTGGCTATGACCAAGAGACGGACTTTGAGGTCCACTTTGCAGTCAACACCATAGGACTGCTACCTCTCCATCACGGGCAAGCAGAAGCTGAGCCCAAGGAAGATGACTCTGTAAAGGAGTCCGGTGACGTCTCCTTGACACCCTCACCTTCAACAGGAGCTGACAATGGTCACCCTTAAGAGGAAAGAGCAGCTCAGCCTGCTAACCATCAGCAAGATGAAGCAAGCCCTTCGGCTTCATGCCACGAGCAAAAGAGCTTCGAAGAATTTGAGGTCTATAAAGCCAACACTGATGATAAGGGAGACTTCCTCGACCTCCAACCAGCTCCACCGGAGCTTGAAGACGGTGGTCAAGCAACTGTGGACGAGTTGATTAAAATCAATCTTGGAAGCAAAAATGACCATCGACCCACCTTCATAAGCGCTCTCCTCAGGGAGAAAGAAAGGCAGTCGTATCGACAGCTCCTAGAAGAGTTCAAGGATTGTTTCGCCTGGACTTACAAAGAAATGCCCGGGCTCGACCCTTCTGTGGCTGAACATGAGCTGGCAATGCTTTCAACAGTCAAGCCAGTCAAGCAAGCTCAAAGGCGTATGCGCCATGAGCTGAAGCTGAAGATCAATGCTGAAGTTGACAAAATGCTCAACGTGGACTTCATAGAGCCTTGCATGTATCCTGTGTGGCTCGCCAACATCGTCCCCGTCAAGAAAAAGAACGACCAAGTCCGAGTCTGCATCGACTTCAAGGATTTGAATAAGGCATGCCCAAAGGACGACTTCCCTGTCCCAATTACCGAGACGATGGTTGATATGACCACCGGTCACGAAGCCTTGTCTTTTAGGGATGGATCGTCGGGCTATAATCAAATCTGCATGGCCGTCAAAGACAAAGACCATACGGCTTTTCGATCTCCTAAGGGGATCTTCAACTATAAAAGGATGCCGTTCGGTCTGAAGAATGCCAGCGCAACCTACCAAAGGGCAATGACCAAGATCTTCGACGAGATGCTACATGACCTTGTCGAATGCTATGTTGATGATCTGGTCGTCAAGACAAAGAAGCGGGAGGATCACTTAGCTGATCTGCGTCGAGTCTTTGAAAGGCTTCGACAATTTCAACTCAAGATGAACCCGATGAAGTGCGCCTTCGGCGTCTCCAGTGGCAAGTTCCTTGGCTTCATTGTCAGGTATCGAGGCATAGAAATCGACCCCGACAAAATCAAGGCCATAAGAGGACTACCTCCGCCTAAGAACTTGACAGAGCTCAGATCTCTTCAAGGGAGACTCGCCTATATTAGGCGGTTTATTTCTAACCTCTCAGGGAGATGCCTACCTTTCGACAGACTGATGAAGAAAGGAGCACCCTTCATATGGGACGAAGATTGTCAGAAGACCTTCGAGCAAATCAAGGAGTATCTGCTGACTCCTCCAGTCTTAGGGGCGCCCATCAGAGGGAAGCCCCTTATCTTATATATTGCTGCCATGGATGCCTTTTTAGGGGCTCTGCTAGCCCAGGTCAATGACGAGGGCAAAGAACAGTCGCTGTACTATCTCGGTCGAAAGCTGATTGGGCCTGAGCATCGGTACGCTCCCATGGAAAAGGCGTGCCTAGCTCTGGTGTTTGCTGTTAAGAAGCTGAGGCACTACCTTCTAGCCCACCGGGTGGAGCTCATCTCAAAAGTGACCCACTCAAATTTCTGCTCAGCCAGCCTGTCCTCTCTGGTAGACTCGGCAAATGGGCGCTTATTCTTATGGAGTTTGACATCACCTTCGTCCCGCGCAAAGCGATCAAGGGACAAGGAATGGCGGAGTTCTTAGCAGCGCACCCTGTGCCGGAAGATTCGCCACTCAACTTCGAGCTCCCCGACGAAGAGGTGTTGGTGCCTTCTCAAGCTATTAGGGAGCATTCTGAAAAAGTCCCACCACAGATGGAGCCAGGCGTCCTCACCCTCGATCTCCCACATTGGGAGTTATACTTTGATGGTGCCTCTCGGACAATCAAAAGGGCCGGTGGCCTTACGGACTATGTCTCGAGTGTGGGGGTAGTCTTTGTGTCTCCACAAGGCGGTATCCTCCACAACTCTTGCACTCTCATGAAGTCACTGACTAATAATGAGGCAGAGTATGAAGCGTTGATTATTGGGCTTCAACTGGCATTGGAGATGGACATCAAGTGCATCAAAGTGTACGGGGATTCTCAGCTCGTCATCCGACAAGTACTGGGCGTCTATGATGTCCGGAAGAAGGAGCTCGTCCCCTATTATGCAGCCGTCATGAGGCTCAAAGAAAAATTTTACCTATTTGAAATAGGCCATGTCCCCAGAGGCAGCAACTCCCAGGCTGATACTCTTGCCAAGTTGGTAGCAGCCCTAAAACTCCCGCCTGAGGGAGAATTAAATATTACTGTCAGACACCGAAGGCTCATGCCAAGTGTGCTCGACGAAGAATCCGGCCTCACTGTTTATGAGGTCGACAACATTCAAGAGGAGATTGCTCCCGAAGAAGAAGGTTGGCGTGAGTCGATCATAAAGATAAAGAACGGCTGGCTCCCTCCTGATCGGGCTCAGAGGGTGCAACTGCTACGCAGGGCGACATCCTACCAGCTGATTGACGATCTGCTCTTCAGGCTCGTCCATGAAAAAGACCGATCGGTCCTCTTGCGGTGCCTTTCGTCCAAGGAAGCGAAGACCGTCATGCACGAGGTCCACTCCGGATTGTGTGGAGCTCACCAGGCAGGAGCCAAGATGAAAAATAGCATCAAGCTCAAAGGGTTCTACTGGCCCACCATGTACGAAGATTGCAATCAATATGCTCGTACATGTCATCAATGCCAAACATTCGGCCCAGTCCCTCGGCGACCACCTAACCCGCTCCATCCAACAGCGCCTACTTGGCCATTTGCAGAGTGGGGTATGGATATTGTGGGACCATTCCCACCATCATGCCAGGGGCACAAGTTCATACTCGCTGCCACCGATTACTTCTCCAGATGGGCGGAAGCCGTCCCACTACGGGAAGTTACAGGGGAGATAGTTGCTCGTTTTGTGCGGCACTATATCATATACAGATTCGGCACCCCCAGTCGGATTATATCCGATAATGGCACGTCATTCAAGAACAAGACTGTTTATGCTTTGGCAGCCAAGTTCCATATCGATTGGAGGACGTCATCAGTCTACAATCCCCAAGCCAACGGATTGGCCGAGGCTTTCAACAAAACCCTCTGCAAGCTGCTGTCTAAGATAGTAGGTGGCCGCAAACGGGATTGGGGCGAGAAGGTCCACGAAGCCCTATGGGCCTATCGTACCATCTACAAAACCCCTATGGGATGTTCCCCATTCTCTTTGGTCCACGGAGCCGAAGCAGTGATCCCTGTGGAGATCGAGCTAGCATCTTACCGCGTTGCTGTGCACGCCGGATTGCCAGGCCAAGACCAATATGAAATTGAAAGAAGGCTCGAGGAATTGTCCAACCTTGAAGGTCAAAAAAAACTCAAAGCCTATAAACACTTACAAGTGTATCAAGCCCGCATGACACGTGCCTATGATAAGCTGGTCAAGTAACGGGCGTTCAAGAAAGGCGACCTTGTCATGGTCAAAGAAAAGGAGGTTCTCGCGGGAAGATCCAGCGGCAAACTCCAGCCCAATTGGCGTGGACCTTACGTCATCCAGAAGGTCTACGAAGGAGGGGCCTATACGGTCCTTGACCACAAGGGAGACAATCCCTTCCCTCCTCTCAACGGCAAGCACATGAAACTCTACTACGCGCCACAGCAAGAGTTTCCCCAGCAGTCCTCACAGGACAGTACCTCTCCTCAGTGAAGGTTCAAAAAAAAAAAAAAAAAAGAGGGATTAAAAATACTGATACCCCGGCGGACCCAGCCAGCCTTCAACGGTTGGCTGGGGGTAAAAAGGCCATAGACCCGGTCGAGGTGAAAACCCGAAAGGGCGCCTCGGGCAAAAATGGGCAACCCCTTGGTGTGAAAACCCGAAAGGGCGCACTGGAAAAAGTTAAAGGGGACCAGCCTCGGCGAAAACCCGGAAGGGCGGTGAGGTTGGTAATGTGAAAAAAAAATCATCTCTTTATCTATTTTAAGGGTGGCTCTAAGTCAATGACTCCACCCCATCTCGACCAAAACATCATATTGATGTCATGGCTATGCCTTACATATCATTCTATGACACCTAGTCCCACCAACATTTTGAGGTTGTCATATTCTGCCCCATTGGGCTCGGCCTCAGCATGCTCTCTTGGGCTGCCGAACCATCATGCCATTCGGCACCCTTTTACCCCTTTGGATTGAGCCTCAGTATGCTCTCTTGGGCTACCAATCCATTACACCCTTGGACTCCTTTTTGTCCCATCGTGCATGGCCTTAGTATGCTCTCTCGAGCTGCCAACCGATGTCATCTTTTGACTCCTTTTTGTCCCATCGGGCATGGCCTCAGTATGCTCTCTCGAGCTGCCAACCGATGTCGTCTTTTGACTCCTTTTTGTCCCTCGGCATGGCCTCAGTATGCTCTCTCGAGCTGCCAACCGATGTCATCTTTTGACTCCTTTTTGTCCCATCGGGCATGGCCTCAGTATGCTCTCTCGAGCTGCCAACCGATGTCGTCTTTTGACTCCTTTTCGTCCCATCGGGCATGGCCTCAGTATGCTCTCTCGAGTTGCCAACTGATGTCATCTTTGGACTCCTTTTTGTCCCATCGTGCATGACCTCAGTATGCTCTCTCGAGCTGCCAACCGATGTTGCCTTCTGACTCCTTTTGTCCCACTGGGTGACACATGTGTCCCTAAGAGAGTGTCACTAGTTCTCTACCCTTGGGCATTATAGGTTTAAAAAGAAGAAAAAAGAAAAAAAAGAAAAAAAAGAGAAAGGGGTTAAAAATACTGATACCCCGGCGGACTCAGTCAGCCTTCAACGGTTGGCTGGGGGTAAAAAGGCCACATACCCGGTCGAGGTGAAAACCCGAAAGGGCGTCTCGGGCAAAAATGGGCAACCCCTCGGTGTGAAAACCCGAAAGGGCGCACCGGAAAAAGCTAAAGGGGGCCAGCCTCGGCGAAAACCCGAAAGGGCGGTGAGGTTGGTAATGTGAAAAAAAAATCCTCTCTCTGTCTATTCTATGGGTGGCTCTAAGTCAATGACTCCACCCCATCATAACCAAAACATCATATTGATGCTATGGCCACGCCTTACATGTCATCCTATGACACCTAGTCCCACTAGGATTCTGACGGTGTCATACTTTGTCCCATCGGGCTCCGCCTACGCATGTCCCTTTCGGGCTGTCGACCCATTCCGCCAGCTTCCGGGTTCAGCTCATATGTCTCTTCTGAGCAGTTAAACCCGCTTACTCTCTTGTCCCACTGGGACTGGCCTCAGTATGCTCTCTCGGGCTGCCAACTTTTCATGTCTTTCGGCTCCTTTTTCATTCTAGGGAATAGCCTCAGTATGCTCTCTCGGGCTGCCAACCCTTCATGTCTTTTGGATCCTTTTTCAGTCTAGGGAATGGCCTCAGTATGCTCTCTCGGGCTGCCAACCCTTCATGCCTTTCGGCTCATTTAACCTCCTTGGGATTGGCCTCAGTATGCTCTCTCGGGCTGCCAACTTTTCATGCCTTTCGGCTCCTTTTTCATTCTAGGGAACGGCCTCAGTATGCTCTCTCGGGCTGCCAACCCTTCATGCCTTTCGGCTCCTTTTTCAGTCTATGGAGCGGCTTCAGTATGCTCTCTCGGGCTGCCGACCCTTCATGCCTTTCGGCTCATCTAACCTCCTTGGGATTGGTCTCAGTACGCCCTCTCGGGCTGCCAACCCATCATGCCTTTAGGCTCATCTTACTTCTTGGGATCTGGTCTCAGTATGCTCTCTTGGGCTACCAATCCATCGTGTCTTCTGGCACATGTCCCACCGGGTCTGGCCTCAACATGTCCTCTCGGGCTGCCAACCCACCTACTCGCCTATCGGCTTTCGGATTTGACTCTCACGTCCCACTAGGGCTGTCAAATCCACCCTTTTTCTTCTTCTGAGTCTGGCCTCTGTATGCCCCTTTCGGGCTGTCAACCCATCTCACCTCTTGGCTTCAGACTTGACTCATGTATTCCACCGGGATCGCCAAGTCTATTCCTTTGTCCCCATGGGTTTGGCCTCTGCATGCCCTTGTCGGGTTGCCAACCCTATTTGCCTATCGGCTCGCGGATTTGACTTATACGTCCCACCTGGGCTGTCAAATCCCCTCCTTCCATCGCTTCGGGTCTGGCCTATGTATGCTCTCTCGGGCTGCCAACCCATCCCGCCTATCGGCCTCCAGGTTTAACCCTCATATCCCTTTCGGACGGCTAAACCTACCTTTGCTATCCCAACCGGGTTTGTCACATGCACACCCTTTTCGGGTTACTAACCCGGTCAACCTTCGGTTTTGGATTTGGCTAATTGCGTCCCACTAGGACAGCCGAATCCACCTATCTTGTCACACCGGGTTCGGCCTCAGTATGCTCTCTCGGGCTGCCAACTCATTACGCCTTTCGGCTCGTTTCTATCCACTTGGGTTCGGTCTCAGTACGCCCTCTCAGGCTACCAACCCGTTTCGCCTTTCGGCTCACAGATTTGATTCATTCGTCCCAACCGGACAATCAAATCTACTCACTTGTCCCACCTCTGCGGCACACACGTCCCTACGGGAGTGCCACCTTTTCCTCGCCTTCTGGCATTATAGGACCAAAAAAAAAAAAGAAAAAAATTGGGGTTAAAAATATTGAGACCCCAGCGGACTTGGTTGTTTCTGTTAGAAGAGCAATCAAGGGCAAAAAAGCTTTAACCCGGCTAAGGTGAAAACCCGAAAGGGCGTCTTAGGCAAAAATGGGTACCCCTCAGTGTGAAAACCCGAAAGGGCGCACTGGAAAAAGTTAAAGGGGGCCAGTCCTGACGAAAACCCGAAAGGGCGGTAGGGCTGGTAAAGTGATAAAAAAAAAAGAAAAAAAAAAGAAAAGGCTTATCAAGCATCAGACTCGCTCCTCCTCAGCTCAGCAAGGCGAGTCTCACTCTGAAGAGCTTCCTCTTGGAGCCCCTCAAGCCCACGGCGGAGGGTCTACATCAACATGCGCAAGACTGCGCTCTTCTTCGGTCCCCTGGACCTCTCACAAAAGCGCCTCCTCACTGTGGGAGGCCACCTGCTCGCGCTCGTAAGCGACCTCGGCCAGGGCGTCCACCTCAGCCTGGGCCGCCCAAAGTTTGCAAAGCTGCTGCTGCTCCTGCTGAATGATCAGCTGAGTCCTCCGCCTTCGTTCTTGAATAGCGCGAAGGCAGGCGAACTCCTCCCGTAAAGACGCAAGCTCAGTCATCCAGGCGTCCCAAGGGAGACCAAATGCATGCATCTGGCAATGCTACACCAAGTGGAGGACCATTCGGCCACTCCATCACAAGGGCCGAGAAACTCTGAAGCAGCTTTGAAGCCTCACTAGCTGAAGCTAAAACAAAGAAAGGAGTTGCCTCAGCCCATGTACGGCCGACATCTACCCAGACCAACATGCCCTAAGGGCTGGTCTATATCAACCTTGGCCATCACAAGTCAGCAAGTAGCCAACTTCATGTTCGGCTACACCTCAGATGTTAGCCGGCACATCTTTGGCGACACCTCAGCGGTTAGCCCGCTTTAATTTGCGACTACACACCTCAGCGATTAGCCGACACGTCTTCAGTGGCATCTCAGTGGTCAGCCAGCACCACGACTTTCGATCAACGCACCCCTAAGGGTCGGCCAATGTTGATTTCCAGCTATCACAGCTCAATAGTCAATCAACGACGACTCAGATGGATGCGCCTCTTCGAGACATGCCTACATCAACTCCGGGCCAACAAGCCTCGTCGAGACAGGTCCGCACCAACATCGGGCCAACAAGTCTCTCAGAAGCAGGCCCCCATCAACTCTAGGCCAACAAGGCTCTCAGAAGCAGGCCTACATCAACATCGGACCAACAAGCCTCTCCGAGGCAAGTCAGCATCAACCCTCAGCTTTCTGGAAAGCAATGAAGCAGTAAGGTGCAGCTCTACAGAGGGCACGGATCGTCCGCCTCCGCCTTCGGCTTTGACGAACGCTCCGTGGGGGGCATTTGTTGGCAACATTTTTTGCCCACTACATACGAGGTGAACTACTACTTAAGCTCACCACTGCATAAAGGGGTGACTAGAACTCCCCGAGGTGGACTGCAGCAACATTAGACCTGCCCGGGGTGGCCAAGACCCGCCCGGGGTGGACATCAGCAGACCCGCCCGGGGCGTACAGCAACAAACCTGCCCGGGGTGGCCAAGACCCCCCCGGGGTGGACAGCAGGGACCCGCCCGGGGCCAGCCACCCCCGGGCAGGCCCCCCCGCGGCTGCACGGGCGGGAGGAACCCGCCCGGGGTCGGCTGGCCCCGGGCAGGCCCGCCCGGGGTTGGCCCACCCCGGGCAGACCCGCCCGGGGTCGGCTGGCCCCGGGCAGACCCGCCCGGGGTCGGGCAGACCCGCTCGGGGTCGGCTGGCCCCGGGCAGGCCCGCCCGGGGTGGTTCCTCCCCGGGCGGGACCTGCCCGGGACCCCCCGACCCCGGGCAGGTCCGCGCGGACCCGCCCGGGGCGGGGCTGTCCCGGGCCGGTCCCGGGGTCTCCGTCTGCCCATCATAAAAAAAAAAGAGAAAGAAAAGAGGGGGGGAACCTGCCCGGGGTGGCTTTGACCCGCCCGGGTTCGGCCCACCCCGGGCCGGTCCCTCACCTTCTATAAATACCCCCTACGGGGCTCATTTGAGGGGGACTTTTTTTTTGGGGGGAGAGGACGACTTGTGAAGAGAAGAAATCTTTTGTTCGTTGTCTTGGCCTATTTGGGGTATGTGACACCCCGGGCTTTGTCATTATGCCCCTACGTGGGCTTTGTCACTATGCCCCTACGTGGGCGTTGTTGTTGTGCCCCTACGTGGGTCTTGTATTTATGTCCCTACGTGGGTTTTGTCGTTATGCCCCTACGTGGGCGTGGTTGTTAAGTACCCTTTGGAGGAGACAACGAGACAAGGAGAAAAGCTATTACAAGCTGCCTACGGAAGACACTTGAAGCCTTTGTTCGTTTGTTTCGGCCCGTGTGGGGTAAGTCCCCGGGTCTTGTATTTATGCCCCTACGGGGTATATTTACGTTTATGTCCCTCAGCGGGCCATGTTGTTAATTACGCCTCTTAGTGGGCCATGTTTGTAAGTCTTTACGTCTCGGGACGACTAAGTCATGTAATTCTGCCTTTATAATGGAGAAATTACAAAAATGTCCTCTCCGGGACCGTCAAAGACCAAAGTCCTGTAATTTGCAGTTATACCCTGTAATCTTTTGTAATTCGGGCTACGCCCCTACTTCCCGCGTTGGTGCGGATCTTTGTACAGTCGACAACTCGCCGACAATCCTTGTACCCATTTGGGCCATAAATGCAATCTATGACTCCATATGTCTTCTTTATGCATCGACTGGGAAAATTACAAGAAAACCCCCGACTTGTCAAAACTGCACATATACCCATCCTTCGGCCAAATTGACAGATGTGTGTCTTCTATGAAGTCCCTTGTCATTCCTTCGCTCCGGAAGTGTTGTCAGCTCAGTCCAACACTCGGGTATCATCTCAAACCTAGGTCTAGGGTCTGATAAAATTACCAAAATACCCCTGTGACTTAAAAATGACCTCAGAGCCCTTGAAACCCTCCAGAAACGGCTTCTATGCCTTGGGGAGTCAGGAACCCGATCCTACTTCCGTTCCAGCCCAAAAATTTCATAAATGTCCCTGGCCTGGGAAAATTACCAAAATACCCCTAGGGTGGTAAAATTACCAAAATACCCTCGGGGTCCAGAAAACTTCTCTCTACTTCAAAAACGCCTACGGCTTCCGCATATTTGCGTCTTTATTCCTAAATCTTAGGGTTTTGTTCAGACTTAGCCCTAACTCTATTAATGTGTTGGTGGTAAATGAGTGGTCATGGAGAGTCTCTCGAGTGAGTTTGCCCTCCACATCAGAACCTCTATAGAAGACTTTGGAACTTCTTTGACAGTCAAACAAAGGTGTTCGGATGTTAGGCCGATGTAAATCAACACTGACTCCGGTCAGTGGGGAAAGGTCCAGCACTCGAACCCAAATCGTCTGATACGACGCGCACCCACGGAACCCTCTCTACGCAGAGGAGTGTTTCTTTTCAAAAAGAACGAAAATCTACCTTTTATCTACGATAAAAGTCGCTCTAGATTTTTTCCGTGTCTCACAGAGGCCCATAGATCTTGTCCCCATGCCCATTTAGGCCCGTGTTTTAGAGTCTGTCGAGTCGCTAGTTAAGCATATTAGGAGTTTGCATGATAGCATCCGTCGTCACATTGAGATCAGCAATGAGAACTACAAGAAATTGGCAGATGTACATTGTAGGGTACAAGATTTCCAGGAGGGCGACTACGTGATGATCACGGTCAGACCTGAGCTATTTTCATTGGAAACCATGAAGAAGCTAGTCAAGCTACAAGCTCGGGGAGCAGGTCCATTCAAGGCATGTCAGGCCCAATGTTTATGTTGTAAATCTACCACCAGACTATAGTATTAGTTCCGCATTTAATGTCTTAGATCTGGTGGCTTATCGGGACCCGACAGTGATTCCCAGTAATCCTTTTGCGCCTTCTTCCCTCCTTGTGAGTGACCCCACCCTTGAGTACCCACCAGCAGCCTCTGTTACAACATGGCATGAGTAGATTGACCAGATACTGGATGAGCTGGTTGTTACCTCACGGAGCGGAGCTTTTTAGTGCTATCTGGGTTGTTGGAGAGGACGGCCACCTACTGAGGATGCGTGGATCACACGTGAGGAGCTACAGCAGATCGACCCCGACCTCTTGGAGCGATACCAGAACGGTAGGACCCTTACTCGACGGGGTCGAGTTCCTCCCAGCCAGGCGTGGAGAATTGGTGAGAACACCCAAGTGCGGATCTAGTTCGACCTAACCTGCGTTTGTTGTCGTCGGAGCCTCCAGCAATGACACCGACATCTCTTTGGCTTGATGATGGTCCATTAGCTCATTGATATACTTTTTAATTGATTAGTAGGTCACTTTATTGATTGTGAGGCCCATTAGTGGTATTTTCTAGTTTTATGTATTTTTGGGTGCGATTTCGCACTATTTTTGGTCCTAGGGATATTTTGGTTATAGAGTTTGGAAGAGGACTATTAAGGTTCCATCCTCTATAAATAATGATGCAATCTCAATTTTTTAGAGGCAACGAAGTTGGATGATTGAGAATTTGGAAGAGCCACCAACTTTCTTCTTTGTGGGGTGCAAAACCCTAGGATGGGGCACGAAGCCCTAGGGTGTGAAGCCTTTCCCCTTCCTCTCTTGAACCTCCCCCTGCGCCTTGCCGCCTTCCCTTTCCCTTCCCCACCATCGGCAGCTTCTCCCCTTCTTCTCCTTCTCCTTCTTATTCCTCTTCTCTTCGTGAATGCATGACAACAACTAGGAACCGCGGCGTCCCTGGTCACCGCGATGGCGTCCCCGGTCACCACGGCCCCATCGCGCTCAGCCTAGACCCACCGGTTCCTTGCCTACTACAGCCGGTCACGCATGTTGCCGGCCTCACCCCCATCCACCGCCGACGCCCTTGGTGCGGCCAACTCTGCTGGCACTGTGAGCCACCTTCGCGGCCCTTGCCTCCACAGCAATTGCACCGGCAACCCACCCCTCCCGGCCATCCCCCTGCAAGCACCGGATGCCCACTGCCTTCCTCTAGACGTCGAGGCACCTCGGGCACCACGGCCACTACCTGCAGGACCCGCCGGTGGACCCGCAGCCACCCCGGCACGACACCATTGCCCCTGTTTCTTCCTCTCCCTTCTACCCTTCTGTCGGTTCGCGGCCGCCACCGGCCGCCTCCCATCTTCCCACCGCCGTTGCCACCGTAGGGAGTGGCACAACTCCCAGGTCCGCCATTGCTGGCCTCCCCACAGTTGGCAAGAGGGCCGCTGTGACCCCTTCTGGCACCCCACGGCCGCCACGGCAAACCCCGCCGTGTCCCTACACAACCGCTGCCCAGCAAGGGCATCAGAAGCAGCGCAGCAGCCACTGCCGTGACGTCGCGACGCTGTCTGTCCCAGCTGCGCCCCTCGGTTCGTGACTACATCACTCAACTCTTGTAGGGCCTACGTGGCCACAGTTTACGTATCTCACTCTTCAGCTAGTCAGTTAGTGTGGGAAAATCTGCTCGTTCGATTTTCTAATCTAGTATCTGTGTTTTATCTACCGTCATTGAGTGCGTAGGTTACTCTAGCTCGTTTATTATTTTCTGCCAGACTATGTGCTTGTGAGCGTTCCACCTAAGAGCGCCATTTTTGAGTTCGTTGCGTGTGAGATTAGTACCTTAGGCCGTGGTAGTCCTACCTACCGTTCGGTTCGACACTTCTTGCTTGGAAGGACGACATTCTCAGAGCATAGCTTCTGTTATTTTCACGTATTATTTCTCTTGGAATTCGTGTGTGCGACGGTTTATTTGCTGATTTATTGTAGCATATTGCTGATTTCATTTAATCGCCTATTCGGACCCCTTTAAGTTAGCCGTTCCGCATCATACCTACTTTGGGTCTTCATTCGACCCCTAACGCCATACAGTGCTGGGATTGGCAACTAGTGGTGCAGAGGATTGAGACTAGGCTGACAGGGTGAAAGAGGAAGTTGCTCTCTTATGGGGGCTGATTGGTGCTGTGTAAATTAGTGTTAGATAGCCTCCCTATCTATTTTCTCTCCACTTTCTGGATCACTATCTTAATAGCAAGGAAATTGCAGGCTATTCAGGCAAGGTTCTTTTGACATGGTAGTGACATGAGAAACATAGGCTGGAATGGCATTGCATGGGGAAGAGCAAGTAAGTGTAAAGAAGTGGATGGGCTGGGTTTAAAGAACATCAGAGATTTTAACCTGGCTTTGCTGAGCAAATGGCTATGGAAGGGCGGCATAGAGGAAGAAGGGCTATGGAGAACGGTCATTAGGCAGAAATACTATTGCAGAGCAATGCTTTGGGATCTTTCAGCTTTACCCCAGCATTACCTATCTCATATCTGGAAGGGCATACTGTAGAGCAATGACTTTGTCAGGGCAGCAGTCAGAATCAGCTTAGGAGATGGGCAAAAATGCCATTTCTGGAAAGATGGTGCTTAGACCATCCTCTAGAGGTTTTGATCCCTTAGCTCTATGCAGTCTCAGTAGAACAACTGGTAGTTTGAGTCAATTATTTGATAGGCAGACATCAGGGGGTTCTTGGAGCCTAGCTTTCAGAAGAAATTTGAGGAAAGAGGAGATTCACCAGATTGAGTCCCTGTTCTCTATGCTACAGCAGCACATGTCGGATGTAAATAAGGCTGATGGATGGACATGGAAATGGGATAAGAAGGGCCGCTTTTCAGTTAGATCAGCATACCAGATGATTGTTGACAGTGGTTTGAGGCAGTCTTTGGTGAGACAAATTTGGAAACCCAGAAGCCCACTGAAAGTGAAGATTCTCATTTGGAGGATCTCTTACAGAAGGCTCCTGACTTGTGACAAGGTGGTTACCTATTTGGCGAATATTCAGACCCAATGTTGTATGTGTGGGGCTGGGAAGGAAAATATTGATCACCTCTTCACCAGTTGCCACTTCTCTCTAGAAGTGTGGCAGCATTTCCTAAAGAAGACCTGCTGCCAGGTGCAGGCAATGTAGATGGTCCAGGAGCTGTTGAGGGAGTGGCATAAGTCCTGGCCAATCAAGGGAGATAGGTGAATCTGGTGGTGGTGGGGACACCGAGTCTACTACTGGGCCCACTACTCGGAGCCGACGTCGCACCGCACCAACTGCACCGAGCTTATGGCTCGGAGATTCGATTGAAGACTCGGCATCCTGAGCATAATATTTATTTGTGTGTATTTGTATTGTGCGTATTTGTGTATTGTGTGTAAAATACATGTAGAAATACATGTATTATTTACTTCTGTTTTATTAGGCTAAGTCATAGTCAAATAAACATGTGTGTTTTATATATTTTATTTGGTTAAAACATATAAGTCAAAAGTTAGGTAGGTGAGTGTGTTTTATTAGGCTAAGGATATATATGCCATTTGTAAAAGATTGAAGGTGTATGTGTAATGGGCCTTTCCTATAAATAGGAGGCCAAGGGATGTGTTACGTATGTTGTATGAATGAATGAAAGCTTTTGTGTTAAAGGAGCCTTGCCCCTTTGTTCACCCCTCTCCTTCCCTCTCTTCTCATTTTCGTGAGATCTGAGTGTCGCCCGGTGTGAGACCGTCCGGCGTGAGGCCGAGCTGTGTGAGATAGCAGTTATCCGTTCCCGTCCCGTCCGCGTCCCGGAGCGCCGACGATCCATTCCCACGTCGCCGCCGCGTCAAATTGGTATCAGAGCCCAACAACGGCGTCTTCGACGATCCGACGTCCCCGACGTCGTCTCTCTTTCTCTTTCTAGTTTGCTAGAGTGAAAAAAAAAAGGAAACAAAAAAAAGGAAGAAGAATAGCAGAAGGATCTGTGATTGAGAGGAAAAAGATATAGAGAAAAAAAAATTAGCAAAGAAAAAAAATATTTTTATCAACTCCCCCCCCTCACGTTCTCTCTCCCTCTCTCTGCTTGCTCTCTCCCTCGTTCTCTCTGTTCTCTCTCTCCCGTAAATCTCTCTCTCCTAATCTCCCTCTCTCTTAATCTCTTTTTTTGTGTTAACCCCTCTATCTCTCTCTGTTTCCCTCTCTCTCCCACGATCTCTCCCTCTCTCTCTATTTCTCTCTCTATCTGTTCAGCGCACAGGAGAAGAAATGAGAAGAAAAGAAATTAAAAAAAAATAAAAGAAAAAAAAAGAGAGGTAGTTCGTGGCACGGGCATCGTCGCCCGTGCCCAACTTCAAAAGGTTGTTGGGCCGCAACGGCCTGCTCCCGCGGCCACCCGCCGCCGCGCGTGCGGCCGCCCCCGTCGTCTTCTTCCTCTCCGGCGAGTCACCGCGGCCACTGCAGCGCCCGCCGGCCCGGCTGCGCAGCGCCCGCTGCCCCCTGGACGCGCCATCGTCGCCCTGACGCCCCTCGCCGGCCCGGCCGGCCTACGCCCGGCCGCACCCGGGCCCGCGCCCGGCCGCACCCGCCCACGACCTCCGTCGCCCGCGCCCGCCCCCAGGCCTGAAGCCCCCCCCGACCCGCTCACGCCACAGGTGCCCCGCGCCCGCAGCGCCCCTGCGCGCCCCTGCGGGCCACCGGCCTCAACGCCCGCCGCCACCGCCTGCTGCCAGCGGCCGCTGCTGCCCCTCCACGCCCTCCACGCGTCGCCCGACGCGCGCCCCGCCCGCGTTGCACCGGCCGCCCACCGGCCGCCCGCGTCGCAGCAGCCGCCCACCGGCCGCACCTGCGGCGCCTTCCCCTGCCAACTCCGACGACGCCGCCACCGCCTCCGCAGCTCCCTGCACCGCGGCAGCCGGCTGACCTCTCCCCCCTGCCAACCCCTGCAACCCCTAAACCGGACTCCCCTGCCGACACCCCCAACGTGGCCCGCGTGCTGCCGGCCGCCGTTTGTGTGGACATTTCTGCACCTTTGTCTGCGTGGTTTGCGCAGAACAGCAGGTGAGGTTTGAAGAGTAGGTGAAGTGTTGAAAAAAAGATAAAGGTTGAAAGTCAAAAAAAAAGGGGATAAAAAAATTGGAAAAGAGTTTGAAAAAAAAAATAGAAAAGACAAAGAGAAGTCAAAAAAAGGGGAGTTGATATATATATTTATGTTATATTTTGGGAAAAGTCGAAAATGGGTTTGATTAAAAAGGAGTTAAATATATATAATATATATATTTGAGATATATATAATCTTATATATATCTATATATATATATATTTATATATATTATATAGTTTATCAATTGAGGTGGCACCCGAAGTCCACAATTACGACTCGATCAACGGTTGAGTCATCGGATAGTCGACACAGAGCCGTAATTTATGGGAAGTGGGTACCTCTGAGTCTCCCTGCGCGGAGAAATTTGACTGATTTGTTCCCCTACGTGGGAAAATTTTAAGTCACGTGGTTTTGTAATAATTCAATCCTCCCTGCGTGGAGTGAATGCTTTGTCACTGCTCAAGCTTCGTCGACGCCGTGCGGGCCCGCACGTCCCCGCTCGCCTTCGTCTCCGGTCGGAGCTTGACTTTTCAGTCAGCTAGGTACGGGCTCCAATCACTTGCTCATTTAGTATCTTTTCGATTGCCGCGCGACGAAGTGAGAGAGAGCCCGATCCATGCAACCAGTCTCCTGAGAGCATCGCTGTGGACGGCAAGAGAGAGCTTGTATGCGCCTATCCTTTAGGCCCTAGACTGTCACATTAGGGCACCCTAATTGTCAGGAGGTAGTTCCACAACAACTTCGCCTACGGGCAAGCAACTCCCCCTGACCGGTCCCTTCAAATTGGCCCTTTGCCAATTAGCCAACAAAATTTGGGTCATAGTTTGCTAATTATCGGTCCCAGGACTGCATCATCTAGGTCCGAGGTCGTGCATGCCACGTTGGTCTAGGAACTCATCTGGCCGCCTAGAGCGCCCCTCAACGCTACCCATGGATCAAGGGAGCGTGACTGCTATGCTAGTCCAGCTCGAGCATAATCTTGTGGCCCACTTTGAAGAATCCATAGGCCAGCTACGGACGGAACTCGATAAGAGGATCCGAGCCTTAGAGGATCGATTAAAAGGGGAGGAAGGAAGAGTGAATGGCCACGGCCATCCAGTAGCCAATCCTAGGGAGGAAAGAGAGCAAGCCCGCACGAATCAGGCTCCCCAAGGTAGAGAGCAAGAGGCCCGTGTGCCTCGAGAGAGAGACCACGACGATGAAGATATCATCCTACGGAACGTCAAGATTGACGCTCCAAGTTTTGATGGGTCCCTCAACCCCGCTACATACCTTGAGTGGGAGACCGGGATGGACCAATATTTTGATTGGCATCGCCGCATGACCCCTGCTACCAGGGTAAGGTTTGCCAAAATGAAACTTCTGGGTCAAGCCAAGACCTACTGGTGTAATGTTGAGAATCTCCTAGCACGGAGACGAGAAGAGCCTATTAGCACGTGGGAAGAAATGAAGGAGAAATTGAGGGAGAAGTATCTGCCACCTTCCTACCATCAGCGTCTTTTAGACCAATGGCAGAAACTCACCCAAGATGGAAAGTCTGTGGACGATTACATCACCAAATTTGATGACTTCTTCCTTCGGAGTCGAGTCATGGAGGATGCCTCCGTCACCCTCTCTCGGTTTAGGGCTGGCCTACACGAGAGTATTCAGCGGGAATTATTCTTGCGGGAGGTTAACACCCTCGAGCACGCCTACCAGGTTGCACGAGATGTTGAGAGGTTTCAAAGGGTGGCCCCACCTCGGGTTCCCATCTACCGCCAACCTGAACCCCGCAACCCCATAGTCCGCTATACTGAGAGAGTTGGCCCCTCCACCTCCTACGTCCCTACTGCTACCCCACTTAGGGCCGTTGCCCCTACGGCTCCTTTCCCACGGAACCCATTACCTGCACCCGCAGCTGTGCCTAGGCTGGAGTACACTCCACCGGTTGAGAGGAGAGATGACAAGGGAAAAGGAGTCGTCCCTAGCACCTCCCAACCAGCCCCTGTCTCGGGAGTCCGATGCTTCAGATGTCATAACCTAGGGCATATTGCCACCAATTGCCCAACCTGAGCCTTGGTTATCACCGACCCCCAGTTCATGGAGCTTCCACCTCAGGAAGGAGAAACCCTTGGGAGATATGAGGCCGATCCCGACCTCATCACCCAGTTTGAGGAGTTAGATGCAGGATATGATGGCACGCATGTCGAGTACATGCAAGTGGGAGATATTGCCGAGAGTTCTAACCATGAAAGATTGGGTGTGGTCCGCTGCATCCTAGCACACCCACAGGAGGACGACTGGCGTCGAACCTCCATCTTCCAAACCTATATCATGGTGAAAACCCAACCCTGCAAGGTGATCTTCGACAACGGGAGCTGTATCAATGCAGTCTCTTCAGACTTTGTCTCCCGTCTAGGTCTACCTACTCATCCTCATCCTAGGCCGTACAACGTGGCTTGGGTTGACGACACTTCTATTCCAGTCACCACTACGTGTGTCATTCCCATCCAATTCCAGTCCTACCAAGGACAGATCCTATGTGACGTAGTGCCCATGAAGGTTGGTAGCATCATCCTAGGACGACCGTGGATCTACGATGTAGACCTTACTACATTCGGTCGGTCCAATGAGTGTTCCTTCTCCCACAATGGGAAGAGGATTCAGTTGCTCCCAACACCCCCAAAGGTGGTCACGGGAAAGAGTCCTACCTCCACACCCACTGCACCCCCCAAAATTCGGGAGAATGCTCCAACCCCTACCAAAGGGAAGCTTCCCATTCCCTCCTCTCCTACACCTGTCATGTCCATCCCTAAGGCCCCTAAGGTCAACCATGACCCGATTAGGCGCCTTAACTTTATAGGTGTTCGTGAGATGAATAGAGAGGTTGCCGAGGGTGCCCCTGTTTGGGCTGTTGTCGTCGCCATTACCTCTGAGGAGTCCCAGGTCTCTGTCCCACCTGAAGTCCAGGCAATCCTGCGGGACTTCCAAGACATCTTCCCTGAAGACCTGCCTTCAACACTCCCTCCCATGCGTGATGTTCAACACGCCATTGATCTTGTCCCTGGGTCCACCCTACCCAACCTCCCCCACTACAGGTTGAACCCCAAGGAGCATGCTGAGCTCCAAAGGATTGTCGAGGACCTTATCCACAAAGGTTTCCTCAGGGTGAGCAAGAGCCCATGTGCTGTTCCTGCCTTGCTCACACCAAAGAAAGATGGCACCTGGCGGATGTGTGTTGACAGCCGCGCCATCAACAAAATCACTGTTAAGTATAGATTTCCCATTCCCCGTCTTGATGACATGCTTGACATGATGAGTGGAGCCACCATCTTTTCCAAGATTGACTTGAAAAGTGGCTACCACCAGGTCCGGATTCGACCCGGGGATGAGTGAAAGACAGCCTTCAAAACAAAAGAGGGTCTGTATGAGTGGCTTGTCATGCCTTTTGGGTTATCCAATGCCCCTAGCACCTTCATGAGGCTTATGACTGAAACCCTTCGCCCCCTCATTGGTCGCTTTGTTGTCGTCTACTTTGACGACATCCTCATTTATAGCCACAACCCTCAGGACCACATTCACCATTTGAGGGAGGTCTGCGAGACCCCGAGGAAAGAAACCCTGTTTGCCAACCTGACTAAGTGTGAATTCATGACAGATCGGGTCACTTTTCTCGGATTTGTGGTTTCAAGTCATGGAGTGTCTGTGGACCAATCCAAGGTCCGAGCCATAGTAGACTGGCCAGAGCCCCAGAATGTCCATGACGTTCGAAGTTTCCACGGGCTAGCCACCTTCTACAGACGCTTCATCCAGGGATTTAGCACCATTATGGCACCCATTACGGATTGCATCTATAAGGGAAATTTTGAGTGGACCAAAGCCGCCTCCCAGGCTTTTCTTGCCATAAAGGAGCTTATGACCAAAGCCCCTATCCTCCGCCTACCAGACTTTTCCAAAGTCTTTGAGGTTTCCTGTGATGCATCTGGCATAGGAATAGGTGGAGTGCTTAGCCAGGAGAGCCACCCTGTGGCTTATTTCAGTGAGAAGCTTTCTGATGCAAAGCTTCGGTACTCCACATATGATAAGGAGTTTTATGCCGTGGTCCAAGCCCTCAAACACTGGAGACACTATCTCTTACCACAAGAGTTTGTCTTATACTCGGACCACGAGGCTTTGAAATTCCTTAGTTTTCAGAAGGGTTTAAACCCTAGGCATGGTCGGTGGGTAGAATTCCTCCAGTCTTTCACTTTTGTCCTAAATCATAAGGCTGGAAAGGACAATAAGGTGGCCGACGCCTTAAGTCGAAAGGTCTCCCTTCTTTCCACTGTTCGGGTAGAGGTCACGGGCTTTGATCGCATGAAGGAACTCTATGGAGAGTGTCCTGATTTTGGCCCTACCTATTCTGCTCTGTCTGCTGGATCCTTGACAGCATTTGTTGACTATCTACTCCAGGATGGTTTTCTGTTTCGAGGGCAGCAACTCTGTGTCCCAAGGACTTCTGTTCGGGACTTTCTAGTCTGGGAAATGCATGCTGGAGGTCTTGCTGGTCACTTTGGCCGTAACAAGACCATCCATTCTGTGGAGGAGCACTTCTATTGGCCTGGCCTAAAGAAAGATGTGGCCAAGATTGTAGCCCAGTGTAGGACGTGCACGATGGCCAAACAGGTCAAACAGAACACTGGTCTCTACACTCCTCTCCCCGTCCCTGATCGACCATGGGTTGACGTGAGCATGGATTTTATCCTTGGGTTACCACGCACTGCTCACAAGCATGATTCCATCTTTGTTGTCGTTGATAGGTGTTGCACCCATAATTTATCGTGCTAAAGGTTCGGGATTTTTAATCTCGCATGTGACAAGATTTCGGATGCGGTGTATCACCATCCGATAGGATATTCCTACACGGGGTACCTTGTTCGGCGTATCGCCGTCCCGTCGGATATTCCTAAGCTTAAGGCTTTATAGCCCATATGTCGTGGCAATATAAACCCCTCGGAGGATGACCACGAGCCTAGCACGAGCCGCAATGATTGTCAGGATCATGTGGCTATATTTAAATCCCTACGGGATTAAGCCCTCGCCCTTCGGATGTGGAACCCTAAGAAAGGAACACCTCTACAGCGGCGAAGAAGAGGCTGGAATAGGTCTACGTACCAAGCACAGCGTCCCTCGCATGTGTATCACGAGGCGCGGACAACAGTTCGTCTTCCCGCAGCGGCCTACGGCACGAGGAAGACGACAAACGAACAAGGCGGCGTTCCCTCTCGTTGTTCTCCACGAGACACGGCGAAAACCCGGAGTTTCAGAGCCTCGGAGCCCCCTTTTATGGAATCCACGCGAGAAGTAGACCCGTCCGGGGGTGGAGGGACCCGTCCGGGGTCGCCCTTACCCGGACGGGTCCGCCCGGGGCGAGAGGAGTCCCGCGCGGGACTCCTAGGCGGGCGGATCCGCCCGGGGTCGTCCGGACCCGAGCGGGACCCACCCGGGGTCCGCGACCCCGGGGAGCCCCCCCCTCGGGGTGCGTGCGGCCTGGGTGGGGACCACCCGGAGTCCGCGACCCCGGGGAGGTCCTCCCCAGGGCGCGCGACCCCGGGCGGGACCCACCCGGGGTCCGCGACCCCGGGGAGGTCCCCCGGGGGGTCCGCGACCCCGGGCCGGTCCCCCCGGGGAGCCGCGACCCCGGGGAGGTCCCCCCCCGGGTGTCCGCGACCCCGGGACGGTCCAGGACCGTCCCCGGGACCTCCCACCACGGGGAGGTTCCATTCCCGAGCACGGACTAAAAAAATTTGAAAATGGAACCTCCCCGGGGTCATTTTCATCCCGTTGGACCCGTACGGGGTCGAACACTCCCGGGGAGGTTCCCCACTTCTATAAATAGACCCCCAGAGGTCCAAAAGGGGACGACGACGACTACTACACTCAACAACCTACGGAAGACACTCGGAGCGTTTTGTTTGTTTGTTCGTTTGTCTTGGCCCGTGTGGAGTAAGTCCCCGGGTCTTGTATTTATGCCCCTACGGGTATATTTACGTTTGTGCCCCTCAGCGGGCTTTGTTTGTAAATTGTGCCCCTCAGCGGGCCATGTTTGTAAGTCTTTACGTCTCGGGACGACTAAGTCTTGTATTTCTGCCCCCTATAATGGCGAAATTACAAAAATATCCTTCCCGGGATTGTAAAAGACCGAAGTCCTGTAATTTGCAGTTATACCCTGCAATCTTTTGTAATTGGGACTACGTCCCTATCTCCCGCTCCAAGGCGGACGTTTGTACAGTCGACAACTCGCCGACAACCCTTGTACTCATATGGAATTATAAAAGCATTCAGCATGTTTTATATGTAACCTCGGGTGGGAAAATTCTAAGAAAACCCCCCGACTTTGGAGAATTGCGTATATACCCCTCCTTCGATCAGTTTGACAGAGCTATGCTTTCTATGAAACCCTTTGTCATTCCTTCGGTCCGGAAGTGTTGTCAGCTTAGTCCAGCACTCGGGTATCATATCAAACCTAGGTCTAGGGTCTGGTAAAATTACCAAAATACCCCTGTAACCTAAACATAGTCTCAGAGCCCTCGAAACCCTCCAGAAAGAGCCTCAATGCCTTGGGGAGTTAGAGATCCAGTTTCACTTCCACTCCAGCCTAGAAAATTTCATAAATGTCCCTGGCTTGAAAAATTACCAAAATACCCCTGGGTTGGTAAAATTACCAAAATACCCCCGGGGTCCAGAAAACTTCCCTTGCTTTAAAAATGCCTATGGCTTCCGCATATTTGCGCCTCTATGCCTAAATCTTAGGGTTTTACTCAGACCTAGCCCTAATCTAGTTGTTTCTATGTGTTGGTGGTAAAATGAGTGGTCATGGAGAGTCTCGAGTGAGCTTGCCCTCCACATCAGAACCTCTGTAGAAGTCTTTTGGGACCTCTTTGACAGTTAAACAAAGGTGTTCGGACGTTAGGCCGATGTAAATCAACACTGACTCCGGTCAGTGGGGAAAGGTCCAGCACTCGAACCCAAATCGTCTGATACTATGCGCACCCACGGAACCCTCTCTACGCAGAGGAGTGTTTCTTTTCAAAAAGAACGAAAATCTACCTTTTATCTACGATAAGAGTATTTCTTAGATTTTTTCCGTGTCCAACAGACTGGCACGCCCGGTGGGACTTTTCCCGCCTTTCTTCTTTCTGTCGAAGAAAGTCTCTAAAACCTTCTTCAAGGTTCTGATTGCCCCTCTTCCTCTTACAGGACGGGAAGAGGAGGGCGCACATCTCTCTGTTTAATTGAGAGCTCTTTGTGCATCTGCACGCCACTCCTTTCGTGCTACGCACCACCACCACCACCAACACCAGCAGCAGCGATGGCAGCCGTTACCTACGGCCCCGAGATCGTTGCCAACCATGCCAGGCTCGGATTCCTGGCGACCCCGCTGGTCTTCGGCGACTTCCCACCTGTCGTCGGCTCGCCCTTCTTCTTGGGCGTGGTACCGGTGGCTGAAGCCAGTTCAGCCACGCTTCAAACAGCTGTCGGGGGCATCAAGCCTTCGGCTCCAGCAACTGGCTGGGTTAGTCCGGTCAAGAAGACCATCACTGAGGGTGTTAGGCCTTCGGTTTCAACAACTGGCCGATTCAGTCCGGTCGACAAAACAACCGTCGGGAGCGTCAGGCCCTCGGCCCCTTCAACTGGCCGGGTCCGCCCGGTCAAGAAGACAACTGTCAGAGGCGTCAGGCCTTCGACTCCAGCAACCAGCCGGGTTCGCCCGGTCGACAAGCCAGCCGTCGGGGGTGCCAGGCCCTCGGCTTCAACAATTGGTCGAGTCTGTTCGGCCAACAAGCTAGCTTCTGGGGGTGTCAGACCCTCTACTGCAGCAACCGGCCGGGTCCATCCGGTCAATTATCCAACTGTTAAGGGTATCAAGCCCTTCATCCCAACAACCAGCCGAGTTCCCTTGGCTGCCATGTCAACGACCGAAGGTGTCAGGCCTTCTGCCCTAGCTGTTGGCCGAGTCTTCTCGGTCAATCAAATCACTACTGACGTTGCTCCTGCTCAACGGGGGCAACGCCGTCGCCGCAACGGCGCCAAACCCACTGCGGTCACCCTCAGAGGTGCGGCCCCTGCTCAACTGGGGCAACGCCGCCGTCAGGATGACGCCAGGCCTATGGCGGGTGTCACCACCGCCGCCCCTGCCCAATGGGAGCAACGGCGTAGCCGCAAGGGTGCAAGGCCCGAGGCTGCTGTCTCGCGCTCCGGCAAGACTATAATTGTCGGAGATATTCGCATCCGGCTCGATGGAGGCGAGCCGATCCTGCCACGGGATCGTCATGTCCCTACTATTTCTACCTCCAATCGCTTCGAGCCCCTCCGGCAAGTTCGTGAGAAAGGAGCGAAGAAGGAGAAGTCTGCCGTACCGGCGGCAACTCAGGGCCTTCTGCAACGGCTCAAGCCACGAGCTCCCTGTCCAAGAACAGGGGGCAACCCAGTGGAGGAGCGTCACCTCCAATTGAAGAAAATTTGGGTCACCAAGGAGGAGGCCCGAATCATAAGGCGCGCGAGGGCGGAGGAGCCCTTCCGCATGTCAGAGCTTCAGCGGATACGGAGTCCGCCAAGCACTGAGGCCTCGACGTCTACGAGATTTACATCTCAACCCCTACGGGGACAAAAACGCCGAGGAGCCGGCAAGAAAGTGCGACCAACCTCCCCGTGGGCTAGTTCTACACACACGGAGGAGGATCGCTCACCTCAAGCAGCCACATCCCGAGTGTCTGTCTTCGACAGACTTGGGAGGCCGCCCAAGCCGGAGCGACAACCGCCCAAGAAAAAGCGGGTGGTCCAGGTGACCGATGACACTGTCAAAGTGTTCACCTGTTACGCCACCTCCGGCGACAAACAGCCCGAGAACATCTCGGGAGAGCTTGACCAACCCATCCAATATTTGAGGAGGTCAAGGCCGGTCTCTCGGATTCTAGCGCAGACGCAGCAGGCGCCGACCGCCGGTACATCTCAGCCTGAGCCGGCACGGCAAGAAGAGCGCCAGGAAGACGTCCACAGTGTTGATGGGGACAGTCGCTCCCGGCACGAAGAAGAGCTGGGGGAAGAACCACGGGCCCCCACGCTGGACGAGCTCCAACGGGAAAACCAAGAGCTCAAGAACCTGCTACAGTCGCTTTTACGCGAAAAGGAGGTTCCTTCCCCGCCTCAGGCGGCACCGGCTGGAGCGGATCAGCAGCCTTCTCCCATTCCAGCAGCAGCCAATGCCTCTGTCACCGCTGCAAGACTCCCACTGGCGGTGGACTTTGAAGTCCCGCCGCATGAAGCCAATGCGCGGTCATCTGCTACTCCTGCCGCAGAAAGCCTTATGGCGCAGAAGCAGATGATTGAGCGTATCGTGGAAGCGAAGTTCGCTCAGCATGGCGAGGGTGTGGCTACCGTTGATTTGTACAGCGTGCCATATCCCCTCCATCATCAATTCAAGAAGCTTCCACCAGATTGCCCGAAGGCCCCGAAACTCCAGAAGTTCAATGGGCAGGGCTCTCCACATGAACACCTGGCCTATTACATGACGGCCATGGGTGAATTAGCCTTGGAAGAGGCATACTTGCTGCGGTATTTTGCCACGTCTTTGACCGGCACCGCCTTCCAATGGTATTCAAGGTTAAAGCCCAACTCAATATCTGATTGGGCTGATATGCAGAAGAAGTTTGTCGACCGTTTCCAAATGGTCGAGCGCAAAGTCTCCTTAGCAGAGCTTTGTTCCCTTCGACAGAAGAAGGGCGAAACAGCATTGGACTTCATCAAGCGATGGAGGGACGTCAGCATGCGCTGCGATAACCCTCCGACGCCTGAAGATGCAATCACTATCTGCCGCAGGGGTCTCTCGGCAGAAGTTAGTGAAAAGCTTCTGGGCTCCAATATCAGAGGCTTCGACCAACTCAACACGGTGGTGGCGGAGATTGAGATGTTCTTCGCTGATCACCCTGTACAAACCTCTACAAAAGGCAAACCCTCCAAAGACCGTCTGGCTAGCGGTAAGGAGGTGAATGCCGTGGACTTCTCCCCAACGAATGGAGATAAAGGGGAAGGAAAGTCCAAAGGGAAAGGCAAGAAGTCTGGTGATAAGACAAATGTGTCTTTCTTAGCGGAGAACATGAAGACGCCTTATTCCTTCAGAAAGGAGCATACTAAGATGCTCTTTGATCTATGTATGAAGGAGCAGCTCGTCACTCTACCGGACCCGCGGAAGCCCGCGGAAGTGGATAAGACAGATGATCCAACCTATTGTGTGTATCACCGAAGGTTGGGTCACACCATCGGGGATTGCTATGTTTTCAAGAATATAGCAGAAGAGCTCATTCAAAAGGGCCTGGTAAATATGCTGGGCCATGCAGTCGACCCACCCCAGCCTCATCCCTGGAGCCGATCAAACCGGTCGGCTAACGTGGTCCATATGGTGGCGATGGCTTCAAGCTACAATGCCTCCGAAGCCGGGCCCTCAAGTCGACAGCCCAATGGTGGCCCCAGAGCCACTCCTCCTTCATTCCCAGAATGTTTGGCGCTGCGGAGGACTATCCGGAAGATCCGAGGGGAAGTCCGACAGCTACGACGGGAACAAAGGCGCTTGCTGCAGTTCCTAGAGAACATTGATCAGCAGTTGTCCACCTTCCCTTTTGGCCCATTTGCCAGGGGATTAGCTCCAGCCCACATACGGGAGGCGGGTGTATCACCCACGGGTCGGGCTCCGCTCAGAGGTTGGCTCTCTGAAGAATCCCCAGATTCATCTGAAGACGAGGAGGACTCACCGGAAGATGTGGAGGCTCCACTTCAAGTCGAGCTCCCAGAGAAGTTATACTCCTTCCCTTGCGAGAAAACTCCCAATATCTTCTTCGCATGTCAACGGGCGGGATTGATTAGCCCGTCACCTCTGGAGCAGACGCCAGGCGCTGCTTTTCATCAGGGCTATTGCCCATATCATGAAGTTGTTGGCCATGTTATCCACAACTGTGAGCCATTCAAGGACCTCGCCGAAGACTTAATCAGGCGAGGGAAGGTGGATATGGGCGAATTTCTAGTCGACCCACCGCAGCCGCATGCACGAAGGGGTCTTCACTGCTCCGTCAACGTCATTCACGCTGCAGCAGCCTTCCAGTTCCCCGAGCCGCAGGAGGAGGGAGTTAGTTCCCAGGGAGCCAGTTCCCAATCGCCCAAGTCCACACTATGGTATCCTGGGTGGCGACCATCTCATCAGTGTTCTTTTCCTAAGGAAGACACTGAGAAGGTTTTTGATAAGCTTCTGGAGGATGGCTGGGTGTTGACACATGACCCACCGTCTTATTACAATGAGACGGCCAAGATACACCCCCTCTATTGCAAGTATCATGCAATGGTGTCTCACCCCACTCGGCAATGCCCAGAGGTTCAAGACTTCATTGAAGCCCTCATCCAGAGAGGGGTTGTCGATCATCAGGGGAATTCCATGACAAGGTTAACGCCTTGCAGAGGCCGCCAGGGAGACACTCCAGCAGGCCCGGCGAGAAACTGAAGCTTTCTCCCGATTAGTCCGGCCAAGTGAGCCTACGGAAAATGATGAATTCCCATTACTCACTAAAGGCAAGGCAAGGCCACCTATAAAGGGCCTAAGGTCCAGAACCCAAGAAGCCAAGTTGCGGGAGAGAGTTCCAAGGTCCGTCCCAGGTCGAATCAGCCCGGCATCGTCCTAAGAGAGAACTCTCGGCCAGACAACAAAGGCAAAGCCAAGACGTCAGAGCCTTCAGCCAAAGCTCCTGCCAAGTCAGCAAGGCCATTAGTCGGGGAAAGGACTCAACCCCTTGAGCCCGCAAAGATCCCGGCTAAGGCCTCTGTCAGCTCAGCAAGGCCGCCAATTGTAGAAAGGCCTCAGCAGCTCAAGCAAACCAACCCACCAGACCAAACAAAGTCGGTGGAACTACAAAGCTCCCAGAGGCCCTACTGTGGACTGGCAGAGTTCCAGGAGTTGCCTCCTGAAATAATTGCTCAGGCAATCAATGCCACCTTCCAAGCTCAGCCGGAGGAGGTCAATTGGACCAAGATTGCCCCCAGAAAAAGTCGTGGCACTAAGGTTCCTAAGGAGCCAGCCCAGAGCAAGAAGCAAAATTCTGGGGGCAAGCGAGTCCCACTGCCGAAGCAAACTCCTCTCTATTCTCAAGAGGCAACACGCCAAAAGAAGCAGGAGAAGAATCGCAGGAAGAACTTGAAGAGGAGGTTGAAGAAGCAAGCCGAGCAAGCCGCTGCTATGGAGGCTCCTAAGGAGCTAACTCCTCTACAAAGACTTCAAAAGCTCATAGATGAGCTGGAGGAGTACACTCCCCCTCATCCCACCAGGGTCGTCACTCTAGACGAATATATTCCCTGGGACAAGCTTGGGCGCAAAGCTCGTCTTCTACAATGGCTCCGAGAAATGGTTCACCGTCTTGAAGAAGGTGAAGACTTCCCAATCCCGGAGGAGCTCTCCTTATTCTACAAAGATGAGGAGCTCACTGTCGAGATGCTCGAAGAAATGCTGCAAGAGCTCTCTTGCAACATGGTGGCGATTCCGCCACCCGACAATATTTATTGTCCCACGGCTGATAGCGCTGGAGGCCAGGCGCCTATGGCGACATATCGGCGCCGCTCGGCGAGAAATGGCCGGGGACGTGGCCGAGGTCGTGGCCGAGGACGTGGACGTGAAGGTCTCCCGACTCTTGACCGGGTCATAATATTCAGAGGGGAGAAGCCGGGTCCTGTCCCGGAAACTCAAGTTCGGGGGATCCCTTTCATCCTCAGCCCCTCAGAGGGTTCAGGCCCCACTTCAACGGCTAAGCCGGGTGGTGTCCCTTTCACAATCACCTCCTCCGATGAAGAAGAGGAGCCAGCCAACTCGCCAAAGCGCGAGGAGGCGTCAGAGCAAGCCGGCCCCTCCAACAGGGTCGAGCCCGTAAGTCCAGCAGGTCCTTCTAATGAAGACCAGCCTGAAGAACCTTTGCCACCTCCAGAGGAATCCTTGGCACCGCTGTTCCAAGAAGATGCAGAAGGCCAAAATGCGGAGGAGCGCCCTTCTAAGCGAGAGAAGCCTCGCCAGGCGCCGAAGACCCTGGCGGAGATCATCCCGCCATTTGATAAGACCCGTGCTCGGGCAGACCGCAAAATCATTCATCATATGAAGCGGTTCCCAACAAATGTCACTATTTGGGAAGCCATTGCCTGGAGCAAAGACTTCAGAGAGGCTCTTGTCAAGATACTTCAAGATCCAGAGGCATATGAAGCCCATGTTGTAGAGTTGCAAGCTCAGGCATATGAAGCACTCACAGCCAACATCTCCTTCACGGACAAAGACATGTTGCTGTCCTCTCCGTGTCATAATCGCCCATTATATATGAAGGGGACGATTAATGGACATGATGTGAATCGCATCCTAGTGGACGCCGGCGCAGCCGTCAACATCATGCCTTTGAAGACGTTCAAGTCTCTATACTTGGCACCTTATTTGCAAAAGGTGACCGACGTCAAGATCTCGGGATTCAATCAGGGTTCCGAGGAAGCGCTTGGTCGGGTTGTAGTCAAGCTTGCCTTGGGCGATTTTATCACCCAAGCGACATTCTATATCATCAACTCCGACACGTCTTACAAGATGCTGCTTGGAAGACCCTGGCTTCATGAGAATTGGGTCGTTCCTTCAACTTTGCATCAATGCATTAAATATGCCAAGGAAGGGGAGCAACATACGGTCTTCACAGATCAAGCCCCATTCCACCCCAATGAGTGCCATCTGGCCGATGCTTCGCTATATTTTGGGAAGCCCACTTTAACAATCCCCGAGCCTATAAAGAACAAGGGGAAGCAAAAAGTGGACCTTGAAGTCGAAGAAGGGCAGCTCTTCACTGTTAACCAAGACATGGTAAAGCTGCACAAGCTGAGCCTCAGTGCCGTTTCCAAGCCGACTCAACCAGAAAGGCGGAGTGTTGACTTTGAAGCCAACCTTATCAGCCGGGTCATTGATGGGAGTATCTCCTTACCACCCAAGTGCCTTCAGCTCTTGTCCCAATGGGAAGAACAGGAGGTAGAGCAGTTGAAGACCTTTACAGTCTCCTATCAACGGAGAAGGAGACGCAACAAGGGCAAGGAGGTCAAACCGATCATCTTTTACAAAGGTGATTTAGTCCCACCGTGTCCTCCTAAAGATGACTTCGGCTGGGATACTCCCGCCGATGTGGTGCCAGAGCCAGTCCAGGAGATGGACGATATGCCAGAGTATATCAAGGAGATGTGTAAAAAGCAGCACATCCCACAAACTCTGGACTCTGCTCGAGCGGCATATTTTCATCAACTATGGAATCCTCCACAAGTCCGCGGGCAGCCTCCCTTCTCCCGTAAAGATACAAGGGGCCTTGGCTATGACCAGGAGAAGGACTTCGAGGTCCACTTCGCAGTCAACACCATAGGACTGCTACCTCTCTCTAACAGGCAAGTTGAAGTTGAGCCCAACATAGATGACTCTGCAAGGGAGTCCGCTGATGTGTCTACGACACCATCACCTTCATCAGGAGCTGACAATGGTCACCCCTCAGAGGAAGGAGCAGCTCAGCCTGCTAATCACCCGCAAAACAAAGCGAGCTTTTTGGCTTCAAGCCACGAGCAAAAGTGCTTCGAAGAATTTGATGTCTATGAAGCCAACACTGATGACGAGGGAGACTTCGTCGACCTCCAACCAGCTCCACCGGAGCTTGAAGACGGTGGTCAAGCAACTGTGGACGAGTTGATCGAAATCAATCTTGGAAGCAAAAGTGACTATCGTCCCACCTTCATAAGTGCTCTCCTCAGTGAGGAAGAAAGGCAGTCGTATCGACAGCTTTTAGAAGAGTTCAGGGATTGTTTCGCCTGGACCTATAAAGAAATGCCCGGGCTCGACCCTTCTGTGGCTGAACATGAGCTGGCAATACTTTCAACAGTCAAGCCAGTCAAGCAAGCCCAAAGGCGTATGTGCCACGAGCTGGAGCTGAAGGTCAATGCTGAGGTTGACAAAATGCTCAATGTGGACTTCATAGAGCCTTGCATGTACCCTGTGTGGCTCGCTAACATAGTCCCTGTCAAGAAGAAGAACGGCCAAGTCCGAGTCTGCATCGACTTCAGGGATTTGAATAAGGCATGCCCAAAGGACGACTTCCCTGTCCCAATCACTGAGACAATGGTTGATATGACCACCGGTCACGAAGCCTTGTCTTTCATGGACGGGTCGTCGGGCTATAATCAAATTCGCATGGCCGTCAAAGACAAAGACCATACGGCTTTCCGGTCTCCTAAGGGGATCTTCAACTACAAAAGGATGCCGTTCGGTCTGAAGAATGCCGGCGCAACCTATCAAAGGGCAATGACCAAGATCTTCGACGAGATGCTACATGACCTTGTCGAATGCTATGTTGATGATCTGGTCGCCAAGACAAAGAAGCGGGAGGGTCACTTAGTTGACCTGCGTCGAGTCTTTGAAAGGCTTCGACAATTTCAACTCAAGATGAACTCGATGAAGTGTGCCTTCGGCGTCTCCAGCGGCAAGTTCCTCGGCTTCATTGTCAGGGGAGACTTGCCTATATTAGGCGGTTTATTTCAAACCTCTCAGGAAGATGCCTACCTTTCGGCAGACTGATGAAGAAAGGAGCACCCTTCATATGGGACGAAGACTGTCAGAAGGCCTTCGAGCAAATCAAGGAGTATCTGTTGACTCCTCCAGTCTTAGGGGCACCCGTCAGAGGGAAACCCCTTATCTTATATATTGCTGCTATGGATGCCTCTTTGGGGGCTCTGCTAGCCCAGGTCAATGATGAGGGCAAAGAACAGCCGCTTTACTACCTCAGTCGAAAACTGATCGGGCCTGAGCATCGGTACGCTCCCATGGAAAAGATGTGCCTAGCTTTGGTGTTTGCTGTCAAGAAGCTGAGGCACTATCTCCTAGCCCATCGGGTGGAGCTCATTTCAAAATGCAACCCACTCAAATTTCTGCTCAGCCAGCCTGTCCTCTCTGGTAGGCTTGGTAAATGGGCACTTATCCTTATGGAGTTCGACATCACCTTCGTCCCACGTAAAGCGATCAAGGGACAAGGAATGGCGGAGTTCTTAGCAGCGCACCCTGTGCCAGAAGATTCGCCACTCAACTTCGAGCTGCCCGATGAAGAGGTGTTAGTGCCTTCTCAAGAAATCGGGGAGTCTTCTGAAAAAGTCCCACCACAGATAGAGCCAGGCGTCCTCACCCTTGATCTCCCACATTGGGAGTTATACTTTGATGGTGCCTCTCGGACAATCAAAAGGGCCGGCGGCCTTACGGACTATGTCTCGGGTGCGGGGGTAGTCTTTGTGTCTCCACAAGGCGGTATCCTCCACAACTCTTGCACTCTCATGAAGTCCCTGACTAATAATGAGGCGGAATATGAAGCGCTAATCATTGGGCTTCAATTAGCACTGGAGATGGACATCAAGTGCATCAAAGTGTATGGGGATTCTCAGCTCGTCATCCAACAAGTACTGGGCGTCTATGATGTCCGTAAAAAGGAGCTCGTCCCTTACCATGCAGCCGTCATGAGGCTCAAGGAAAAATTTTATCTATTTGAAATAGGCCATGTCCCCAGAGGCAGCAACTCCCAGGCTGATGCTCTTGCAAAGTTGGCAGCAGCCCTAAAACTCCCGCCTGAGGGAGAATTGAATATTACAGTCAGACACCGAAGGCTCATGCCAAGTGTGCTCGACGAAGAATCCGGCCTCACTGTTTACGAAGTCGACAACATTCAAGAGGACAATGCTCCTGAAGAAGAAGATTGGCGCGAGCCAATTATAAAAATAAAGAACGGCTGGCTCCCTCTTGATCGGGCTCAGAGGGTGCAACTGCTACGCAGGGCGACATCCTACCAGCTGATTGACGGTCTGCTCTTTAGGCTTGTCCATGGAAAAGACCGATCGGTCCTCCTGCGGTGCCTTTCGTCCAAGGAAGCGAAGACCGTCATGCACGAGGTTCATTCCGGATTGTGCGGAGCTCACCAGGCAGGAGCCAAGATGAAGAATAGCATCAAGCTCAAAGGGTTTTACTGGCCCACCATGTACGAAGATTGCAATCAATTCGCTCGTACATGTCACCAATGCCAAGCATTCGGCCCAGTCCCTCGACGGCCACCTAACCCGCTCCATCCAACAGCGCCTACTTGGCCGTTTGCAGAGTGGGGTATGGATATTGTGGGACCATTCCCACCATCGTCCCAGGGGCACAAGTTCATACTCACTGCCACCGATTACTTCTCCAGATGGGCGGAAGCCGTTCCACTACGGGAAGTTACAGGGGAGATAGTTGCTCGTTTTGTGCGGCACTATATCATATACAGATTCGGCACCCCCAGTCGGATTATATCCGACAATGGCACGCCATTCAAGAACAAGACTGTTTATGCTCTGGCGGCCAAGTTCCATATTGATTGGAGAGCGTCGTCGATCTACAATCCCCAAGCCAATGGGTTAGCCGAGGCTTTCAACAAAACCCTCTGCAAGCTGCTATCCAAGATAGTAGGTGGCCGCAAGCGGGATTGGGGCGAGAAGGTCCACGAAGCCCTATGGGCCTACCGGACTATTTACAAAACCCCTACGGGATGTTCCCCTTTCTCCCTGGTCTACGGAGCTGAAGCAGTGATCCCTGTGGAGATCGAGCTAGCATCTTACCGTGTTGCTGTGCACGTCGGATTGCCAGGTCAAGACCAATCTGAAATTGAAAGAAGGCTCGAGGAATTGTCCAACTTGGAAGGTCAAAGACTCAAAGCCTATAAACACTTACAAGTGTATCAAGCCCGCATGACACGTGCCTATGATAAGTTAGTCAAGCAACGGGCGTTCAAGAAAGGTGACCTTGTCATGGTCAAAGAAAAGGAGGTTCTCGCTGGAAGATCCAGCGGCAAACTCCAGCCCAATTGGCGTGGGCCTTACGTCATCCAGAAGGTCTACGAAGGAGGGGCCTATACGGTCCTTGACCACAAGGGAGACAATCCCTTCCCTCCTCTCAACGGCAAGCATATGAAGCTCTACCATGCGCCACTGCAAGAGTTTCTGCAGCAGTCCTCACAGGACAATACCTCCCCTCAGTGAAGGTTTAAAAAAAAAAAACAAAAAAAGAAAAGGGGTTAAAAATACTGATACCCCGGCGGACTCAGTCAGCCTTCAACGGTTGGCTGAGGGTAAAAAGGCCACAGACCCGGTCGAGGTGAAAACCCGAAAGGGCGCCTCGGGCAAAAATGGGCAACCCCTCGGTGTGAAAACCCGAAAGGGCGCACCGGAAAAAGCTAAAGGGGGCCAGCCTCGGCGAAAACCCGAAAGGGCGGTGAGGTTGGTAATGTGAAAAAAAAGAATCCTCTCTCTGTCTATCCTATGGGTGGCTCTAAGTCAATGACTCCACCCCATCTCAAAAAAAAAAATCATATTGATGCCATGGCTACGCCTTACATGTCGTTCTATGACACCTAGTCCCACTGGCATTCTGACGGTGTCATACTTTGTCCCATCGGGCTCGGCCTCTGCATGCCTCTCCCGGGCTGCCGACCCATTCTGTCTATCGGCTGTCGGGTTCAACTCACGTGTCTCTTCTGAGCAGTTAAACCCGCTTACTCTCTTGTCCCACTGGGACTGGCCTCAGTATGCTCTCTCGGGCTGCCAACCCTTCATGCCTTTCGGCTCATCTAACCTCCTTGGGATTGGTCTCAGTACGCCCTCTCGGGCTGCCAACCCATCATGCCTTTTGGCTCATCTTATCTTCTTGGGATCTGGTCTCAGTATGCTCTCTCGGGCTACCAATCCATCGTGTCTTCTGGCACATGTCCCACCGGGTCTGGCCTCAGCGTGTCCTCTCGGGCTGCCAACCCACCTACTCGCCTATCGGCTTTCAGGTTTGACTTTCACGTCCCACTAGGGTGGTCAAACCCATCTTCGTCCCATCAGGAATGGCCTCAGTATGCTCTCTCGGGCTGCCAACCTATCTCGCCTATCGGCTTTCGGATTTGACTCTCACGTCCCACTAGGGCTGTCAAATCCACCCCTTTTCTTCTTCAGGGTCTGACCTCTGCATGCTCTCTCGGGCTGTCAACCCATCTCGCCTCTTGGCTTTAGACTTGACTCATATATCCCACCGGGATCGTCAAGTTTACTCCTTTGTCCCCACGGGCTTGGCCTCAGCATGCCCTCTCAGGCTGCCAACCCTATTTGCCTATCGGCTCACGGATTTGACTAATACGTCCCACCCGGGCTGTCGAATCCCTTCCTGTCGTCGTTTCGGGTCTGGCCTACGCATGCCTCTTTCGGGCTGCCAACCCATCCCGCCTATCGGCCTCTAGGTTTAACCCGCATGTCCCTTTCGGATTGTTAAACCAACTCCTTTGTTGTTCCAACCGGGCTTGGCATATGCACACCCTTTTCGGGTTGCTAACTCGGTCAACCTTCGGTTTTGGATTTGGCTAATTACGTCCCTCTAGGACAATCGAATCCACCCATCTTGTCACCCCGGGCTTGGCCTCAGTATGCTCTCTCGGGCTGCCAACCCACTACACCTTTTGATCTCACCGGGTTCGGCCTCAGTATGCTCTCTCGGGCTGCCGACCCATCATGCCTTTCGGCTCGTTTCTACCCCATCGGGTGCGGTCTCAGTACGCCCTCTCAGGCTACCAACCCGTTTTGCCTTTCGGTTCACAGATTTGATTCACTCGTCCCACCCGGATAATCAAATCTACCCATTTGTCCCATCTGCGGCACACACGTCCCTACGGGAGTGCCACCTTTTCCTCGCCTTTTGGCATTATAGGACAAAAAAAAAGAAGAAGAAAAAACGGGGTTTAAAAAAATATTGATACCCCAGCGGACTTGGCTGTTTCTGTTAGAAGAGCAATCAAGGGTAAAAAGGCTTTAACCCGGCTAAGGTGAAAACCCGAAAGGGCGCCTTAGGCAAAAATGGGTACCCCTCAGTGTGAAAACCCGAAAGGGCGCGCTGGAAAAAGCTAAAGGGGGCCAGTCCTGGCGAAAACCCGAAAGGGCGGTAGGGCTGGTAAAGTGATAAAAAAAAGAGAGAGACATACATGCAAGAGGATGGAAGCAAAAACAGCTATGCTAAGCTCTATCCTTTATTCATTAATGTCATCAAGGGAGCCCGAGACAAGCCCTCGGGGATAACTCAAATAAACAATGGGGCGTAAGGGTCCTATGTACAAGAAAGTGCCAGAGCTCGTCAACCACGGTGTACGTCCCTCTGCAACTCCGCAAGGCGGGTCTCCTCTTGGATAATCTCCTCCCGAAGCTCCTCAGATCGGCGACGGTAGGCCTCCACCCTCGCTTGGACAACACGGTGCTCCTCAACCGCCTCCTGGAGCTCTCTCTGCAGCTCCGCTACCCGGAGAGAGGTCCTCTGGCTATCCCCATCGAAGCTCGCAAGGTGGAGGTCGGTCTCAGCTCTGGCGGCTTGAAGCTCACGCAGCTGCTCCTCCTGCTCCTGGACCCGTAGCTGGGCTCTCCGTCTCTGCTCCTGTGCAAGATGGAGGCGAGTAAACTCGCTCCATAAGCTCTCTAATCTCGCGGCCCATGCATCCCGGGGAAAACCCAGTCCGTGGTAGCTTCTGGTGAATACCATTAGATCGGCCCTCAAGGCCTCCACGGAGGGCAGTGGGTCTGCCCGGATCAACTGATCAAGACCCTGCAGGAGCTGGTCAGCGATGGCAACATGCAGCGCCGTCCCGAGTGCATGAGCGTCAGGCCATTCAACTCCAAGGGCAGGGAAATACATGGGCGTCACGCCTGCTCCTTCTAGGGGCCCTGCTTGTAAAAAAAAAAGGAGGGAGAGATTGTGAGTGTATCACCACAATAATGTCATAAGAGTAAGATTCCAAGAGTACAAATGTCAAGGAATCTTACCTGAAATAGTCTCACTCGCTGGGCTAGGCCCACGAGGAGATCCCTCCATAGGGACTAAAGAGTAACCATCAGCAAGTGCCGGTCCCTGCTCTGTGGATGGTATAGGCGTCGCCGACCTCTCTGCAAAGAAGGCAAGGAACGGATAGTCTTAGCACTCCGGCCGTACCAAAAAGCAGAATGAGCACTTCACATTTAATGAAGACATACCAGCCTGCACAGGTTCCTCCTCTTCAATCACAGCGGGGTCAGCCCCTGTAGTTGGCTCCATGGAAGGAGAGACAGCTGAAAGAAGACATCCACTTGTCAAATGATGATTAATATCACAAATGAAAGGAATCTTGCTCGATGAATGACAAAGTTCCTTAATTTGACAAACCATATACCTTTCGTTGTCGAATCAATGAAGGTCGCGGCATCGTCAGCGGTGCCTTGCTCTCCAGGTGGCATGTGAGAGGAGCCTGGTGTATGGTCTATCTCTGTGGGCCGAGGGAGGCTGCCCTCCTCCTGATGATCACCAGCTGTTTCAAAACAAAGGCATCCCAGAATGTCAACATGCAGCAGTATGTGTGGCTGGAATGATGTACAGAGTATCTTTGTGCATACCTAAAGCCTGCACCCGGCTAGACTCTGCAACACCGGTAGTACCTGCCGATGGTCCCATGTCTAGGGACGATGCCTCCTTGCCAGGGATTTCAATCTCTGTAGTTGGGGTCCCAATCCTTTCACCAAAAGTTGGCAAGTCAGCAGAAGAGCCGACCTCCATGAGTCTGGAAAGCTCACCCAAGGGGAAGGTCGTCTGAGCAACTATACAACAATAAGCGAGACAAGTCAGATAAGCTCACTATTTTATGTACAGAAAGAAAAGCGAGGACCTTAGGTCACCTGGACTCATCCTGAGTTCGCCTTCTTCAGAAGAACTTGAAGAAGAAGAAGAGGAACTCCTGCTGGAGGAGGTACTGGAAGTCCCCGTCCTCGATGAGGTGCTAGAGCCTCTCTCCCCTGAAGAACCGGACGGCAGAGAAGTCTCCTCGCCTCCAGAAGATCCCTTTCCCCCTTCAACGGCAGGGAGAGGGGTCTGAGCTCGTGAGGTCCCTGCAACGTGCAATGCTATATTAGTTAAAGCACATACTTCATCTGTTTGAAAGGAGGAATAAGGGAAGATTAAATATGCAAGATGCCAACCTGCCTCCGGAGCAACAGAGCTCCCGCCTGTATCAAGTGCGGGGGAATCGCCTGTTACAGGCACAGTCATTGGCGAGGAAGTCCAATCCGTCAATGTCCACACTGATGTCAGGAATGGACTCGTCCACCTCCAACCCCGCCTCTGTGAATACATTTCCTGGGCGAGGAGAAAAGCTTGCAACATGTACAGCCTCAGGAGGAGCTGCAGGAACAAGGGGAAATAACAGTCAGATTACAACATCTTCAAAATAGGTTGCAATACTGATTGAAAACAAACATTCCCCATTCTTACTCGAGATATCAGCTGGAGTAGGAGACTCCTCCTCAGGGCGTAGGCGAATGGTAGGCCGTGGATCACCCTCTGGGATATCGGTCCGTGGCCTCTTCTCGCGCCCACGAGCCTCTGAGCTAGAAACATGGCCTGCAAGTAAAAAGAAAGGGTTGCATAAAATCAGCACCTTGAATTGCAGAGTAAAAGGAGACAGGGTCAAATAATTCAGCATATACCTGGATCCCCAATATGCCTCTCAGGCCTCAAAACGATCTGCTCAGTTTTCAAGCCAAGGGCCTTAGCAACCTTGCTCACAATGGTCCATATGGCATTGGGGGTGGTAGCCACCTCCAAATCTGAGATATACTCTAGGGGACCCGCACAGCCTACGGCATTCATGATATGGATCCATCAAGCTGTGAAGGCACCGCCTCCTAATGCCCCCTCTGGAACAGCTCCTGATAATTGGGACTGGGTCTTCAGACCACAAGAGGTCTTCAGATCCTCCCACCAGGAGTAGAGGGCCGAAGAGTCAGGATCTACCCTCCGACGGGCAGACCTGGAAGAAGAAACTGCAACTGGTGCACTCCGCAAGGACTTCAAAGCCCCGGTATATTGACTCCTGTCAACAGGGATCGAGAGTCCATCCGCCCTCCAACGGGTCTCAATCTCATGAATGGCCTTAGCGGCCCCAGAAAAGTGAGATCTGATGAATGCCGCATCTAGAAACAGTGGAGGCAGATCCTCCTTCTTCAAGCGTCGTTCCTCTGCAGCTCGAACAGTATCAGCTCGCTGCCTGAAGACAAGGCTGAGCTTAAACCACCAGCGCGCATAGTGTATATCAAAGAAACCTCTGCGTGTCTGTGATGGGATGGGGTACTCCTCCTTCACCTCCCGGGAAAGGAAGTCATGCCATGAAGCCGCCACTAGGTGCACATCCCTCTGTCTGTACTGCCGGACGGCAAAGGGAAAATCTGCATGCTGAGGTATTGACTGGTCATACCCAAAATTCCTGGCAAATCTGTGCGGGTAATATGGCTCAAGCACCGCCATACTGGAACGGCGGTAAACCAGAACGCTGGGTCGAACACAAACAACCCAGTCGACCAATGCATGGTCAGAGGGTAAAGCCCAAGAAGATAGCCTGCAAACAACACTGTCACCCTGTCGCTCCGTGTATGGACGGAACGAGCGAGAGCTGTGGTCAAACTCCAGACTCTCATCCCTCCTAGTATGGAGGAAAGACAAGGTACGACGAGCACTGGCAAGCTGCAAAACTGAGTCCTGCTCCGGATGACCAGCAAAAGCAAAAAGAAGTGGCGCTGCTGGGTTATCCACCGGGGTCCTCTGTGATAACTCTGGCAAGAACAAGCCGGCCCATGCACTCAGATAGTGGGTGGGCATCAAGATATGCTTATCTCTAGGAGATGAGTGTGAAGTCAATGCCCCAAGACTATGAAAGATGTTCGCCAACGCGGCTGGAGCGATGGCGAGCCTGCGCCCACAAGCCAACAAACAAGCCGGGTAGATCACCTCTGCCCGCAGAATCCCCTCCTCTCCATGAGGGATTACAAAGCTGGCCAGCTAGTAGGCCAGGTAGGCTGCCAGATAAGTCAGTGGCGGCAGCTCCCTCGAATTCCACCCCCGTGTCGGAGCGGGTAAGTGGCGAGGGTGTGAAGCAAAGCGGAGCTCGACCTCGCGACACTGCTCCCAAGACATCCCCGAGGTAGCAAACTCCTCGTAGAAACAGTACGGACCGCTGTAGAAATGTGTGACCCATGCATTCAGAGTCACCCTCGGCGTCCGTGCAGCTTTCTCCTTGCCCACGAGGGCCAGGTCCCTCCAAGTCTTCATCAGATATCTGAAGCAATATGGCATGTAATAATGGCCTGCGCCGTCCGAAGCACTCAGATGCAAATCGTCCAGGCAAATCTCCTCGTATGGCTGTCCGCAGACTGGGAGGCCAGAAATCTTGTGGAAGGCCCACAGGTCTAGTGAAGTCTCCCCCTCAGTAGTCATGAAAGTATTCCAGCGCCTGTTAAATCTCTCAGCTAGAGCCTGGACCAGCCCGGTATGACAGGGGTAAGAGTACAAAGCTGCCGTCACTGCATGACGTATACCTGCCCGGTCAAGTGCTGTCCTGTAAACTAGCAGCACACCCCACAGCCACTCTGTGGCGCCACGGCGATAACAATGGGAAGGGACAACGGCCCATCCCCCATACCAGCTCGGGGTCCTCTGTGCCAAGATCCTCTCTAGCATGCAATCAGCCTCATAATCATCATGTGAGCAGGCTGCGCCGGTGGGGGTCAGAAACATCCCGTCAATAGCAATATCCGCGGCCCTGTGGTGCCCGGCCAGATGCCAGGTGGCTGGCGAAGACAGCGCCGTCCTCACGGTAAAACTGTCAAACTCCTTGAAGGAGCCAAGACTCCTCGGGTCAGGGTACTGTCGCTGACGGGCAAAGCCCTCTGGGAAGCTCGGATAAGAAAAGCTGCAGGTGCTATGCATACTGTCCCGCCCGAGCAAAATGGCCCGCTCCAGGCGGCGCCTCTCCTCGGGAAGCCGAGGATCGTCAGTCTCTACTCCAGGCGGTATGAAACTCTGGATGAAAGGGAGAAGGTGACAGTCCAGCGGAAAGTGGGGCGGGTAGCCCCCCGACCGGTCATAAGTATACCGTCCGAGCCCCCGTGTAATCCGGGAGACGTCAACAACGGCCCCAGCGGTGGTAGTCTCTCCAATTGGGCCCTCAGCGACCCAAGTAAATCCGCGGTCCACCGCGTCAAAGTCCTCTGGAGTGATGCTGCGAGGAGGGAATGGTGGCATAGGCCTGTCCGTCCTCCGTACATAATGATCATCTCCACCGCTGGCCCTGGACCTCTGGGAAGTCCCTCCGCTCCGTCTGGAACGAGCCATGTCTGCAAAAGCTGCAAGGCCAAGAGCAGAGAAAGCATTGTCAGTTAAACCAGCATATGGACAACATCAAGACTACAGAAAGTCACACAAAACTCCGGCATGCCTATGAGCCCGGAGACTGACACAGAAGCAACGGAATGCGCGGGCCATCCGCCCCCACCTTCGGTTTGGACGTATGTCCCGTGGGGGCATTTGTTGCACCCATAATTTATCGTGCTAAAGGTTCGGGATTTTTAATCTCGCATGTGACAAGATTTCGGATGCGGTGTATCACCATCCGATAGGATATTCCTACACGGGGTACCTTGTTCGGCGTATCGCCGTCCCGTCGGATATTCCTAAGCTTAAGGCTTTATAGCCCATATGTCGTGGCAATATAAACCCCTCGGAGGATGACCACGAGCCGAGCACGAGCCGCAATGATTGTCAGGATCATGTGGCTATATTTAAATCCCTACGGGATTAAGCCCTCGCCCTTCGGATGTGCAACCCTAAGAAAGGAACACCTCTACAGCGGCGAAGAAGAGGCTGGAATAGGTCTACGTACCAAGCACAGCGTCCCTCGCACGTGTATCACGAGGCGCGGACAACAGTTCGTCTTCCCGCAGCGGCCTACGGCACGAGGAAGACGACAAACGAATAAGGAGGCGTTCCCTCTCGTTGTTTTCCACGAGACACGGCGAAAATCCGGAGTTTCAGAGCCTCGGAGCCCCCTTTTATGGAATCCACGCGAGAAGTAGACCCGTCCGGGGGTGGAGGGACCCGTCCGGGGGTGGAGGGACCCGTCCGGGGTCGCCCTTACCCGGACGGGTCCGCCCGGGGCGAGAGGAGTCCCGCGCGGGACTCCTCCTAGGCGGGCGGACCCGCCCGGGGTCGTCCGGACCCGAGCGGGACCCACCCGGGGTCCGCGACCCCGGGGAGCCCCCCCCTCGGGGTGCGTGCGGCCTGGGTGGGGACCACCTGGAGTCCGCGACCCCGGGGAGGTCCTCCCCAGGGCGCGCGACCCCGGGCAGGTCCTGCCCGGGGGTTCGCGACCCCGGGGAGGTCCCCCCGGGGTCCGCGACCCCGGGCAGGTCCTGCCCGGGGGTCCGCGACCCCGGGGAGGTCCCCCGGGGGGTCCGCGACCCCGGGCAGGCCTTGCCCGGGGGGCTGCGACCCCGGGGAGGTTCCCCCCGGGGGTCCGCGACCCCGGGCCGGTCCCCCCGGGGAGCCGCGACCCCGGGGAGGTCCCCCCCCCCGGGTGTCCGCGACCCCGGGACGGTGAAAATGGAACCTCCCCGGGGTCATTTTCATCCTGTTGGACCCGTACGGGGTCGAACACTCCCGGGGAGGTTCCCCACTTCTATAAATAGACCCCCAGAGGTCCAAAAGGGGACGGCGACGACTACTACACTCAACAACCTACGGAAGACACTCGGAGCGTTTTGTTCGTTTGTTCGTTTGTCTTGGCCCGTGTGGGGTAAGTCCCCGGGTCTTGTATTTATGCCCCTACGGGGTATATTTACGTTTGTGCCCCTCAGCGGGCTTTGTTTGTAAATTGTGCCCCTCAGCGGGCCATGTTTGTAAGTCTTTACGTCTCGGGACGACTAAGTCTTGTATTTCTGCCCCCTATAATGGCGAAATTACAAAAATATCCTTCCCGGGATTGTAAAAGACCGAAGTCCTGTAATTTGCAGTTATACCCTGCAATCTTTTGTAATTGGGACTACGTCCCTATCTCCCGCTCCAAGACGGACGTTTGTACAGTTGACAACTCGTCGACAACCCTTGTACTCATATGGAATTATAAAAGCATTCAGCATGTTTTATATGTAACCTCGGGTGGGAAAATTCTAAGAAAACCCCCCGACTTTGGAGAATTGCGTATATACCTCTCCTTCGATCAGTTTGACAGAGCTATGCTTTCTATGAAACCCTTTGTCATTCCTTCGGTCCGGAAGTGTTGTCAGCTTAGTCCAGCACTCGGGTATCATATCAAACCTAGGTTTAGGGTCTGGTAAAATTACCAAAATACCCCTGTAACCTAAACATGGTCTCAGAGCCCTCGAAACCCTCCAGAAAGAGCCTCAATGCCTTGGGGAGTTAGAGATCCAGTTTCACTTCCACTCCAGCCCAGAAATTTTCATAAATGTCCCTGGCTTGGAAAATTACCAAAATACCCCTGGGTTGGTAAAATTACCAAAATACCCCCGGGGTCCAGAAAACTTCCCTTGCTTTAAAAATGCCTATGGCTTCCGCATATTTGCGCCTCTATGCCTAAATCTTAGGGTTTTGCTCAGACCTAGCCCTAATCTAGTTGTTTCTATGTGTTGGTGGTAAAATGAGTGGTCATGGAGAGTCTCTCGAGTGAGCTTGCCCTCCACATCAGAATCTCTGTAGAAGTCTTTTGGGACCTCTTTGACAGTTAAACAAAGGTGTTCGGACGTTAGGCCGATGTAAATCAACACTGACTCCGGTCAGTGGGGAAAGGTCCAGCACTCGAACCCAAATCGTCTGATACTATGCGCACCCACTGAACCCTCTCTACGCAGAGGAGTGTTTCTTTTCAAAAAGAACGAAAATCTACCTTTTATCTACGATAAGAGTATTTCTTAGATTTTTTCCGTGTCCAACAATAGGTTCTCTAAGATGGCCCACTTCATTGCATGTTCCAAAACATCTGATACATCTAGAGTAGTCCATTTATTCTTTGATGAAGTCGTGCGTCTGCATGGTCTTCCCCAAACCATCGTGTCTGACCGGGATGTCCGGTTCACTAGCTATTTTTGGAAGACACTTTGGCACCTAGTTGGCACCAAACTGAAGTTTTCCACTGCCTATCACCCCCAAACTGATGGGCAAACTGAGGTCGTCAATAGGAGTTTAGGGAATCTGTTGAGGTGTCTTGTAGGGGAACATTCCGGCACTTGGGATCTTCTTTTGCCCAGAGCCGAATTTGCATACAACAGCTCTATCAATAGGTCCATAGGCATGAGTCCATTTGAGGTCGTGCATGGCTACAAACCTAGGAAACCTGTGGATCTCATTCCCCTTCCCCTCGAGTCTAGAACGTCCAAATCAGCTGAAGAATTTGCACAGCATGTCAAAAGTCTGCATGAGTCAATTAGCAAGCAAATCAACCTCAGTAATGAGACTTATAAAAAATTGGCTGATTCGCATAGGCGTCACCATGAATTTCAAGAAGGTGACTTGGTTATGGTACGGGTCCGACCCGAACGACTCCCCTCGGGAGCCGTTAAAAAGTTGCAGGCCCGTAGTGATGGACCCTTCCCAATTCTGCGGAAGATTGGCTCCAATGCTTATGTTGTGGACTTACCTCCCGAATATGGGATTAGCTCGACTTTTAATGTGGCAGATCTAGTGGCCTACAAGGAACCCACAGCGATTCCTAGTAACCCTTTCGAGCCTTCTCCTCCCATTGAGAGTGAGCCCACCCCTGTGCGTCCCACAGCCTCGAGAGTACCGCGCGAGCACATTGAGAGGATACTGGATGAGCAGGTGATCACTACACGGAGCAGGGTGTACCAGCGCTACCTTGTCCGCTGGCGGGACCGTCCACCTTCTGACGATTCCTGGATCAGCCGGGAAGATCTCCAGCGCCTCGATCCAGATCTGCTGGAGCACTACCACAGCAGTGTCCCCTCTTACTCGACGGAGTCGAGTTCCAGCCGCCCCGGGAGGGTTGGTGGGGACACCGAGTCTACTACTGGGTCCACTACTCGGAGCCGACGCCGCACCGCACCAACTGCACCGAGCTTATGGCTCGGAGATTCGATTGAAGACTCGGCATCCTGAGCATAATATTTATTTGTGTGTATTTGTATTGTGCGTATTTGTGTATTGTGTGTAAAATACATGTAGAAATACATGTATTATTTACTTCTGTTTTATTAGGCTAAGTCATAGTCAAATAAACATGTGTGTTTTATATATTTTATTTGGTTAAAACATATAAGTCAAAAGTTAGGTAGGTGAGTGTGTTTTATTAGGCTAAGGATATATATGCCATTTGTAAAAGATTGAAGGTGTATGTGTAATGGGCCTTTCCTATAAATAGGAGGCCAAGGGATGTGTTACGAATGTTGTATGAATGAATGAAAGCTTTTGTGTTAAAGGAGCCTTGCCCCTTTGTTCACCCCTCTCCTTCCCTCTCTTCTCATTTTCGTGAGATCTGAGTGTCGCCCGGTGTGATACCGTCCGGCGTGAGGCCGAGCTGTGTGAGATAGCAGTTATCCGTTCCCGTCCGTGTCCCGGAGTGCCGACGATCCATTCCCACGTCGCCGCCGCGTCAGGTGGCTCATCCTCCATGCCACCTTTTTTTTTTTTTTTGCCGAGAGGGTGCAGGAACAGAAGGATCTTCAGAAATGAGGCAAGGATTCTAGAGAGAGTTGGGGATTTTGTTGGGGAGAGGGTGAGAGAGTGGGCTGTTCTTTGTAAAACAGACTCACGCAACTCTTCCCTTTTGTTGCTGGGGAGCTACGGGGAGCACATTTGCTCGGTGTGCCCCCCTCTTTTTTTTTTTTGTACAGGGTGCCATAGGGATGTTTTTGTGAGCATACAGCTTATAGTTGTAAATCCCACCTATTTCCATTTTAATTTTAATATGCACAGTGGTACCATCCACTTAAAAAAAAAGTACACTGCAGACATTCTGTGTTGGCATATGGAGATTCCCATAGATTTTCATTCACATAATTGCAATATTTTAAGGCCACACATTCTGTTCTTGGGAGTGCAGAATTCTTGTTGAGAAAAATCAGGTTTTGCATTCTCTGTGACCCTCTTATTTTCAGTTATATATTTGTGGTGCCATCCACTTTCAAATAAAAATGTGACCCATAATTGAGCTCCCACTGGGTGAAAAGTTTTTTGCTGAACTGCATTAAATATCTAATATATACTTCGATGCACATCCATGAAAATGTTTTAAACTCCAGAATACATCAGGTGGCTCTTCTGTTATCTCAGTATAGGTGCAGGATAATATCCAGTATAAAATTGAGCATGGCAATCCTGCAAATTCTTTGGAAATTTGAACTAGGTTATGTGTATATATTCTATCCACTGCAGATCGGCTGTAGATCCAGTATGGGTACTCCGTTCTTTCTGAAGGATCCAGGTAATATTGGGTGAATCCATGTACCTGGGATCAGAACCAGAGCAATGTAGCATAACTCTTTCATCCTGTATGATGTGAAGATGTGCATGGCTATATAACACTTTTCAGTGTTAACATCATACTTTACATGTCCTAACTGTACCTAGGGCCCATGTTTTACCTCCATATTTCTGTCACAACTGTGTTACCCATATCATAGAAATTACCATAAACATTTACGGGTAATAGGGTGCTGTTTGGGAACCACAAGTGAAAAAGGAAAAATCTAAAGATAAAAAATTGAGAAGATTGTCCGACAATCTCAAAAGATTTAGATTGTAGGAGAATCTGGACACTTGGGGTTGAACCCATAAAAAGGTGCCACATGTCCTTCACACTAGCCAAGGTGCCTTAAATGCTCCAAAAAGTGTAATGATGATAGCAGAATCTCATTTGAATATATACCTCTAGATTTTTCCACCAGCTATTCCAGGGTTATCTCTAAGATAGTAGCATTACCAAACAGCGTTAAAGTGCAACTTATCATACTTTGCGATGTTGAGTTTCTGCTAGCAGTATTTAATATTAGTCTTGTTCATTTTTTTTCTATTGGAAGAATGTACAAATATTGACAATAGATAAGCTCACCATGGGTCTTGGGACATAGTTCCTGAATAAATCCTTTCAGAAAACAATAAACATGCTGTGAGACTGAGTGAATGACATAATTTACAAGAGTCTTGCAATAGCTTATTTATGAAACTACATAGGACTGCTTTATGCTTATCCTGCAAGCCATTCTATATCATAATCATCTCAAGGCTTCATGCATCACCATCAGCCAATCACCATGTTTTTTTTTGGGTGTTTTCTTCAAAATTCACATGGCCGCAAGATTTCTTAATTTGTATGTTCTTGTAGTATATTTCATTCTAGGAGTAGTTTCAAGATTTGGCATTTCATTTCAAGTTGGGCTTTTTGTCATTGTAGGACACAAATGGACTTGGGAACCAATGATTTAATTTTTGTCCAGAGGGAATTTGGCTTTATTGACCATCCTCAATTTGATTATTTTCCCAGTAACCATGATATTTTCTAATGGGTGGGGAGGGTGCATGTAGACATTGTCAGATGTCTCCTAATAATCTTTGAGTTGGTGCATTTGAACAGCAGTGAGGTTCATAAAACGACATGAAAGTATGGATAATTGAGAGGCAAAGGCATTCAGTAGGCTAGTGGAAACAAAGCCGATCTTGGAAAGGATCGGGAGATCTGTCAATTTTTGCTTTGGGCTACTGAAATGATAGACAGTTAAATAAGAAAAGAAATACCCATTATAAAGTAATTGTATAACCTATCTTCAATCCATTTCATAGATCCCATCAAATTTACATTTGGATGAGATTCTTCATGCCCTTTCATTAGATCCTGTTGACACCGTGCTGCTCACGCTTTGCCAGGTCAAAAGAAAAAAAAATCTGATTCATATGAGTGGGCTTATTTTTTTAGGTTTCTGAATCTTATAATGAGTTGCTTCATGCCTTAGACCATTACATAAGATCTGGTCCTCTCTGGCTGGTGTAACATGCACTAAAATTCCCCATGACTAGAGTGTGTCATTAATACAGCACCTGAGTTTCTTGATATGGTGCACCAAGATTGTCATGCATTATGTTCTGGTGCTCAAAGTAATTATGAATTACTTATGACTTTGAATATAAATCCATTTGATATTCGTAGCAGGAATTCTTAATTTTGTTTCACTTGGCCCCTGGATAAAGTCAATCTGCATGTGTGTGTAATCATCTAAAGAATTGTGTGATATCTTCTTATATAATGCATGTGAACATATATGTCAGGTCAGTCTTGCAGCTAGACAGTTAATACATGGATTGTTGCAAAGGGACCCTGCTAGCCGCTTGGGATCAAGTACTGGTGCCAACGAGATCAAGCAGCACCCTTTTTTCCGCGACATCAATTGGGCCCTTATTCGTTGCATGGTACATGCTTCTCTCTGTTTTTCCTATCAGTCTATTTACAATGAAGTCTGAATGATTGATGCCTCCCACTTGCCCACTCCTTTTCACCTTTCATAAGGAGGAATATGTTATCTTAGAGAACTTGGATTGACATTTTCTTTGTATTATTCTTCTTTATCCCTATCCAAATCTCATTTTCTTAATTCTAAAGGAATTACTTGTTGGGAGGTGAGTTCTAGAAGAAATATTGTAAGCTTTAAAACAGAATCTTTAGTTCTGTTAACTTGAACCTTTAGGCTGTCAACTTTGTTGTAAGGGCATTAAACTAAAGCTCTCTTGATCCCTCTTAGATGTCATTTTATTTTAATTATTTTTACTTTTTTGGGGCTTCAAATGAATCTGTGATCCAAACATTTTTCATGACTCATTAGGAAACCTTTAGCCTATTCAAGTAAAAAAAAAAGAAAGAAATATCTCGACCAAGTTCTACTTTGTCCACTCATGAGGAAAATCTCAACCTGTTCAAGTGGTCAAACTAACTTTGTGCATGTGCATGTGGCTTCTTAAGAATAAATGTGGAATCAGAATAGCTTAACTCATTGGTTGAGCTGGCTTGGCCCTGTTCTGAGGAGCTTGATGTTCTTCATATCTGAAAATAATAGAACATGGGCGGAGTGCAAATGAAGATCCCGAAGTGTTCACCATCAGTTTGGCTGTTTCCAAAGTCCTCATTGCTGTTTGTTCTTGGGAAACCTGCAAAATGATAAAAAGGGGGGAGGGAACCACCCGGGCCAGGTAGCCTCCCTTAGGGGGCCACCCGGGCCACCTTGCCTCCCTAGGAGGCCACCTGGACCAGGTCCTCCTCTCCCTCTCTTTACTTTAAAAAAAAAAGGAGCATCTGGGTGCACCCGGTCCGGGTGTCCCGTCCAAGGGGAGCACCTCGTTCAGGTGGGTCAAAAAGGGCCCCCACCCGGTCCAGGCACTGTTGGCAGTATCGGCCGAAACCGAAACGTTTCGGCCGAAACGTATCGGTTTCGGCCGGTACCGATCCGAAACCGGACCCTAACACTGTAGCAGGTCCGAAACCTATTAAATAATAGTTTTTTAATGGTTTCGGACGAAACCATTAAAGGTTTCGGCCGAAACTGACCTGTTTCGGTCCGAAACCGTCCAGTTTCGGTCGAAACCAGAGAGAATTACTATTTTTTTTAATTTTTTGAATGGTTTCAACCGGTTTCGGCCGAAACCGAAACCGGTACCGAAATCGATACTGCCATCCTTGGGTCCAGGTGGGTCCAAAACCACCCCCACCTGGTCCGGGTGGGTTAGAAAGGGCCCCCACCCGATCCGGGTGGGGTTTTTGTGCTTCCACCCGGTCTGGGTGGGGTCTTTTGTGCTTTACACCCTATCTGGGGTGGTCCAATCCCAAACCAATCCCTATAAATACCCCCGCCTAGGGGTCTTCAAACCCCCAAGCAAGAAGCCAACAAGCAACGAAGCAAGCAAGAAAAGCGAGGAGAAAGTTGAGGCATGAGTGAGGAGCATGTGAAGACTTCCTTCTTTGACTTTTGCCTTTTAGTGTCTCGAGCGAGGGTATGCTACAAAACGGCTCTCTAATGGCACTTAGGCAAATTTGCCCCCCGGCCATGTGAATTTCTTAGGAAAATCTTGTAACTTCCAAAATTACAGAAATATCCCTTGCGCCATTTCTTGGAGAGGGATTGATGCGGGACAAAAAACCCGTATCTTATGAATTTTTTTTATTTTTATCAAAATATTTGCTATTTCCTTTTTTTATTATTTTTTCCCAATAAATTCTCCTTTTTATTTTCTTTCCCGAACCATTTTTTTTAAAACCTTTTTCTTTCTTTCACCATTCCTTTTTTTTTTACACCTTACGAACTAGAGAGAAAGAGTGAGAGCGAGAGAAAACCAGATAGAGAGAGAGAGAGAGAGTGTGTCACGAAGAGAGAGAGAGGGAGTGGAGGGAGGAGAGAGAACGGTGGCTGGGCAGTGGCGTGGGCCAGCGGCGGCTCTATTTTAGACAGAGGGATCGATGGCGGGTGCTGACCAACGGCTCACCTGCATGGCTGGGGGCAGTGGTGCGAGCTCATCCATGTTGCTGCCGAGCTGGGTGGGATGAGCGGTGGGTGGCAAGGACTCGGAGGACCCGGCGGTTATCGGCCATGGCTGTTGTTGAGAGAGAGAAGTTAGAGATAGAGAGGGAGTTGCAGCAGCTTGGTGTAGTGGGGGGCAAGGGAGCACGGATGGAGATGGGGTGTGGTATGGTGGGTGGAAAAGGAGAATAAAACAAGAATTAGTGGCTAAGTGGAGGGGAAGAGAAGAGATGGTGGGATAGTGGGATAGGGTGGGGCTTCACACCCCCATGGGCATCACACCCATCTCCTTCTCGGAGAAGAGAAAACACAAGGCTTCACACCTAACATTCTCATAATTTTAATCAACTTCCTTCTTCCCTTAACATGTGATTACAGACTCTTATATAGACTCCTCCCACAAACAACGTATCAAAAACTTCAACACCTAACATTTGACATTTATGACCAAACATCACCTAACACTTCTGACTAATAATGCTCTCATGGGAATACTCATCATCATCATCATCATCATCAGAGTCTTATCCCAATTAATTGGGGTCGGCTATATGAATCATGTTCCGCCAAAGATTTCTATCAAGTGCAATATTCGTATTTAAACCCAAGAAACTAATGTCCTTCCTAATAACATCGCACCATCTCATTTTAGGCCTTCCCCGAGCTCTTTTACTAGCATCCACTAAGATTTGGTCACATCTTTTAACCGGCGCTGAGTTAGGGCGACGACACACATACCCAAACCACCTGAGTCTATTTTCTCTCATTTTACTATCAATTGGAGCTATCCTTAAGTCCTTACGGATACGCTCATTCCTAATCTTGTCTTTCTTAGTCTTGCCACACATCCATCTCAACATCCTCATCTCTGCTACACACATTTTGTGGATGTGTTCCTTTCGTACTGCCCAACACTCGGTACCATATAACAAAGCAGGTCTCACAGCCGTTCTATAAAATCTCCCTTTGAGTTTCACAGGCATACGGCGATCACAAAGGACACCTGATGCACTTCTCCATCTTAACCAGCCTGCCTTAATCTTATGTGTAACGTCATCATAAATCTCCCCATTCTCTTGTATGATAGACCCTAAGTATCGAAAGCTACTATTCTTTTGAATGTTATGTCCATCAATTAGAACCATGTCTTCCTGAACCACTCTCCCATTACTAAAATTACAGTGCATAAACTCTGACTTACTCCTATTAATTTTAAAACCTTTAGACTCCAAGGCAAGTCTCCAACGCTCTAACTTAGCATTTAGAGCATCAATACTCTCATCAATTAAAATAATATCATCTGCAAAAAGCATACACCAAGGGATATCCTCATGCAATTGTTTAGTTACTTCATCCATAACTAAGGCAAAGAGATACGGACTTAGTGCAGAACCTTGATGCAAACCTATAGAAACGGGAAATTCACCAGTCTCCCCAGCAATAGTTCGAACACTAGTAATAGCGCCGTCGTACATATCCTTAATCAAATCAACATATCCTTGAGAGATTCCTTTCTTTCTTAATGTCCACCAAATCAATTCTCTCGGTACTCGATCGTACGCCTTCTCTAAATCAAGAAAAACTATATACAAATCTTTTCTCATCTCTCTATACTTCTCCATTAGCTGCCGTAGTAAGAAAATAGCTTCTGTAGTATATCTATTTGGCATAAAACCAAACTGATTTTCCGATACAGTAGTCATACATCGGAGGCGTTTTTCAATTACTCTTTCCCAAAGTTTCATAGTATGACTCGTAAGCTTAATTCCACGATAATTGTTACAACTTTGAATATCTCCTTTGTTTTTATAGAAAGGAACTACAACACTTTTTCTCCAAACTTCTGGTATTCTCCGTTCCTTTAAAATTTTATTAAAAAATTTAGTTAGCCATTGAATACCAATATCTCCTAGGCCTTTCCAAACTTCAATAGGTAAGCCATCTAGTCCTAAGGCCTTACCCACTTTCATTTTTCTTAAAGCATCCTCCACTTCTGACATCTTAATACGTCTGAAATATTGATATTTATCAAATATTGTGGACTCTTGGGTACCTTCTAAAGATAAATCATTGACGGAATCTCCATTAAGTAACTGCTGAAAATAGCTATGCCACCTCCCTTTAATCTCAAGATCCTTAGTTAAAACCCTTTGATCTTCACCTTTGATGCACCGAACATGATCTAAATCTCTAGTTTTCCTTTCTCTTAATTTAGCAAGTTTAAATATGTCCTTTTCACCCTCTCGTGGGAATACTAAGACCAAAAAAAAATTATATAGGATGGTGACATCTTATTTTCTAAAAAAAAGAAAACACACATATAGGCCCACTAAAGTGGCCCATTAACATAAAACACTTCAAATAAATAAATTGGATAGTTGTCCTTGTTGCCTGACGATCCTCGTCAGGGATCATATTGAAAATTTTCTTCCGAGGGGCACTGCCCCTTTGACCCCCGCGACTTGACTGCGTAGGTCGATCTACAACGATGCGTTGACGGACGCATGGAGATGTATCGCAGCCTATGAGAGCTCAAGAAGGAGAAGCAATCTCCTAAGTATTTTTGCCTGGCGCGCCTCCACCAAGGAGGGTCTTGTGCCGTATGCTAAAATTACACAAAAACCTATGTTCAGTCCAGATATTAAAAAAATACTCTTGGTCTATCCGAAATTACACATACCCCTGAACCTTTCTAGAAATTGCAAGCAAACCCCTACTCAAGAGAAAATTATAAATAAACCCAGAAAAGGTTCAAAATCTCGAATAAACCCAAAAAGGGTTTGAAATTGCAAATAAACCCAAGAAGGGTTCGAAATTGCAAATAAACTCAAAAAGGGTTTGAAATCTCAAATGAACCGAAAAAGGGTTTGAAATCGCAAATGAACCCAAAAGGGTTTGAAATAGAAAACATACCCAAAAAAAGGAATGAAATATTCGATTTTCTTCTGCAAACATGTACCTCTAATGGGCGATCTGTTCGATCGAGTCCATTAGATAAAACTCTCAATATCACAACGGATAGTGTACAGGTCGAAAAAGTATCTTTAACAGTTAATCAAAGATATTTAGACTTTATGCCGATGTAAATAAACACCGACTGCAGTCGGTGGGGAAATGTCTAGTATCTGAACCCTAAATCGTCTGATAAATCTAAATTTGTGAAATTAATAATACGCACGCTACTTAAATAACTACAAATGTGCATCTATATTTTTTATTAATTCCGCGCGTAAAACAGTCCTCTAATCAAAGCACGGATGCATAATAGAGTGACCCATCAACTCCTGAAGCTGCCCTTCCAGGGTTTTTCTTACTCCACGAAACTATTCTCTTTGGTGAATCCCATGAACCTTTTTTTTACTGGTCCTAAGATGACCTGGTCAGGCCAATGAGACAAGAAAACCTCGGCAAGCCTTAATATGAATGTAGAAAGTTTTTGGGCAGGCCACTTGACTGGCAGCATAAGGCTCAATTCTACAACAGGGATATGTAGTGTGTTATCGAGGCCCACATTGGGTCCCTTTGGCTGAAAGGTCTCCATGTACAGAAACAGGTTCAAGGCCCATTTTTAATATAGCGGTAGTATATAAACAGCAGTATGTTCTACATTCCATGTATTCCACTGGAGTTCCTGCCAGGTACATTGGGATGACTGCATGAGCATATGGACATCCTTTCTGCATGGGAGAAATCCTAGATGGTCTACGAAATACACAACCTTGAACTGAAAATGGTCAGATGGGAATCATAAAGTTACTTGACACGAATGGACATCCTTTCTGCATGGGAAATTCCTAGATGGTCAAGTCTCATTCCCTTTCCTAAACTCCAATACTAGATGAGCCAGGAGCATGAAGCCTGGATATAAATGATCACGGAATTCGATGTGCACCAGTTTTTTTAGAACCCACAGGCCCCAACTGTTCATGTTCTATAATGGCTTTGCCTGTAATGTAACTTAATCTTCCATGTGAACCAAATCGGATCCTCTAACCTTGAACCTGCACCACTATATAGTTTCTCATCTCTGTGGAACTGAACCCCACTACCGTGGACCAGAAGTTTGGCTCATCATGCGTTGTATCCCATGATCTTGTGAAAGTAGGCCCTGCAGTCCTGGATTGTCCATAGATTATTACAGTATACTCTTAAAACATGAAGAACTTATATAGGCCAGCCTAAAAAATTATTACTCATTGGGTCAAAAGGTTGGGTGTTTTTGATGCTGTCGCTGTATGATATTGGCAATTGACTGGAGCCATGTGTATTGCACTTCCATTCAAGCATTCTGTAATTGTTTGATGATCATGAAGACTGAAGATGGATTTCCTGGATTTTTGAATTCACATATGGAAAATGGTTTTAATAAACAAGAGCTGTTTTCATAACTAGTGTGCTTTGAAGGCTGTTTTATATTCATGCAGAGTCCACCTCAACTTGATGTCCCTCTTCAGTTAACTGAAAACAAACCAGATTCCAAGTCCAAGGATGTACAATGGGATAACGAGGAAGTTCTCATTCAGACCCTTGAAACATTTTAAGGTATGGGTATTGTTCATTCAATCTCTTGAAGCCTTTTAGCCTATGGATTGTCTCACTGGTGAAGATGCTTTGAACGTTTTCAATCAGTTGAAGGTTACAATGGAAAATCATTTCCCCTGTATGTCAACCTCTCTATCTTAGATGCATGCATTGCATTACGTCTACCCAAGTCCATCTGGCATTCCTATTTCATATCTATTCTGGACAAATGAACTGGTAAACTACCACTTATTCTGCAGTGGTATGCCTATTGTAGGCATCTGAGTTGTGATCCAAAGCCGCATGTCTTTGTTCCTTGTTTAATAAATGCCTTTCAGAGGTATCATAAAGTCTCAGCATAGTTACCCACAAGTATCCCCCCTATTACCTTTGTAGCTTGTATACTGTGCAGACGGCTGTGCTGCCATAACAAATGCATAATCCTCGTGCAGAAGTGTTGGAGCACGTTCTTAGGAATGCCTCTTGCTGAACAGAGAGCTGTAATGCTCTCGGTCAGTCATTTGACAGCCAGAACAAGTGGATAATGATGAGCTGAAGGTGCCGGAACATGATAGATTTCAGGCAGTGATCGAACAAGAATTATACTAAAGAATAATGGACCAGCACTTTTCTATAATCGACAGCTTTGCCAAAGCATCAAGTACTTCTTTTTAATTCATTCATGGAAATAAATTTTCATTTCCTAGGGATTGATACTGCACCGTTGCACAGAGTCATCCCTGTGTCATATGGTCAATCTGTATTGGGTTTCACCTCTATTTGTATATTATTGCAACAAAGTGGTTTTAGTTGATGAATGGAATCAAATGTTTTAGCCGGAGATACTGTTTATTCAATTGTTGTTTTGCCAATTTTTCTTCTGTTAACACAGGATGATTAACTTCTGTTTGACATAGCATGCTTGAGTGGGTTCGGTATAAACTCCGTGTGGTCTCACCTAGGAGACAAACCAAGATGGCAAATACAATTTGGGAGGAACCTTAATGAAGTGGAATTGCAACAGTTCATTCAATTGTCTCACATTCTAGAGCGTTAGGTGTATTTTTGTAGGGAGAACAGATGACAGGAGATGGAGATGGGAAAAGTCGGGGAATTCCTCTGTCAAATCTGCCACTCAGTTATTGGCACAAGGTAAGAAAGTTCCTTGGCATAAGCAGGTGTGGGACTCTAAATTACCTGTCAAAATCAGAATATTTCTTGGGAAGATAGCCTAGGGGAGAATATCCACTGCTGACAAGAGTTGTGAAGGTTATTCCAGACATCAGACGACTGTGCTTTTTCTGTGGGTACCACAGGGAGACTCGAACCTCTATTTCTGAACTGTGGTGTCATACTGACCATTTGGAATCTGTAGGGGTTTCTGGAACAAGACAGAATTGCATGAGGGATTGGATGTTAGAATGGATGAGTTATAACCCTGTACACGCATCCAAGGATGTGTGGAGGAGGAGCTTTGCAGCCTTGTTATGGTCTCTATGGAGAGAGAAACATAGTGTTTAAACAGGAATTATACATCCTTCCACTATAACTCAAAACTGTATCAAATGTCTTCATGAGCGGAACTTCAGTGTGTCTGGAGCCAACGTCGAACAGTCGTCCTTATTGTTCAAAATGGGGAGGCGGAAAAAACTTATTATGCAATCTGGCCTCCTCTCTTTGTTTTTTTCTTTTCAGTGGTTGTCTTCAGTGGGGATGGGGGTATTGCTACCATCTTGGTAGACATCTTCTCTTTTCTTTTCTGCACTGCAAGTGTTTTTCTGCACTGTACTCCCGTTTTCTTAATGAGTTGTAGCCTTTTGGTCACCTTCCAAAAAACACAGAATGATTAACTTCAGCACGGACATAAGAGGCATTACGGACCAATTCACTTGAAGTTCTTTACATGCTGTTGAACTCGTGAGTGGTGAATTCCCTAATCAGCTACCCAAGGAAGTCAACCGAATTCTTGTGATGCTTCATGAACAGATGTACAGCATGGGACACATGTTTTGGAAGAGAAGTGAACTCAGATTTAAAGGACGCGCAACTGATTGATGAACTACATTGTGCGAGGGATGGTCATCAATGATCTGGCGGAGATAACCCGCGTTGCAAAACCTGAGGGATTGTGAGAAATAATAGATGAGCATTCGGTATTAACCTAGCGGCTCAAACTGACGCAAGGATGGAATCTCTCTTACAATAGTTTCCGAATAGTACATGCGTACGTCCTGCACCGGTCAAAGTAGAAGAAAGGCTGTCACGTGTGAAGGAAGAGAGAACCTCGTAGGAACGGAAAATTCTTTTAGCTAGAAAAGAAATTAGGTTACATCTCTTTTACTTGTCATACACTTCCCAACATCTGGAAGTAGAGCGGGTCCCACACAGAAAACCCCGTCTCCGCTTTGGCCCACGGTTGCACAGCTTTCTTGTACTTTTCTTCTTGTTATCTCATCGCGTTCACAAAGCTCTCTAGACGATTGGCGACCTGGAAGTCGTCCCTCCAAATAACCCGTATTCAGAACTGGATTCCCACCTTTACACACCCATGCTCCCTGTGTCGGTGTTTGCCACATAAACCCTACAAGCTAGCTAGGTTCGTGGAAGCAGGAAGCGTAGATACTACATGAGATGGGAGCACTGCTCGCCTGACAAAGCAACTTCTCGTCGGGTCACTTTTCTTGCCCAACGAGGTGACCGCCGTTCCCACGCAAGTTCCCACATTCTATTGCAATACTGTGATGGGTGACTTCTGGACGGCCAATCTTATGCTCACATATGTTTCTACTCATGGATAGAAGCCACCAAGATGCATCCAATCCACTTATAGGAGCAAACGTGTGAAAGGACTGAAGAACAGGCTACTAAGCAGTATAGATCACACGTACTCGAGGTTCGTCTCCTTTGGCCTTACCAAAAACTTCAGAAAGTGAGAGGTGCTCATGGAACACGGAAGAAAATCACGATTGGTCTCTGGATGTGGCCCGCTGTTGCATGGCTTCTGTGCACTTTCCCCGTGTCTTTTTGTCACCTTCACTCGGCTCTTAAGTTGCGTTTGAAAACAAATATTAGTGGGAAGAATTTTTTTTTTAAAAAAAAATCCTTAGAGAGAGAATAAACAACTCTCGGGCAATTTTTGGGATTTTAAAAGTGTCCCATTTTTCTCTATATATCTCTCAAAACTCTCAAAATCTCTCCAAGGTAAAAGTTGATGGGATAAGTGCACTCTTGAAAGGGATTATGATTGTGAGGGGTGAGAGTTCCGATGATTATAATTCCCAAAATCTCTCCCCAAGGTTAATTAGGTTGTTCCCAAACGTACCTTGGATGATTGCTGATAGTAAATAGCTAGCTTTGAATTTCACCGTCAACAAGATTGGATTCCCACCTTTGCATATCCACATGTATACTCTGTTATTCTTTAGCGCATAGCCTAGAAATACGGCTTGCGGAGAAGACAAACGCACGAGACCCATGTCTAGTACAAACTCTTCCAGTAGGAGTAAAATTATTTCTTAGACACGTTAGCGAAGACACAATTGTGGAGATTACGAAGTATTGATCTGGACTATTCTAAAACCACAAAACTCCGAGGAAAGGAAACTTGTGAGGTTAGGAGGGCTTATATGCCTTGCCCAACTGTTAAACGTCCCGGATTCGGTTTACGTTTCACTTCCCCGTATGGTATGGATGCTTCTCGGGTAGTAGGTAGCTTGGCGCCAAAGCCTTGTAGTTACCTTCCTCGGCGTAGTCTTCGGCGTACATAGCACCGTTTGCGGTCCTCTGTCACATCAGGTTGCACAGCATTCATGCATGCATGTGCTTTTAAATTAATCTAATTAATCATCAAAATTTGGAAATTAAATTAAACCACAGTCTTACTTCAATCCTAATAATAGTCTTAATTAAGAAAACGGAAATGGGTTAAGAGTGCTGCAGCAAACTAGTGATTCATCGATCTCCTGCACGCTTACAGAAAATAATACAAGATTTACAGTGAACATTAATTATACGAAGATCTCGTGCCCGTACATCAAAAGGCTTCTGTGCTTAATTAGTCTGTCTCTTCCAGCTGGGTTTAGAAGCTCTACTCTACATTAACCTCCGGTATGGTGCTCAGCCTCGCTGTGGAAAAACACCGGCAGCGGAAGCCGGCTCTTCCCCTTACCGACCCGCTCCTCTTCGTCTCCCGATGAACTGTCACAGACCGGCTCCCCAAGCTAACCCCATCGTCGAATTTCCCGACCTCGTCCATGTCGGCAGGATCATCCTGTCGGCCACCGTCCACTTCCAACACCGGCATGACCTTAATCTTCTTCTTCTTGTTGTTGTTCTTCCCGCCGCCCTTCTTCGACGCCAGCACCAGTGCCGAGCTCGCCTTCACCACCAGCTCCTTCATGTCTCTCCCTGACAGTGGGTACCGGAGCCTGGCGGCGGGGAGGACGAAGTAGAGGTGCCCCGGCCGGAGCGGCTCCCCGGGGCCCAGCGGCGGGATGTAGCCGTCGCAGAAGAGCTTGTCGGCGTTGCAAAGGAAGCGGGAGGCGCTGTCGCCGGCGCCGAGGACGTCGGCCGTGGTGAGGTGTGAGGGGTACTCTCTCAGAGCGCCGGCGAGGGTGATGACCTTGGCCGTCAGCGGCTGGTCGCCGGCGCCGGCTGCGTTCTCCGTAGAGAAGCAAGATCCCATGTATGTGTAGGTGTCTGAAGAGAGAGAGAGAGAGAGAGAGAGAGAGATGCAGGGAGTGAGCTGTATATGGTGAGAGTGCAACACAACATCCATCTGGTGGTTTATATATATATATATAAAGAACATGGCGCGCGAGGATTAGACGACTCACTCAGAGCGTCGTTCTGATTAATGGCGATAACGAGTTAATTAAGAAAATGTGAACAGGGAGGAGGGACTGTGTCTTGGCTGGAAGTGAATAGGAGATAAGAGGGAGGAGCCGACGACTCCAGCGACATGCACGGTGCCATGGGCATATCCTTTCTGTTGAGGTGGAGAGAATCTTGATGAGTTGAAAAAGAAACCCCCTTTTCTTGTATGGTAATAAAAGTAATAACACCGCGTGTAATGCATAGCGTTTGGTTTCCGTAAACAACTTGATTTCCATCATTAATTAGTGACGTTCCGCTGGAATTAGAGGGCGTAGAGGAGTCAGTTCCAGACTTCCAGCTAGCTAGGTACCATGTGCCCATCGTTGACATGACCCATCCGCTGCGTACGATAAATTAAATGATGTTGCGAATGGCTTTTTCTCATATTATTTTTTGAGAGGGGGGGGGGGCGGGGGAGGGTCATTTTATAGTGATAAATCGTTTGACACAGCTTCAAGATTATGAGTTGAAGTTAGCTCTGATATGACGTCTATATTTTCATTTTTATTCATATTTAATATTATAGTAATTATCTTAACTCAAATCCATGTCCTACCGTACCACTACAATGAAAATCGGCGTTAGTGACAAATTTCGTTGCAAATCCATCATTAATCCCCGGTAGACTTTGGCGACGGATTTATAATCGATCAGCGACGTAGAAAGTCTATCGTATTATTATAGTCATAGATCAGCGACGAAAAATTACCTATCACAAATTAATGCGTTGCAAATATTAGCTATTGAAAGCATTCCATCTCCTGTCTTTCTCTAAATGTTTAGAAATGTTCTTAGACGACGGATCAGTTATTTGTCGATAATCTGTCGCTAAAATATTTACGATGGAAAAATTATATATCGATCATAAAATCAGTCACAAAAAACGCAGTCTTAATTTAGTGGCAGAAATAGTGTAAGTCATTAATTAATCCGTCGCAATTATGACTAAAATCGAGCGTCGCAAATCTGCCGTGATTACGACTGATCATGGGTGTCGCATTTGCGACTAATTAATCTTAGCAGTCTCAATTGCAACAGATCTTGATCGATAGATCGACGTCTCAAATTCATCTGAATTGCGACTGATCACGGTCGTCGCTAATTTTTTTAATCTTTTAAAATATTTTATTATTAAAATATAAAAAATCTATTTAAATAATAAATGAAAATACAACGACCACGTCACAATGACAAATGAAAATGACAATTAAATGCAAATACAAATATTTAAAATATCATTTGTTTATAATAAGATAAAAAAAATCAAGAAAGATCTTGTACGTGCTCATCCTCCTCGTCCTCGTAGTCTCCCCCATCGCAATACCTTAAATGTGTAGTAGGATCTTATATTAGAAATAAAAAATAAAATGAATAAAATGAATTTGATAAAAAAATAATATAAGATATGTATAAATAAAATGAATTTGATAAAAAATAAATCAAATAAATTATTTGATTTTATAAATTCGAAACAAGATGATTCGTATATGAATTCTTTGGTTTTAAACTAAGTTATTTTGGAGAAGGATATTTTGAGCGTTGAGCCCAAACTTAGAGGTCAATTTGGAATATTTCAGCTCTTAATGGTCACTCTCACCTCTCTGGTCGTGTTAGAACAATCGATACGTCGATCGGACGGATATTTCAAATTTCAGAGTTCTTTGATTTCAAACCAAGTTAGTTCGAAGAAGGCTAATTTGAGCGCTGAGCCTAAATCGGAAATCCAATAATTTAGATTCTGTCAGCTCCCGTAGGTCACTCTCACCTCCTTGGCCATGTTGGAATAATTAGCATGCCAATCGGATTGCTATTTCAGATTTTGGCCCCACTAACCCGAGTTCTTTGGTTTTAAAGTAAGTTATTTCGGAGAAGGGTAGTTTGAGCATCGAGCTCAGACTGGATATTCGATTTAGATTTTTGTCAACTTTCACAACTCACTCCACCACCCCCGGTCGTGTTGGAACAATCGGCACGCTGATCATACTGGTATTTCATATTTTCCACCCCCTAACCCGAATTCTTTGGTTTTAAACTAAGTTATTTTGGAGAAGGATATTTTGAGCATTGAGTCCAAATTGAGTATCCGATTTAAGATTCGTCAGCTCACGCATGTCACTCTCACCACCCTAGTCGTGTTGTAACAATCGACACACCAATTCGACATGTATTTTAGATTTTGGACCCTCTCAAGTCTTAGTTCTTTGGCTTTAAACTAAGTTATTGTAGAGAAGAATAATTTGAGCGTTGAGCCCAAACTGAGAATCTGATTTGAAATCCGTCAGCTCCCATAGGTCACTCTCACCTCCCCAGCCATGTTGGAATAATCAGCACACCGATCGGACTGGTATTTTAGATTTTGGATACCCGAATCTGTGTTATTTGATTTTAAACTAATTAAGTTATTTCGGAGAGGAGTATTTTGAGCACCGAACCCAATCTTAGAATTTGATTTGAATTCTGATAGCTCTCACATGTTAGTCTCACCTCTCTAGCTGCATTGGAACAATCAGGCACATCAATCGGACTTACATTTGAATTTTTGCAACCCTCCCCCCCGCCCAAACTCTTTGATTTTAAACTAACTTGATTATTTTGAAGTAAGTTAATTTTCACGAAAATTCCTTTGAACTAAATAGGAGTATTATAACTCAAAATTTATAAATTAAAAATATAACAAATCTATCACTCACATGAGGGGATTGTGGTGCGGTCGAGAGTGCTCCTTTGGGAGGCAAAACCCCTGCTTGGGAGAGGAGGACGGCTACAGACTGCATGATGCAAGACTCAAGAGCTGCCATCTCCTCTCGGATGAGGTCTCTAATGTCGCTCGAAGGATTAGAGGGGGTCATAGTGAAGGCACTGGTTGTAGTAGAACTTGAACTCGCGCAAGACGATATCACCATGCTAACATTCAGTCTCTCCCCAAAATCGTATAACCGGCCTTTCTTCGGTGGGTCTGCTGGCACTATCTACATCTCAGGAAAGGATGGTCACTTGGTAGAAACTACCGGTGGCAATCAAACTAGCATGACTTCCCACCATGCTTCAGTACAAATGATTTGGTATCTTCCACATAGTAGGGGCACTCCAACTTCCCATGCGTGCTCGAGCTAGATAACATTTCATAGTAGGGAAGTCAGTTATCGTCTACATCAGTGCAGCCTTCATAGTGAATTTTTACTTTATGGATGCATCATAAGTAACAATGCCACCAGTCCACAACAATTTTAGCTCATCGATCAACGGTCTAAGATATATGTCCAAGTTTTTTACATGATTTTTTAGATCAAGAATCACTAAGGATAAAAAGAGATTCTCCCACTTCATGCACATGCTAGGTAGAAGGTTGTATGGTGTCACAAATACTGGCCAACAAGAATAAGAAGATGTTGAACCTCAAAATGGATTGAACCCATCAGTGCATAAATTTAGTCTCCCTTGAGAAGGTAGGATGAGCATGGTTGAAATAAGTCCAAGCTTCGCTATCTGTAGAATGACTGATTATGTGCTCATCACGGCTTACTCATTTTGCGTGCCATCTCATATGTCGAGTTATTTTTGATGACATACGCATCTGCTGAAGTATGGGCGTAAGAGAGAAGTACCACAATGACTTGTAAAATATATCCTTTTGTGTTAAATTATCTCCTCTCTTAGGTAATTTTGTAGAGGTGAGAAAATGGTCTCTCGATCCTCGTATCATATTTTTAATATTTATTTGTTGGGGAAGGTAGTCTAGTCACCCGTGGAAGCCTGCAAACACTAGGGGCCTCTTTGATAATATGTTAGGATAAGTTATATGAGGTGGGTCAAGGTGAGTTATTCCTTGGATTTATCTTTTTTGAGTTTGATAACTTATTCTTACCCTGATAATAACTCATTCCATGTAAAATGGTAGAATGAGTTACTCTTAGAATAAGGGCCTTATTCTTAACCGACCCCAAATAACTTAACCATGCTATCAAATTAACTAGGTTAAGGGTGAGTAAGTGGAATAACTCATCATATTCTCTCTTATTCTGTTATCAAAGTGGCCCTAGAGGAACGGCGTCAGAAGGAGCCATGGACGTTACCCTTGGGGACAACCCTCCGATGCTTAAATCAGGACCTTGTTTCGTAGGGATCAAGGGAGGATGGAGTAGAGAGAGGAGAATGAGAGTAGAGCGATCAAGCCTGGAGTGAGGATCAAACTTCCGGAGGAGTGCTCGCCACTAGGGATGTCAACGGGTCGGATACGGTACGGATAGTGGACTATCCGCATCCGTATCCGATAAGGAAGAACTGTATCTGTTTGATGTTCACTAAGTATTCGGAAAATAGTGTATCCGAAACCGTTATCTAGTTTCCGAAAAATACGGTTAGCGGACGGTTAACAGATAGTTACCGGTCATAAGAGTACATACAAGAGTAAAATTTAAGATATAAATTAACTCAATTAGAAAAAAATTTAAATTGAAAAGAACAATCCATATATATGATAAACAAACACATTTCAATTTAGTTCTCGTATCATCGTCATTCATGAGTCAACATAGAATGAAATTAAAAGTATAAAAATATAATATTATAATATCCCTAAAGACATATTAAGTGAAAATAATAATGTGAAATAACACTCATGGACTTTAATCTCCATCATCTTTTCATTCTTTACATATTTTGTATGAAAATAAAGAATATATTAAGTTATAATATAAAAAAATTATAAAAATATCTTATAATTTAGAAATATTTTACCATCACTAAAATAGAAATGACTTAGATTATACATCTATCTCATTTTCAATGTCATTTTCTTCAAGACATTAAATTATTTGAGTCAAATCTAAACTTGTTTAACGGTAACGGACGGATACGGGTTCGGAATGAGGTGTATCTGTATCCGTATCCGCTAAGAAACCGGATATATCCGTATTCGTATCCGTTAATTTATTAGAAAGAAAAATACTATCCATTTGACGTTCGTTAAACTAACGAAACTGACGGTTATCCGGTTGTCAGTTACCATTGACATCCCTACTCGCCACACCCCACGAGTGTTCGGAGAGTGCTCGCTAGGCTGGAAGTGTGCTCGGAAGCAGGTTGGGGCTCTCCCTGGTAGAAGACTCTCTCCGTCTGTAGACATCTGTAGCTATTAATATATCTCAGTATGCATGTGTCTATCTCATCGTGTGTGTTTCTGTCCCTGGTTGAAGGTCCATTTATAGGGGTTGTCCTGGCAGTGGAGGCCTATCCCTTAACAGGGAAGGGCGTGAGTCATGGGGTAACGTCTCCCCGCGATCGTGGGGAGCTTCCCGTTGCGCGCTCGTTCCTCCAGGGTCGGGTAATTAATCTTTAGGCGAGTCTTACGGCTCCCGTGGGGCGTGCTCACCTTTATTGGAGTAGAGGCCGATGATGTCGGGAGTAACGTTAAATCGTGGGAGGATCATTTGGCGTCCGATATGCCTGAGTTGATGCCCCTCGTGGGCTGGCGAATCCGATGGCTAGCCTTATTAGGCCACTTGGCGTGGGTCGTGCATGTCGGGGGTCCGCTATGCATTTTGTAAACCTTGGGCCGATACAGGCTCGACGTTAACGGGCCGCGCATGGACCGTATGGATTTTACCCTCGTCAGGATTGAACTGAAGATGATAATAAATGGAACAAGATATCTTATCTGCATCCTCTTTGTAATATAATATGCAATGATTAATAGGGTATGCATCTATTTTCACAAATCTAAGTCCTAACTCATTCACCATCTTTTTTGCACGGTAAAAATTTTTAGGCAACATCTCGTCTTGAGGTAACATACTTTTGATGACGAGGAGGAGACGGTTAAAATAGCTCACTAATGTGAAATTAAAATTTTAAGTTCAACAATTGTGAGACCATAGGCAACTGAGTGTGATTCTGATAACTATCTCACAAGACTCATTAGCATCCCTTAATAATTGATAAAATCTTTTAGCTATCTTGTTCAGTGCTTCTTTACTGTGTACATGTTCCTGATGAACATTGACTTTGGGACCAACAACATCTAAAATCATATCCCCGTACGTGCTTATGCCTTCAACATTAGCGGACTCATATGACCAAACATCTTAACCTTGACACGTCTAGTTCATATAACCTACACAAACCTTTTCTTGTGCAGATGATGTTGCATCTCCCATAGAGAAATCCACCTAAGTTCCTACAAATTGAATAGGGACATCAGATATGACCTTCGTAATCTACTGTTACACTTGGATTCTCCACTGCAAAATGAATGAGCCATTCAACTCCATCTTTAAACTCCTCAGATACCATCCAACCACTCATTCTACAATACATCCATGAACGATTTACAGACATTTGTCCTACACACACTCAATGTTAATTTCTTATTCTTAAAAATAAATTCAACCCTTTCCTCACATCGTTCGACATAGACAATTTGAATAGGAAGAGATTATATTTAGATTATCACTTTTTAACCTATCCATAAATATTTGATCACACGATAATTTACTATACGTGTTGTACGATTTGTTGGAATTTTTGGCAGCATTTCTCTACACTTATTTGGTATATCAAAAATATTTATTGATTAAAAATTTTTCTTAAACATTTACTGGTAAGTGATTAAGAAAATATTCAAAATTAATAAAGATATACCAGAGAAGAGTGAGAAGACGCAATCTAAATTTTCAACAAATAATATAAACACATATAGTAAATAACCACATAAGTGCGATCAAACATTCATAGACTGTCCGAACAGAATAATTCAAGATTTTGTATTTGATATACACGTTCTCATCAAAAAAAATGAGAACAGACACATCGATCATAAATTCTTGAACGGATAAGTTTATTGACATAGGCTTAACATGCTCTCTCTGACGTGCGTGTAATATTAGGTTGCACCTATATATCTCAAGCTCATATTGAACATCCCATCTAATTAAACAACATCATATTAAAGAGCATCTAATTGATATGCATGCATCAAATTCAAGAGCATCTAATTTAAAGAATATCTAAATAAAGAACATATACAAACTATAAATATATAAAATTTACAGGAATAAAATTTATATGCAAGAGGAGACCGAATGTCGCAACCATGTGCCTCTCTCTCGACTCTCACCTCATATCCCATCCCAGTAACTGGGTGTCACCCCTGCCCACCCCCCTCTCTCGACTCACCCCCTCTCTCGACCAACTCTCACCCCATATCCCATACAATTCTTCCCTCTGTGCTACTACTGTTTATCTCCCTTGCAACACCCTCCCCCCTAACCGCTCTCCTGCACCATACCACACCTCCCTCCCCCGGTCACTGCTGGATGGAGCCCCCCTCTTCCTACCCCGGTTGTCGGACCTCCCCCCCCCCCCCCAATCCACCTGCACTGCCAGGCCAGAACCCCCCCTCCCCTACCTGTCGGACCCGCTTGCCCATCCACCTGTGTCGCCAGCACCCCCCTTCCTTGGCTGCCGGACCTGCCCTCTCCTTGTTGCTTGACCCCCCCTCTCCCTTCCCTGGCCTCCGGAACCCCCCCCCCCCCCACTCTAGCCACCCCCTCATCTCTGATATCTCCTCCTGCCTCACTGGCACGCACACACACTCCTGACCACCTAAGCCACCCCACCCCTCTTCAAAATGGGGAATCACGTGACATGAGATACATGGAGGAAAATTCTCCTTCCACGCTTCTTCTGGAAGGTATATATATATATATATATATATATATAAAAGGTTAATCCCGCAAGTGTGGGAGATTCGGACACAAACGTGGCCCACCTGGGAATGAGGACGGTAGTCGGTAGTGTACAGTCCAATCCGCTTGTGGGGCCGGGGGGAGCATATACGAAATGTTTACTGGGAGTGACGTCGTCATGACGGTGGGTCAGCATAATAAACCTATATATCGATCATTTATTAACTTTTCTTGATGGACTAGAGTTTTCGGGCACGATGCACATGTTGCTGTCCCACTAGTCTTCAAAGAAGACTCCACTTGAAAAAATGTATATATGTGATTTTATTTTTTAATAACATAATTTATTTGTGTTTCATACTTATCACACTTTTGACCACATGCCGAGATACGTACGTGTCTTTGTTTATTGTTTAGATGTTACGTAAGTGCATGGTGGCATATGTGTGCTCTAAGGTGCACCATTTTAAAGTAAGTTTTTAATTCTCTTACCCCTTTATTACACTTTCCCCCCCACAGAAACCCGCGCTCGGTTTGGGCCCGCTACTGATCGTACATACGAAGTGTCTTTGGACACTTTTTGTAGCCCACCATCAAAAAGCCGGATTCCCACCTCTTCACACACATTACCTCATGCCATCCTTGGCCACATGAGCCGTGGTAGCAGAAAGTGTGTGTATATATATATATATATATATATATATATATGGAGCAGCGAGTGCTAGTGTGATTAATTAATTAAGCAACTTAATTCTTAGGCCCACTACTTTTGTTGCTCAACCAAGTGCACGCCGCTATTTACACACAAATTTCCCAAGTTCGATTGCAACACTGTGAGAGGTGATCGCATCTCAAAAATTAACCAGTCTTATTTTCACAAGTTTCAGCTCACGAATTAAATATTTGTTTATTTAATTAATGCGTGAAATCCCATTCAGGAGACCAACGTGTGAAAGCATTGAAGAGCAAGGTACTAGCTTTTGTGCACCTTCCTCGTGTCTTTTACCATATTCACAAGGTTCTTATAAATTGATTAGACGATGGGTGACAGGAAATTGCTCCAACCCCATCCTATCACTACAGGAGTCCCAACTTTATAATTATACACCAACATATATATTCTGCCAATATCCTTCGCCACATAAACCCTGGAAGGGAACCTTGTGGAGCAGGAAATGCGTAGTTTAACCCAACGCTATATATTAATTGATTGCAGAACAAGTCTAAGACAAAAAATTTCCATGTAGCGGTAAAATTTTGCTTAATTAATGCTTGCTCTGTGGAGATTGTGAAGGCTTTAATTTGAAGTGTGCCATGTTTGGTCGTGGTTTGCGTTAGTCTTCGAGATTGTTGCTTGTAACATAAAACACAACTGCATAATGGGAAATGTTCACATGATGTCGGTCCTATGGTAAATTGTCATGGGACCGGCATCTGGGTCGTTAAATGTATGGGGTCAACATATAAGGAGATGATCTCTCATGCATTGAATGGCCCAGATGTCAGCACCATGACAATTTACCATAGTATCAGTCCGACGTGAACATTTTCCCTGCATAATATACATACATATATATATATATTATTTATGTGATATTTTGTGGTGTTCTACGCCATATCATGACCTGTATGTGAGAACAAAAAGAACAAAACCAGAGAAATCCTCTGTCACATGAGGTTTCAGCATTTATATGCTTTACATTAATCAAAGGAAAATGCTAAAAGGATGCACGCAAAATGAACGTGACATCTTTAGCGGAAGATGGCCCAGTTTTCGCTGCGGAAATTCTTTAGCCACTGTTACGAAAGTGGGCCTCGACCCATTCGTGGGTGCCCATTACGGCGACCCACGGCCCGCTGGCATGGGCTAGCTGATGGGCCGGCGAACGCCGCCACGCCCCCGGGCGCATCCACCCCGGCTAGCGCAGTGGAAGGCGCTGGGCACCCCGCGTTCCCGTCACCACCCCCCTGGATCCGAGCACAGTCGCAGCTGGCAGGAACCACAGGGTCTAGCTCCGGGGATCCCAGCACCATCCATGGATCCAGTCACCTCCGACCCTCTTCTCCCTTATCCGCTGCTTCTTTTGCGCACGTGGGCGCTCGGGAAGATGCTGGAAGAGCCACGTTCGCCCCACTCCTTTCTCCCCCTCCTCTGATCCTCTCCCTTGGCCTTTCCCATCCCGATCACCACCGCCCTCCACCTCCTTCACTTCACTTCACTTCCCTTTCCCCTATAAATACCCTCCCATGGGGGGATTGAGAAGGCTACGATAGGATATAACCTTAAAAATGACCTTTGGATATATAGTACTAAGGGCACGATCGGTAGGACTTATACCCTTGGTAATCTTTAAAAAATTCATCCACCGTACAGATCACTGACAGATGATGAATTATCGTCATTGCAAAATTCTCAGAAGCTCATCTTTCCCAACTTTGAAAGATTAGGGAAATTGATTCATGATGCGTCTATTTCTCTTTCATATTAGATTTTTCACAGTCTAAAAATTCATACACAATTGAAGACGTTCGTTGGTGTTTAAATGTTATCGAAGATTCTAATGATTGAAATCTTCACTTGACGTGTTACCAATCGTGCTCTAAATGGGATCACGGGTAAGTGAGTAGGTGCCGTACGTCGGCGACTCTAGGGGCACTCTGGGGGCTCCAATTACAAGGTTATGCTGGTAGATCCAAAGGAAGTATTACCGGTGGTAGGGGTAAATGTGTGAGGTGTGCGATACATGTGCAAGAGTGTCTTGCACACGGTGGATGGGTGCAAATATGTTTTGTGCATAGACGACGTGCATTATACGGAGATGTCCCATGTATGTGTGATGTATGTGGCTCATGATGGATGGGTGCAAATATGTTTTGTTATACGGAGATGTCTCATGTATGTGTGATGTATGTGGCTCATGCACGGGTGATCATATGTTAGGGCAAGTCCGTAATTTGTGTGTGCACGTATGTGAAAGAGAGAATAGAGAGATGGTAACGTTAGTGATATGATCGTGGCAACCCGCTCTCTCTCCCCTTTTTCTCTTGTTACAAGTCGGACGAGGACATAAGAGGATATCAAGTCAGTTGTAAGAAGAGTTATGTACTTCAACGACGGGCTCGATAATAACTCCAGATCAAGGATCATCACTATTGTCACGAGGACTTGAAACTAGGGTGGATCCAGTGAATAGACCCACGTGCACGTAGCCTACTCCCTATTCCGCCCGAGTGCATCGACTCCATCATCAGATAACGCATATTTTTTTAAATGTTGTAGGTACACACGTGGTCTTCAAATTTCGTAATCACGTATGATAGTCTGCTTCCTTCCGTTAACAAGGTACACGTGTTCGCCGCTTTTGCGGGCAAGGTATAACCTTATAATTTTTTAAAAATATTATTTTTGTAGTCGGATATTGACTCGGAGATATAAACATAGGATATCAGAGCTCATGATTCATGCGCGGGTTGATCGGTTCCGTTCCGCGTTCAAAGAAGATTTTCGTTGGTTAATCCTCTTTGGAGAGAGGCAAACCGCACCTTTGTTGGTGTTTCCGTAGGATTCAAATGGACTTTGTCTATAAAATATCTCACATTGCGTTGGGACCAATCAACAATCATTTATAGACCTTATCCCACTAATTATATATATATATATATAAGGTACCTGTAAAATCTCTTTTTTTTGCTTAAATAAGGTAATGGAGAATTGCTTTTTAAGCTTAATTTATTAACGTTTTGAATTTGATTATCGGATTTGATCCCGCTCTGCTTGCACAAGTCAATCGATACTTCATTATTTTAATTTTTTTATTAGGCATGTATAAGATGTATATATCCATCTTAATTAAGATCGAGTTGATATACGAAGTAGCCGATATATATATATATATATATATATATATCTTCCTTTTGCAGAAACTTAATTGCACGTTAAAATGCCATCTCCCTTCTCCTTCCACCTTTTAAAACTATCACAAGGAAGATTTATTAGGGCTCCTCTTCTTTCTCTGTCCTCGACTTTTACAAATTAGTGATCGATGCGCAGGTGATGTAGATTGTAGAACAGAGAACCGTGTCGATTAACTCGATTTGGCCCACGGCTCCACAGCTTCTGAAGTGCACTTTCCTTCGTGTCTCTTATCATCTTCATAAAGTTGATAGATGATTGGGTGCTGGGCAATTCCGGGAAGCCCACCCTCGTCACAGCGGGGATGGAATTTCTTATGCATCTAATTTACATTCATTAATGTGGATATCTATGTCGATAAACAAGTTTTGATAGGACTCCTTTTTTATATTTGATGTATTTTTGAATAAGTTTTCAAGATTATCCTTATTTAATGAGGCAGGCCATCTCGATCTCCTCTCGCAGGGCAGGGGTATATCATGAGTACAGCGGTGTACGAAATGGCATGAGACCCACTGGAAGAATAGTTGATTACACAGCATGTTCAGTGCAAAACATCCTGAAAGTGCTCTGTTTCCTCACCGTGAAGACACCATAATAATGGAGATTAATTAAGGAATCGCTTGGATTGTTGTAAGATGACTGGAAGTAAAGGCCGGGTTCTGGCAAGAACCAAGGTTACAAAATTAACGACGGAAACCAATTAGATGTTGGGGTATATGGTTAATTTGGGGCTGTTTTAGTGTTTTCTTTACCCCTGATATGAAAATAGAAGGAAAATCATCAGATTAATTACCTTCGATCGGATTTCACAGTATGCTCTTGTCACATATTTCAATCCAGGCACCGAGAAAAATCATGCAAAAAAATTAGAAGGAAAGAAAAAAAAGCTAACCAGCAATCACCATTTCACATGCATCAGCCCAAGCAGTTGTTCAAGTGAAAAGGAAACTAAACATTTACAACTAATTAAATGGGTTGGTTAGTGCGGCAAAATATGCATGTACTGTTAGCCCATCTCCTGTGTACATTGGAATGTAGCATCTTAAATTTACAATAAAGAAAAGAAAGAGATTTTTTACACATCAAAAGAAGGTTTCTCTGCTAATTAATTAGTTTGCTTCTGTTCCTGGGCTAAGAAGAAGCTATATATCTAGCTCTACTCTACAAACTCCGGTGTAGTGCTCAGCCTCGCTCTGGAAGAACATCGGCAGGGGAAGCCAAACTGTGCCCCGTAGAGACTAAAGAGGGAAGAAGACGCGGTAGGAGGAAACTGTCTCTCGCAATAATCTCGAGAGCTCTGCTATTCCTTTTTTATAAAGTGGAGCCTGTACACAGAATCAATTACAGTGATTACGGTGGCGCTAAATATATGGCCAATCTACTAATATTACACTGGTACTACATATGGACAGCGACATTCATGGGGACTTCCGATCCCCTGTTTTGATCTTCTTGCTATCTTCCGACTCTGTAGCGCTGGCACGACTGATCTGGCTAACACGCCCCCTCAAGCTCACGGTGGTATCCACAACATGAAGCTTGTTACGTAACGAGGTGAAGCGGGACCGAGACAGAACTTTGGTGAAAAGATCGGCGAGCTGGTCTTTTGTAGAAACAAAAGAGATGACCAGCTGTTTGGTGGCTACCCGCTCACAAACAAAATGGAAGTCGATTTCTACATGTTTCGTGCAGTCATGAAGTATCGGGTCGCGGCAAGATAAGTTACGCCAATATTGTAGCACCACAAGATAGGAGGAGAGGCATACGGAAACCGAGTTCAGAGAGCAGGAAGCGTAATCAGATGAGCTCCGCAGTAGCATTGGCCACAGTTTTGTACTCGGCCGCCGTATTGGAACGCACCATAATGTGCTGTTATTTTTAGCTCCAGGAAATAAGATTGTGACCCAGAAAGATGAGGTACGCACTGGTCGACCGACGATCAACACCGGAGCCCGCCCAATCTGCGTCACTGAAGGCGTTTAGTTGAATTGGGGAGCCCCGGCAGAGAAGTAACCCATGGCCAATAGTGCCTTTGAGATAGCGTAATAACTGCTTGATGGCGATCCAATGCTGGGTGAAGAGGTGAAATCTCGTGCCGAAGCCCGAGCCGTCCGATCTAGGGCGATCACTGCTTGCAGCCACACTTCAGTAGGACTCTGCAATGAGGGAAGAAGAGGATCAGAGGGCTCAGGGAGATAACCCTGAGAAAAACCCTCTGATGTCTAAGTCAGGAAGACATTATAGCTTTATGTGAAGGAGGATTAGAGAAGGAGACAGGGGGCACGGATTGCTCTCCACCAATATGAGTGGCTGAGAGTGCTCATAATGACTTCCTCTCCTCTTTTTTGGAGGGATTTCCTGGGTTTATATGGCTATTCATTTCTCCCACTGGGGAGGAGAGTAGACGCAGGGGGTGTTTCCTTCGGGTTGAGGGCTCTTGCCCTTCCCTTATCCACCAGCGTAATGCCCGGGCGGTTATGAACCTCCGGCTCTTTATCTCCCTAGGGAGTCGGGCGGACAACATGATCTGCGCATACTTGATTCTAACTCGATCGTCCTTTCAGCTGATCTTCCCGGCCGAGCGGGGTGCTGAGTGGTCGGCAGCCGAGCTAAGTTCTCACCCGGCTCCTGGGCCATGCAATTGAGGCTTCTGGGCTAAGTGGGTCCCGTGAGGCTATCACTTGGCGAGCCATGAACTTGGGGCTTCCGGACATCTTATTGGGCCGCAGATTTCACCATCTCCATCAGGGTTGTGGATTATGCATTGACTAGCATGCCCGATTGACAGCGAATGCAATGTCGGGACGGGTAATTGTAAGATGCTGCAGAGCACCAACAATGCTTCTGTAGAGGGAATCATCGGGCAAGGTATCTGCTATTTTGGAGGGCAGAGCGGAGGTTGTAACCGCAAGAGGTGTGGAAAGAGGTTTGGCATCTTTCATCTTGATGCGTCGCAGAATATCTAGAGTATACTATGATTGAGAAAGCACATAACTCTCATTATGAGGCCGAAGCTCAATGCCCAAGAAAAAATGAGCGACGCCAAGGTCACGAACGGCAAATTCCCTGCTAAGAGATTGGATCAGCGAGTGGATGCCCCCTTCATCCGAGCCGGTGACAAGGATGTCATCGACACAGATGAGAATATAGATAGAGGAATATTCTGAGCGACGATAGAACAATGAGGTGTCAGTCTTGGAGTCAAGAAAGCTTCTCTCTCTCTCTCTCTCTCTCTCTCTCTCTATTGATTAGATCACGCGAGCGGCGGAGCAGATCCAGGATTGGACGGGACTTGGGCGAGCGGTGCGTGCCCAACCCGAGAGTATGAACAATTATGAACACTCTCTCCATCTCATCAAGCCAAACTCAGGCCACATCTGGGTCTGGCTGGCCGCCATAATAGGGTGGATGGAACTGCAAAAAGTCCCTCACTGCATGGCTAGGCCCACCCCTAGACTACGAGCCCTCACCAGCATCTCTGCCGAACTGCTGAGTCATGAACTAAAACATACTCCGAAAGAAATTAATCCTCTGCCCCCGGAACTCTCGCTGCATCCCCTGTCTCAGTGGCATCTGGTGGCACTCTGCTCTACTCCTCTGTTGACTATCCCTGATGAGAGCGAGTCCTCCGCCTTGGCGCCATACTCGCATGTTGCAAAAAGACAGAAGACACGGAGAAATGATGAAATCAATAAAACACACGATGCCCTAAGCCAGTGCCGACTATACATCATCATTGTGGACTAATGGACCACTGTAATTATTTATGATTCTTATATATATCCACAACCGCTGCTTAGATACCAACTGTAACGACCTGAGATCTAAACACCGGGAAGGCCCGATAACTCGAATCTCGAACCGTCACGCACGAGCCCGAAGACTCGGAAGGGTTAAAGGGATGATGTGAAAATACACAAGAATCTAAAATGATTGCAGAGCTACACAATTAAAATGAATAAGCAGGAAATAATAAATAACATTGATGTGAAAATACACAAGAATCTAAAATGATTGCAGAGCTACACAATTAAAATGAATAAGCAGGAAATAATAAATAACATTAAGCAATTTACATGGTCCACAATATAACAACATACTAAAATATAACAGTAGTCCACAACTAATACTGTCCAGAAAGAAAAGGTACAACTACGCGGGGCATACCCCGGATCTGGCAATTGGCAACTAACCCTGGGCACCAGAACCACGTGGAGCCTCAGAAGTGCTCCCCTGAAGTCTCGCCTCACCTGAAACCACGGAAAGACGCAGGGAATGAGCCTCATAATAAAAGGCTCAGTAGGGATCACCCAGACCCCTACCTCACAAAACGAGAAGCTGCACGGAAAGTAGTCTAAGGCTAACACATACTAAAACGCCGCCACGATCGCCACGCCACCGCTGTCGCCGTCGTACCGTCGTCTCACCGCCGTCTGCAGCCGGAGGGGAGCACGCCAAAGTCGTCGCCGGAAGAGGGGTCACGGTCGCTTGCGCACGGGAGAGAAGGGAGGAAGAAGGAAGAAAGAAGAAGAAGAAAGAAAAAGAAAAGAAATAGGGTATTTATAGAAAACCCGAATTTTTCAAAAAAATATGAAAAAAATAGAAATATATATCTCCTCGATCCTCGGAACACGCCGAACGCACTGGTACCGTCCCGGAGTAAGAGAACGCAACGGTTTACCCGATACAGGGTTCCGTAGGTCTTGTCAGGGAAAAATACGTGTAAATCGTAAAACACGATCCGGGACTCCCGAAACCGATCCGAAACCCACGGATCCAGATCCAAAAAGTGTCCGAAAGACCCAGGGCATTACACCTTGGGAAGCGGAGAATGGACCGAGAAACAAGCTGGCAACGGGTGCCAAGCAGCGACCAAGACCCGCGGTTAGACCGGGGGTGCAGTGGCATATAGCTCGGCGAGCGACCGAGTGCGATGTGGTGGTGATGAGGAGGCCGCAGGTGAGTCAGAACCCGAAGATGCCGAAGTTGGTGATGCAGGTATAAGTGAAGTGCAGCTAGGTGTTGCAGGAGAAGTAGGGACCAACCCTTCATCACTGGAAGCCGGCGAGGAGGTCGGAGGAGTGGACCTAGGGAGGTCAGTAGAAGGTCCATCGCCCGAGTCCATGCCAGATGTGGCCGGAGCCACCGCCATTGGGGAGGAAACAGTCGATGGAGAGTCGCCCGAGAAAGCCAAAGGAGCTACAGGTGGCAGCGAAGAACGTCCCTGCAAACAAGATCGAGAAAACATGTCAAGAATGCCCGGTGCAGCAGTCAGTGGAGGCGACGCACGTGGCTCCTATGCTGCAAAAGGAAAGCTGCATTCATCGAAGATAACATGACGAGAAATGTGGAGACGTCCAGTGGTCAGCAACAAGCAACGATAGCCATGATGAAGAGTGCTATACCCAAGGAAAAACTAGCGATCAGACCGTGGGGAAAACTTATTAGGGGCATAAGGTCGGAACCAAGGATAACAGGCACATCCGAAGATGCGTAGGAAGGTATAGTTTGGTAGCTTTCCAAATGACTTTTCGTAAGGTGTAAGATTGTGTAGGACCAGAGTGGGGAGTCGATTGATGAGGTACACGACAGTCAGGACAACTTCATCCCAAAATTTTTGAGGAACAGAGGCAATCAACAGGAGGGTAAGAGCCGTCTCGATGATGTGTCGATGCTTATGCTCAGCCGTCCCGTTCTGTTCAGGGGTACGGGTACAGGACACACGATGAAGAATGTCACATTGATCTAAGTGTTTATGAAGGGATTAGAACTCACCTCCCCAATCCGACTAGAAGGTAAGAATTTTCTCTCTAAATAAACGTTCAACATGACGCTGAAATTGGCAAAAGATAGTCACAACATCAGATTTCCGTTTCAGCAAAAACAACAAAGAAAACTTGGTAAAATCATCGACAAACAACACATAATACGAGTAACCCCCATAGGACAAAAGTGGAGTCGGGCCCCATAGATCTGTTAAGCTGAATAGCTCTGATTCCATAAAGAGGGAAGAAGACACGATAGGAGGAAACTGTCTCCCGCAAGAATCTCGAGAGCTCTGCTGTTCCTTTTTTATATAGTGGAGTCTGTACACAGAATCAATTACGGTGGCGCTAAATATATGGCCAATCTACTAATATTACACTGGTACTACATATGGACAGCGACATTCATGGGGACTTCCGATCCCCTGTTTTGATCTTCTTGCCATCTTCCGGCTCTGTAGCGCTAGCATGACTGATCTGGCTAACAGAGACCTGCTCCTCTTCATCCTCCTATGAACCGTCACAGCAGAGTTCCGTGCGCCGCCCCAGGTTAACCAGCTTGTCATCAAATTTCTTGACCTCATCCATGTCGTCGCCACCACCACACCGTTGTCCACCGTCCACTTCCAAGACTGGCATGATCCTAACCTCCTTCTCCTTTTCCTCTTCTTTTGGCCGGCCTTCTCCGACGCCAGTTGCAGCGCTGAGCTCGCCTTTACGACTAGCGCTCTCATGTCGCTCCCGGACTGTGGATACCGGAGCTTGGCGGCATGGAGGACGAAGTACGTAGAGCTGCCCCGACTGGAGCGGCTTCCGGAGGTGATGCACCGGCGGCATGTAGCCGTTGCAGAAACGCTGGTCAGATCTGTTGCAGAGGAAGCAGGAGGCGCTGTCACCGGGGAGTACATCGGCAGCAGTAAGGTAGGAGGGGTACTCCCTCAGAGCTAGCGCCGGTCAGGGTGATGACCTTGGCCGTCGGCGGCGGGTCGACGTCGCCGGCTGCTATGGCCGTAGAGAAGCAAGATCCCATGTGTGTGTGTGTGTGTGTGTGGAGAGGGAGAGAGAGAGACGGAGAGGGGTAGAGGAAGACCGTACATCGCCTCCAGGTGTTTATACAGAGATTGTGATCATGAGGAGTGAGAAGGGTAGTGTTTACGTTTGGAGCTTGGGTCTCACTATAACAACACTCGGCCTGGGAGGTCCGTGGAAGGTGCCGCCATGAAAGGGACGGCGGTGAGACGGGTTAGAGGGGAGTCACGGCTGACGACAGATGAATCGTCGGTGTCCTCGGGAAGACGGCCCATCGAGCAAGCACGCTTGCGGCGCAAGTAGGTGCATTCCGTCCACGTGCATCAGGTTACCTGAATTCTAGCCATCGTTATCATTGACCAAGGGCATTACATCTCTGAAGTCAAATTATATATGGGAGCTTTTTTTGTTTATTAATCGTATTTTTTAAACGAAAAAATTCTCAGATTGAGGGGGGGAAAAGGAGATTAATTAGGGGATACAGATGTGTGTCATTCTCCTCCTCCTTAAGCTTTAAAAATGAACTGACTTTTGGCCTATCGCCAATAAGTTTCTGGTCTCTTGATAATTACATATTCCAAGATGATCTTCTTCTTCCTTCTTATTCTTCGCTGAAATTTCAACTTCGGTTTTTTTAAAAAAAGAGTACACCTGGTAAATGATCTGGAAAAAGTGCACACTTCTTCAAAGAATTTCAACTTATCACCCTGCATCGGACTGACTGCGGAGGGAAAATCTCTTTCCATGCATCCAGAGGAGACAGTCCGAGCTTACGGACGCAGCATCAAAAGTTTGGTAAGCAGACTTTCTATATATGGAGGGTTAGCATACTGGACTAGCAAGCATCTCCCAAGTTTCTCATTTTGACTTAAAATCACCCTGCATGCATGCATTAGTATGACTTGATCAATTTTTTGTTTTAAAAAAGTAATGAAGAACTGTCTTAAAAGGTTTACTAATTAAAGTCTTGAAGGGATATTCTCAGATGGCAGGGATTAAAAGGTTCCGGGAGAAACCATGTTTCAAATTAAAATTAACCACCGAAACCGAGATGTTGGGGTATATTTATCGCTTTAGTGTTGGTTTTTCGGTGAAAACGAGAGAGAAAACATCAAATTTCCTTCGGATTTCACAGTACTCATTTCAGTCGATCCAATCACCGAGAAAAATCAATCAAAATTAAAAGGAAAGAAAAGAGTTAAACGGCAATCAGAACGGAATTTTACATCAGCCCAAACAGCTGTTTATAGAAAGAAAGAAAGAAAAAAAGGTAAGCATTTACAATAAAATAGGTTGCAGCAAGATCGATATATACTAATCCATCCCCTGTTTACAAAAGAATGTAACATCTTACATCTGCAATTAAATAGGTTGCAGCAAATTACATACTAATCCATCTCCTGTTTACAAAAGAATGTAACAACTTACATTTACTATTGCATTAAAAAGAAAAAGAATCCTACGCGCGCGACAAAATGTTTTCGCTGCTTAATTAGTTTGATTCTGGGTTATGCAGCTACTGATCTACAACCTCCGTTATGGTGCTCAACGTCGCCCCAGAAGAACGCCGGCGGGGGAAGCCAACCCTGCCCCGTAGAGACCCGCTCCTCTTCATCCTCCTATGAGCCATCACAGACCGACGCCCCTGCAGGTTAACCCCGTCACCAAATTTCTTCTTGACCTCCTCTTCGTCGCCTTGGCCACCGTCCACTTCCAATACCGGCATGATCCTTACATTAATATTCTTCTCCTTCCTCTTCGTTTGGCCGGCCATCTTCGACGCCAGTTGCAGCGCCGAGCTCGCCTTCACCACCAGCTCCCTCATATCGCTCCGAGACAGCGGGTACCGGCGCTTCACGTCGGGGAGGACGAAGTAGAGCTGCCCCGGCCGAAGAACCTCCTCCGCGTCCAGCTGCGGGATGTACTCGTCGTAGAAGAGTTTGTCTGAGTTGCAGACGAAGCAGGACGGGCTGTCAGCGGCAAGGACATCGGCGGCGGTGAAGTAGGAGGGGTACTCCCTCAGAGCCCCGGCGAGAGTGATGACGTTGGCCGACGTCGGCGCCTCGTCGACGGCGCCGGCTGCGTTTCCCGTAGAGACGCAAGAGCCCATGTATAGAGAGACACACAAGGAGAGAGAGAGAGAGAGAGAGAGAGAGTGCGGTGGGAGAGCATCTGCTCCATGTGTTTATATAAAGATTGTGGTGAGGAGTGAGAATGGTGTTTAGGTTTGGAGCTTGGGGGCGGGTCACTATAACAACACTCGGCCTGGGAGGTCCGTGGAACGTGCCGCCATGAAAGCGACGACGGTGAGACGGATGGAGGGGAGTCACGGCTGACGACAGATGAATCGTCTGTTTCCTCCGGAAGCCGGCCGATCGAGCAAGCATGCTTCCGGCGCAAGCAGTGCATTCCATCCACGTGCATCGGGTTACCTGAATTAGGACTAGTCTTCATGCATGAATTCTAGACCATCATTGTCATTGACCAAGGGCATTAGATCTATGAAGTCAAATCGTGGGAGCTGTTTTGTTTATTATTCGTATCTTCTAAATGAAAAAAATTCTCAGATTGAGGGGGGGAAAGTAGATTGGGGGATGCAGATGTTTCATTATCCTTCTTAAGCTTTAAAAAGGAACTGACTATTGGCCTATCGCCAATAAGTTTATGGTCTCTTGACAATTATTCCCAGATGATCTTCTTCTTCTTTTTCGTTTCCTTCGCTGAAATTTTAACTTCCTTTTTTAAAAAAGAGATTTTTACATCCATACCTGTTAAAATATCAATTTTATCAAATATATCCCTCGTGTAGACTAATTATCATGAATACCCTCGAAATAAGTTAAAATGTTATATTTATCCTCGTTGTAACCCCCTTGATTTCAACCAAATTAAGCTCTGATTAATGAATGGAATGATTAATCTACCCTTCGTTAGTCTCTCTCTCTCTCTCCCCCTCCCCTTGGAGGCAAAGACAGAGAGGGGTGGAGGGGAGGGTCTACCAACGCCTCCTTGTCAACGTCCAAGTGTCGCAGGCAACGGTGGGGAGGGGGTTCAATCTGTAGTTGGAGAGGGTGGGGGTGTTTCATCAAAGGGGGGGAGTCTACACGGGGGATGGCGGGGAGAGGGGCCGGGGAGGGGGGGTCTATCTGGGGAGTTCACTGGAGGGGGGCAGGGTCTGTGTAGAGGGGGGGGTTCCTTTGAGGAGGGAAGGGGGGATTTCACTGGAGGGGGGCAGGGTCTGTGCGGGGACAATGGGGAGGGGGGCATCTATGAGGAGCCGGCAGTGAGGAGTGGTGGGCAGAGCAATAGGGAGGGCGATAAAGAGGGAGAGAGGGAGGGGGTGCAAGTGGTGAGGTGGGGGGAGAGGGAGGGAGATAGCATGAGAGGGGGCGCCGGTAGTGAGGTGGGGGGAGAGAGGGAGGGTGTCATGACCCGATTTTTGGATCTTGGATCTGTGGGTCCGGAGTGTTACCGTAGGTCCCGGAGTGTGTTTTCTAATTAAAATGGATTTTTGGAATATCAGATCTTTGGGTCCCTCAAATTAGAGGAAACAAGGCATTTTCGGGTTTCGTGATGTAGCTGGTGAGTTACACATTTTTCGAGGATCACCGGGTTGAAATTTGGGAATCTTTTCCATTTTGTTTGGATTTGTAAAGGTTTAAGAGGGGAGAAAAGAAAAAAAGGGAAAGAAATAAAAAATTATAAAATTTTCTTTTATTTAAAACTCCTCTCTCTCTCTCTCTCTTCTCTCCCTCTCTCCCCTCTTCTTCTCTGACAACCGACGGGGAGGACTTGAGAGCGAGGTAGAGGGCGGCGCGGGCGACGAGCAGCGAGGACCGGAGCGTGGAACGGGAGGCAGTGTCGTGATGGAGAGTTCCCATATTTCTGTGAAGAACCGATTGTGGAACAAAGTGTTTTCGACGTGGATCAACCCCGAGCTTACGTGGTTTCTTTGGAAAAGGTAGGGAGACGGATCCCTAACCTTTGTACTTTAGTTTCCCATGATTGTGTGCCGATTAGAGCGAGTTCGAGTAGGTTTTCCTTTTGTTGGGGTTAAAAAAGTATGTTTTGGAGCGAGAGATGATTCCGCCGATTTGGGCAATGATATGTAGTTTAAAATGTGATTTCCGATGATTTGGATGGCAGGGAATGGGTTCCCCTTATTTTCTCCCTCGTGCGGAGTGAGTGGGGTGTAGAACGAGACCCACGAAGGGGTTCCCGTACGTAATAGACGAATCAGAATCGTTCGAACGATCCCTGGGTTCAGTCAACCGATTGAGCACCTTTCCAAGCAAGTCGCCACTGGGAAGGTTCAGTCGACCGCCAGGGGCCAGTCGATCTACCGAACCAACCAGTCGGTCGATCGACCAGGGTGGTCGGTCGACTGACCTATCTCCACATTGGTTGACCGACTAGCACTACTAGTTGATCGATTTGGGGACTATTCGGTCCAGTTGACTTCCGTGAGTGAGTTTTCACCCCCAAAATATAGAAATTAATATTATATGCATGGAAACCCAAAGAAATTGGGTCATTTCACCCCTGTGAGGGCAGCGATCGCCTGAGAATGGATTCACGTAATATGAGATTTCATAGATTTCCTACGGTGGGTTTGGCCGTATATATAGTATTGTTTCCACATCGCTTGTGTGCCCATGGTGAGTTATATCCGCGTGAGTTCCGTGACCGCGGTAGGTGGTCCTTGTGTGAGTTCAATAGGCCAATACCCATTAGTTCCCATCATCCGGCGTTGGATGGTTTCTCAGTACTCGACATACGGTGTCATGCCATGGTTTACTATGGTTCTTGTACGTGCGTACGTACAATCTCGAGATTCCTGCAAGATCGTGGATGATAGTGTTATATGGTGGATTCCCGTGAGATCGCAGAAGATCGTGTTTTGTTGATACACTGCCTTGAGGGCATTTCGTGTCAGGCCAGGCAAGGGCAGCCTAGTGGTCTATCATGGTCGAACTGGGTGAGACCGCCCAATGTGTACGACGCTCCTTGTGCAGAGGCAAGACCGCCTGAGCGTGTGTACCTTAGTTAGGACAAGTGTACGTAGCTGATGGGTGCAAGGGCGCATACCCCATGTCAGGTAGCAGACACAGCCGTGCTGTTGGACACATAATTAGATATAGACTGTAAGGTTTCGCACAGCACCTACGGGCGACGCAGCGGATAACAAAAAATTCATTTGCCCGATCCCGGTGTTATGAAAAGCTTAATCTATGCTCTAATCGGTGTTTCTAAGATCCTAATTACGGGTTGCGTGTTTCACATTGTGCGGAACGACGCTGTCCGCTAAGTCCGATGCAGAGAAATCAAGCCGCACAACTGTACGACCTCTAGAGCAGATCCACGCGGACCCTTGCGTAGCGACGGTACCTCCCCGGCACGACTATCCCCGACTCTATCACCTTCTAGAGAGAGAGAGAGCAAGAGGGAGAAAGGGGGAGACTAATCCTCTCCCTTAAGCTTAATGCTTTGTTAGCTTAAGGGAAGGAAAGAAGAAGCTCGAATGAGCTTCACGTAGGATCTATATATAGAGTTTATGCTTTTTAGAAAAGGATTCCAAAAGATCGAAACTGTATATATGTCTTATCTATTATTATACATATGTATTAAGCTCCATTTACACTCCTTTCCAAAAGGAATTAAAAGAAATTAATACATACACTTGTATAACAATAATCCGTCACCCAAGAATCCATTGTGTGTGATCATCTAGGCCCATAGTCACTCTAGTTTAAGGCCCATTAACTTCTAATTTCTAATTAGAAGTAAATTAAACATATTCTTCGCTTCTACAAGAGCCGAATAATAGTTTAATTTATTCCGAACCTTTCGATCACGTTGGGTCAAGCAAATCCGCGTGATCCTAGAGGACGCCGGGTTTAAACCAGCCTGTCTGGTACCTGTAAGTCCACAGTTACCGCATCGATATAATCCCTCGCTCATTCTATGAGTCTGGTACGATCGAGGGTACGGTTTCTGTCAAACCCCATGATCGTGTCATTTGACTATGACCTCCTTAAAGTGTATGACGTCCGTCCTAAACGAACTCATACGACCCTGGCCAGGGATTTAACAGAGCGTCAATGTCATGACCCATTAACTGTCTGATATATACCCGATAGTGAGCGATCCCTTCTTGACCATTGATGATCTTCACACGTATCCTGGAGTGGTTAATGACTCGACAACTCATGACTTATGGTTAAAGTCACTTAGCTAAGTAATTAAACCATTCCAGTCCTCGTGTAAGATCCGATCAATGTCTCAGGTCAAAGGACCAACGATGCTACTATGACTGTTGGATCTTCGGTTGACATAAGATATAATCAACCATCTGAAGATCCAATAGCGGATCAGTTCAGTGCACATCCTCCAAGGACATACACCTACACATATGTGTTGGTGCCCCGCACCAATGACCATGAGACTGGTCACTGACACATCATGTGTACTGGTTTGATAGGTAATCAAAGTCCCCGAGTGATTATCCTCCAAGCAGGAACAGTTTAAGGTATGTGTACATGCAAAGTCAATCTCATGTTCGAGATCCCATCTCGAGCTGACTTTACAACCACATATCCTAGGGACAACGTAAAGTAACACAATCGCATATTTACGCTCAAACACCACTTTATTAATGAACAAGATCGTACAACTATTAGGCCTACCCGATCCGAAATTGGCCTGTAGCACACTAACACTAACAATCTCCCACTTGAACTACAGCCAATTGCCCACAACTTTGAGGCCCATCTTATCCCGATGACGCTCAAATATAGTCTGTGTCAATGGCTTGGTCAGTGGATCTGCTATGTTATCTTCTGACGGTACACGCTCTACCGTTACATCTCCACGATCAACAATCTTCCGAATAAGGTGAAAGCGCCTGAGAATATGCTTTGACCTTTGGTGAGATCTCGGTTCCTTCGCCTGGGCGATGGCCCCATTATTATCACAAAATAATGGGATGGGAGCTGTTATCTCGGGAACTACGCCAAGTTCCAAGATGAATTTCTTCATCCAGACGGCTTCTCCAACTGACTGCCCCTCCATTCAACATGATACAAATTCAGACATGGATTTGCAGTCATCTGGATCTGACTGGAAACTAGAATCTATGTAAGCTCTAAGCTGTAGGTCCTCTCCTCCATAAAGCAGAAAAAGATCCTTAGCCCTTCACAGGTACTTAAGGATACCCTTTACTGCCTTCCAGTGCTCTTCGCCTGTATTTGCCTGATATCTGCTGACAATGCTTAAAGCATTGGCAACATCAGGTCGTGTACATAGCATTGCATACATGATTAACCCTATCGCCGAAGCATAGGGTACCTTATTCATGTGTGCGACCTCCTCAGAAGTTTTAGGACTCATCCCCTTGGATAGGTAAATTCCATGTCTCATGGGAATGAGACCTCTCTTAGAATTTTCCATCCTAAAACTTTTGAGGATAGTGTCTATGTACATGGATTGAGATAATCCTAACATCCTTTTAGATCTATCTCGATAGATCCTTATGCCCAGCACATAGGATGCTTCTCCCAAATCCTTCATGGAGAAGGTCTTGGACAACCAAGACTTAGTTGATGTCAACATCGCTACATCATTCCCAATGAGTAAGATGTCATCAACATAAAGGACCAAGAAGGTCACTGAGCTCCCACTGACCTTCTTGTAAACACAGGGTTCATCTTCATTCCGAATGAAGTTGAAAGATTTGACAGCCTCGTCAAATCTTAAGTTCCAACTTCTAGATGCCTGCTTTAATCCATAAATGGACCTTTGAAGTTTGCATACCTTATTAGGATGTAGCTTGGAGGTGAATCCTTCAGGCTGTACCATGTACACCTCTTCTGACAGGTTTCCATTAAGAAAAGCTGTCTTCACATCCATTTGCCAGATCTCATAATCCAGGTATGTAGCAATGGCAAGGAGGATTCTTATTGACTTAACCATGGCTACCGGCGAAAATGTCTCGTCATAGTCAATGTCTTGCCTTTGATGATATCCTTTCGCCACTAGTCTAGCCTTGTATGTGTCAACCTGTCCATCTGCACCGATTTTTCTTTTGAAAATCCATTTGCAACCGATAGGGACCTTCCCTTCGGGTACATCAACTAAGTTCTAAACTTTGTTGGTGTACATGGACTGGATCTCTGAATCCATTACCTCTTACCATTTCTCGGAGTCTACACTACGGATCGCCTCCTGGTACGACTGAGGATCATCATCCTCATCGATACATACCTTAGAGGACCCCTCTTAGACATGTCCAACATATCTCTCAGGTTCTCTCGGTAGTCTACCAGATCTCCGTAGTGTCAGTGTTTCACCTTGAATAGGATCAACCGATACCGTCTCATCTAACGAGTTTGTGTCTATGGGTTGTGGTTCTTGGACCTCGTCCAATTCTATCTGGCTCCCACTATTTTTCTGGAGTAGATATTCTCTTTCCAGAAATACAGCTCTCTTGGCCACTAAGACCCTTTACTCAGAAGGGTGATAGAAATAATATCCAAACGTCTCCTTTGGATATCCCACAAACCTACACTTATCGGTTCTCGACTCAAGCTTATCACTCTCGTTCTTCTTTACATGAGCAGGACACCCCCAAATTTTAATGTGATTAAAATTTGGTTTCCTGCCCTTCCATATCTCATATGGTATAGAAGGAGCTGATTTACTTGAGATCATATTCAATAAATAAGCTGCAGTCTCTAATGCATAGCTCCAGAGAGACAAGGGTAGTCCTGACATAGACATCATGGATCGAACCATGTTTAACAAGGTCCTGTTTCTCCTTTCGGATACACCATTGTGTTGTGGTGTATACGGTGGAGTCCACTGAGAAACTATTCCATGGTCTTTAAGATAAGAAGTGAATTCATGACTTAAGTATTCACCTCCTCGATCCGATCGAAGAGCCTTAATACTTTTGCATGTCTATTTCTCTACTTCATTCTTGTATTCCTTAAACTTCTCAAAGGCTTGTGATTTATGTCTCATTAAATACACATAGCCATATCTAGAGAAGTCATCAATAAAAGAAATGAAATAGAGATAACCTCCTTTTGCTTCTATGGACATGGGTCCACACACATCCGAGTGTATGAGCTCGAGAAGGTCAACAGCCCTCTCACCATGTCCACCAAAAAGAGCCTTGGTCATTTTTCCCATGAGACATGACTCACAGGTATCAAATGGCTTGTATTCGAACGAATTCAAATACACATTTGAGTATAAGTGAGAGACTCTTTTCTCACCTACATGACCAAGTCTGCAATGCCATAGATATGCAGAATTCACTTCATCAGCATTGAAAATTTGCATAACATTAGAACGTGTATCTAATACATAAAGACCATTGACTAATGAACCATCGGCTATAATCAAACCATTATTCATTATAGAGCACCCAGTGCTATTAAAAGTCAATGTATATCCAATGTTATACAAGCCAGAGATTGAAATAATGTTCTTAATAATATTAGGAACATAATAACAGTCATTCAGCTCCAGAATGACTCCTGAAGGTAAACTAAGGCGTGCAGTCCCGACAGCTTTGGCAGAAACCAAAGCTCAATTTCCCATCCTCAGTTCAATCTCCGTTTTGTTCAATCGCCTTCTATTTGTCAGCACCTGCACAGAATTGCAGATATGAGATGCACATCCAGTATCCAATACCCATGATGTGGATTCCATATATGACAAATTAAGGTCTATGACTAAAATACATTCATTTAGAATTGCCTTGCAATTCCTTTTCCAATGCCCAGTTTCCCCGCATCGAAAATATTTGTCTTCCTTTTCATTCTTCTTGCCCTTCCCTTTGTCAACCTTGGCGAGCTGCTTACCCGTGGCCTTTTTCTTTCCCTTCCCTTTGTTACTTGTGGTGGATATTTGGGTTGCCTTCCTTTTCTTGTTGGCCCGGCCAACAATCATTACAGACGAAGATGGTTTATCTTTCAGCATGGTTCCTTCAGCACTCTTTAACATATTGAGCAGCTCTGGGAGAGTTACTTTAATCTTGTTCATGTTAAAGTTCATGATGAAGGAAGAAAAGGAATCGGGCAATGACTGGAGTATAAGATCAATGCATAGTTCAAGATCCAACTTGAACCCCAATGCATTGAGTCTTTCAATCCACTCCATCATTTTCAGTACATGGGCCTGTACTGATGAACCCTCAAACATCCGTGTCCTGAAAAGCCTTTTGGAGATGTCATACCTCTCAATCCTACCCTGCTCCCCGAAGAGCTGGCGTAGATTGAGAAGTATACTTCTACAATCAGTCTTTTCAAATTGCCTCTGTAGCTCGGGAGCCATAGAAGCCAACATGTAACATTGGGCAAGGGAGGAGTCCTCAGACCACTTGGCATAAGCCAGTAACTCGCCCTCGTCGGCATCAGGAGCTGGCTCAGAATGAACCGTGTCCAACACGTACGCAATCTTTTCGGCGGTAAGGACTATGCTTAGATTACGCAGTCAATCCGAGTAATTCGGTCCAGTTAATCTATTTGCATCCAAGATGTCGCGGAGGGGGTTGGACGACGACATTGTAATCTGGATAAGAAATAAAAGACAACTTAGCATGTGTTCAAATTCTAACTTAGATGTGGTTTTCTATCTTAGTTAGTCCCACTATTTTTCGATCGAACTATATAACCCTCAGTATATAGAACGGGAGATCAACGAGATCAACCTAGTGGGTCGGAATCCCAACGAGACTGATGTACGACCTTGTGGAAAGTACAACAAGCCATACACCATCTCAAGGGCAGTCAACATGCACTTGCATCTAATGCAATATCCGATATTCGGCCCCCGAGAAATCATCCCCTTGTGGAAAGCACAACAAAGGATATTCTCGGTTAGATCTAACCATCATTACTACATAGCAATGAGTTCATGACCCGACCCTTGTGGAAAGCACAATAAAACCGAGTTCAATTCCTCACCCTATTGAGGCCGAGCCTTGGAGTTTAATCCCGCCCCCAAACTCATGAACCTTGTGGAAAGTACAACAAATCCATGAAATGAAGACGTTCATTCACTCCATAATGATGGAGGGCCACGACGACTCCTAAAGCCACGCTTACCAGATCTAAAATTTAAGCGCGAGGGAATTCAATTTTATCTTGATCTCACCCTAGGTGGTAATATAAATATATCCAATATATTTACCGTACCTAGTAGTTTGCACAAAATAAACGCATCCAATGCAAAATTAAACGCAAGTGATCATGGACTTTAACCCTAATGTAACTAAGACATCCGGCCCGCTTCCGAAGCAGCTGGATCATCCTCGTCGGGTGTGCTCCGCGCTTTCAAACTCCGACGCCGCATCAATTACAACTTTTACACGGCACGCAGGCCAGAAAAATTAAATTACATGTGACTCAAATTCCAGCAGCCCTTAGGGCGAGTACAACAATAGAGGAAGATAGAAGTACATTGGAATTTTAACAGAGAGAGAAAGGAGGTTCGCAGACCCCAATTAATTACATTAATCCAAGTCCATGATCACTTGCCAACCTATTCAAATAAAATCAATCAACGGTTATTTTCTGAAAATAATCCTTACTTTTGAATTTAAAATGGGATGTGCAAACAAAAATAGGCTAGCTTTGTTTAATTTTAAAAATCAAAGCATGATTAACTAAAATTAAACACACAAGCAGGCCAATACAAGGTAAATAAAATAACGCACGTAAAGAACCATCATTTTCTACAAGGGCATCTAATTGAGATAATTAATTAAATTTAAATTTAATTATCCAATAATCAAATTTAAATTTAAAATTTAAACATGCCAATAATTTAAATTTAAATTCAAACTAATTATCCAATAATTTTTGTTTGAAAATAAATTTAAATAATGTAATTATCCTCAATTAGTAATTTTCTAAAATTAAAAATTTGAATTTAATAATTATCTAATAATTAAAATTCAATTAATTGAATTTTCTACATTTAACTTCAATAAAATTTAAATTTTAAATTTTCTAATTATCTAATAATTAAAAATTCAAAAAGTTAAATTTTACTGAAGTAACTTCAATTATTATCATTTTATCTCAAGATAAAAAGTAATTATCTCATCTTGGTAAATTCAAATCGGTTAAATAAAATTTACCATTCGACATTTACTATTGAGATAATACTATTTAACTTATGAAATAAAATTCTATATAATTTACTGAGCATTTTAATATATATATATATATATTATATATATTATCAATACTGCATTATAGTAAATTAAAAATAAAGTAATTTTTTTTAAAAATAAAAATAAATTCTCGGCGGCAGCCATGGGCGCAGCCGCCCACGCGAGACGCGTGGGCGGTCGCGCCCACGCCTGCGCCCGCACGCGGGCGCCCGCCACGCGGCGCGCCCGCCCGCCCCTCCCGCGGGTCAGCGCCGAGCGCACTGCGCCCAGGGCGCACTGCGCCCACTCCGGGGCTAAATTTTTTTTTTAAAAAAAAATTGCTCTCCTGATGCCCAGCATCCAGGAAAAATAGAAATGCCCAGCACTCCTGTCTCCAAATAATAATTGAAGATTTAAGAATGCCCCAAAACACGGTTCTTAACGGCGATAAAAACACCGACCAGAGCGCGAACCTGCCTCTGATACCACTGTAAGGTTTCGCACAGCACCTACGGGTGACGCAGCGGATAACAAAAAATTCAATTGCCCGATCCCGGTGTTATGGAAAGCTTAATCTATGCTCTAATCGGTTTCTAAGACCCTAATTACGGGTTGCGTGTTTCACCTTGCGCGGAACGACGCTGTCCGCTAAGCCCGATGCAGAGAAATCAAGCCGCACAACTATACGACCTCTAGAGCAGATCCACACGGACCCTTGCGCAGCGACAGTACCTCCCCGGCACGACTATCCCCGACTCTATCACCTTCTAGAGAGAGAGAGAGCAAGAGGGAGAAAGGGGGAGACTAATCCTCTCCCTTAAGCTTAATGCTTTGTTAGCTTAAGGGAAGGAAAGAAGAAGCTCGAATGAGCTTCACGTAGGATCTATATATAGAGTTTATACTTTTTAGAAAAGGATTCCAAAAGACCGAAACTGTATATATGTCCTATCTATTATTATACATATGTATTAAGCTCCATTTACACTCCTTTCCAAAAGGAATTAAAAGAAATTAATACATACACTTGTATAACAATAATCCGTCACCCAAGAATCCAATGTGTGTGATCCTCTAGGCCCATAGTCACTTTAGTTTAAGGCCCATTGACTTCTAATTTCCAATTAGAAGTAAATTAAACATATTTTTCGCTTCTACAAGAGCCGAATAATAGTTTAATTTATTCCGAACCTTTCGATCACGTTGGGTCAAGTAAATCCGCGTGATCCTAGAGGACGCCGAGTTTAAACCAGCCTGTCTGGTACCTGTAAGTCCACAGTTACCGCATCGATATAGTCCCTCGCTCATTCTATGAGTCTGGTACGATCGAGGGTACGGTTTCTGTCAAACCCCATGATCGTGCCATTTGACTATGACCTCCTTAAAGTGTATGACGTCCGTCCTAAACGAACTCATACGACCCTGGCCAGGGATTTAACGGAGCGTCAATGTCATGACCCATTAACTGTCTGATATATACCCGACAGTGAGCGATCCCTTCTTGACCATTGATGATCTTCACACGTATCTTGGAGTGGTTAATGACTCGGCAACTCATGACTTATGGTTAAAGTCACTTAGCTAAGTAATTAAACCATTCCAGTCCTCGTGTAAGATCCGATCAATGTCTCAGGTCAAAGGACCAACGATGCTACTGTGACCGTTGGATCTTCAGTTGACATAAGGTATAATCAACCATCTGAAGATCCAATAGCGGATCAGTTCAGTGCACATCCTCCAAGGACATACACCTACACATATGTGTTGGTGCCTCGCACCAATGACCATGAGACTGGTCACTGACACATCATGTGTACTGGTTTGATAGGTAATCAAAGTCCCCGAGTGATTATCCTCCAAGCATGAACAGTTTAAGGTATGTGTACATGTAAAGTCAATCTCATGTTCGAGATCCCATCTCGAGCTGACTTTACAACCACATATCTTAGGGACAACGTAAAGTAACACAATCACATATTTACGCTCAAACACCACTTTATTAATGAACAAGATCGTACAACTATTGGGCCTACCCGACCCGAAATTGGCCTGTAGCACACCAACACTAATATAGACTCTAGCCAGCCCCAGAGTGTGGTGTGTGTGTGTGTCTCCTCTACTCCTCCCAAGACCGGATGTGGGCAGTGTGCGCACATATGAGACCTTGGTGCAGTATAAGACGTCAGTGGATGTATCTGGCCTTGTTGTGTATAATTGAGTGACAGACCCTATGCCGGTAAGGTTGAGGTACCGACAACGTTGTCGATGGCCCTTCCGGCAGATGGGCTAAAGTTGCCCTGTGTAGAGGGCATGGTTTTCTTACTGATTTTGGTTTGAGACTGAGGTTTATTAGTGTTGAGGTTGTCCTCCCGAGGGTGTAGGTTGTGATTATGGCCGCGGGGCCTTGACTGTGGTTCCAACATCGAGGATGGATTGTTACGACCGTGTTGTCGTGGGTTTTCTCTCGATAGTGAGACCGTGATTTCGTAATGGGTTGACGGTCCCGACTAGAAGTCGTGGCTTCTTTGTCGAGAGTCGGAGTAGCGTAGAGACTCCGTAGTTTCACCGTCTACCATTCTTACTATTTCTGCCATTGCTGTTATTTTATTGTTATTATTATTGTTATTGTTATTAGGTTGTTACTACTTAGCTCCGTTGTTGTGGTGGGGATCTGCAGGACCCCTATTGAGCCAATGAGATGAGACTCACTCTCTACTTTTTAAGTGTGGATCTCTTCCTCGGACTCGGTGCAGCCCTTGGATGGTCGTTAGTAGCCAGCTTGCCAGTACCGGGATATGCCCTGCAGTAGTGTACGTTCTCTTTTTAGTTGACTGTACTTGTGGACTGGACTCTATAGTTAAATTATTTAAGTGTAAAATGCTAACTTTATTGTTGTTATTAAATTGATTTGTCATGTAGCTTATTTCCTGTAATTGTTTGAATTTCAATGTATCTCCACAACACCAAAATAACCCTTCCGAGTCTCTCGACTCATGGGTGGCGGCGCAAGATTCAAATGGTATTGGGTTCTTATCGGTATCTAGATTCTGGGTCGTTACAGTTGTTATCAGAGCCTGGTTCTAAACATGCATGGGAATTTGAGATGATTGCAGTATTTAAGAGTCCAGAGAGTCCAGTGCAGTCGGCAGCTGGCATAGCGTGTTTGTTTTGTTCACTGCCTTGTTTTCTGTGTTTGTGCTAGAAGAGTGGCGATGGTAGCTAGAAGGAAGACTCATTCCTTGTAGTAGCTGTCGGCTGAGAATCAGGAGAAGCAGAGAAGGACATCACCTCCCCTAGCTGTAGCTGTGGGAGTGCAGGCACAATACCAAAGAGGACCTTTACCTACGACGCTTACCTACAGTTTTGTAAGTCGTAGGTATAGATTAAGCTATACCTATGGTTTTGTGGATTTATATATTACGTACGGTCAATGTCCTAGGAAATAGAGGTATCTTACCTACGGTTTAGTAGCGCCATAGGAATAGATGTCTGGACTAAATTACCTACGACAAATGTCATAGGTAAGTGCTATATTACACATGATTTAATGGGACCATAGGAATAGTTATCTATGCTATTCTACCTACAGTTAAAGTCGTAGGTATGTGATATCTCGTACAGTTCGATGGTGTGGTAGGAATAGATAACTATATTAAATTACCTATGGTTAGGGTCGTAGGTATGTGATATTACATATATACCTACAGTTGAGTAATGTCGTAAGAATAGGTCAGACTTGTAAAATAAAATAATCACCCATAGATTAATCATTACCTACGGTTTTTATCTTTATATATTACCTACGGTCACTATCATAAGTAAATTATATTTCATACCTACGGTTTATTAATGTGGTAGGAATAGATACAATATTTTTTTGGCACCAATATAACAAAGACTCCCGCGTGCTTGCAGAAAAAAAAATCCCCCTTTTCACCGATTTTCACCCCTAGCCGCCCCCTCTTTACTCCAAGAGAACCTCCACACGCTTCCCCTCTCTCCCTCTTTACTCCACCTCCCCCTCTTTACAATGCATCTGCACAACACCAAAATAACAATTCCAAGCCTCCCGACTCGTGGGTGGCGGCACATGTTTCAAATGGTATCGAGTTCTTCTCGATATCTGGATTCTGAGTCGTTGCAGATGGGCTGCCGGCGGTGAGGTGGGGGGAGAGGAAGGGAGACAACGCCAGGAGAGGGGGCACCAGGCGTGAGGTGAGGGAAGAGGGAGGGAGACAGCAAGGGAGGGGCACCGGCGATAATTAAGTTGGGGGGAGAGGGAGGGAGAAGGCGGGAAGGGGGCGCCCGTGGTGAGGTGAGGGGGACGGTCATCCGCATTGATGTGGGGGGAGAGGAAGGGAGATGACTAGAGAGGGGGCGCCAACATCTTGACTAGTTCTCTCTCTCACACACATAGACACCGGAGGGGTATTTTAGATATTTTATTGCACCTAACATCATTGTATGACATATTCCACGAAGTATTCACCTTCCATCGACGGTAGAAAACTTGAAGGGTATAATCGTAATATTTAAGGCTAAATGAAGGGTATTCATGATAACAAGTCTAAATGGGGGATATATTTGACAAAATTGATATTTAAAGGGATATATTTGCAAAAATCTCTTTTAAAAAATACACCTGGTAATGATCATGGAAAAGCGCACACTCCTTCAAAGAATTTAACCTTATCTACTTTCAAATTGAGTATTAATCTTGTGGCCGCATGGGATCGTGGAGGAAAATCTCTTTCCAGGCAGGCATCCAGAGGAGACAGTTCAAGCTTACGGACGCAGCATCAAAAGTTTGGTCAGGAGACTTTCTATAGATATATGGAGGGTTAGCATATATAATGGACTGGCAATCATATCCCAAGTTTCGCATTTGGACTTAAATCACCCTGCATGCATACATCAGTAGTACGACTTCATCAATTTTTTGTTTTAAAAAAGTAATGAAGAACTGTCTTAAAAGGTTTAGTAATTAACTTAAAGTCTTGAATGGATCTCAGATGGCAGGAATTAAAAGGTTCCGGGAGAAACCATGTTTCTAATTAAAATTAACCACCGAAACCGAGATGTTGGGGGTATGTATATGTTGCTTTGGTGTTAGTTTTCCGGTGAAAACGAGATAGAAAACATCAACTTAATTTCCTTTGGATTTCACAGTACTCATGTCAGTCGATCCAATCACTGAGAAAAATCAATCAAAATTAAAAGGAAAGAAAAGAGTTATACGGCAATCAGAATTTTACGTACATCAGCCCAAACAGTTGTTTATAGAAAGAAAGAAAATAGAAAAGGTAAACATTTACAGTAAAATAGGTTGCGTTGCAGCAAGATATATACTAATCCGTCTCCTGTTTAATTACAAATGGAACGTAACATCTTACATTTACAATTAAATAGGTTGTAGCAAAATACATACTAATCCGTGCATCTCCTGTTTAATTTCAAAATTAATTAAGGAATGTAACATCTTACATCTGCAATTAAATAGGTTGCAGCAAATTACATGCTAATCCATCTCCTGTTTACGAAAGAATGAATGTAACATCTTACATTTACTATTGCATTAAAAAGGAAAAAAAATCCTACGCGCGCGACAAAATGTTTTCGCTGCTTAATTAGTTTGATTATGGGTTAAGCAGCTACTGATCTACAACCTCCGTTATGGTGCTCAACGTCGCTCCAGAAGAACGCCGGCGGGGGAAGCCAACCCTGCCCCGTAGAGACCCGCTCCGCTTCATCCTCCTATGAGCCATCACAGACCGACGCCCCTGCAGGTTAACCCCGTCACCAAATTTCTTCTTGACCTCCTCTTCGTCGCCTTGGCCACCGTCCACTTCCAATACCGGCATGATCCTTACATTAATATTCTTCTCCTTCCTCTTCGTTTGGCCGGCCATCTTCGACGCCAGTTGCAGCGCCGAGCTCGCCTTCACCACCAGCTCCCTCATATCGCTCCGAGACAGCGGGTACCGGCGCTTCACGTCGGGGAGGACGAAGTAGAGCTGCCCCGGCCGAAGAACCTCCTCCGCGTCCAGCTGCGGGATGTACTCGTCGCAGAAGAGATTGTCTGAGTTGCAGACGAAGCAGGACGGGCTGTCGTCGGCAAGGACATCGGCGGCGGTGAAGTAGGAGGGGCACTCCCTCAGAGACCCGGCGAGAGTGATGACGTTGGCCGACGTCGGCGCCTCGTCGACGGCGCCGGCTGCGTTGTCCGTAGAGACGCAAGAGCCCATGTAGAGAGAGAGAGAGAGAGAGTGGTGGAAGAGCGTCTCCTCCAGGCGTTTATATAAAGATTGTGGTGAGGAGCGAGAAGGGTGTTTACGTTCGGGAGCTTGGGGGGGGGGGTCACTGTCACACTCTGGCTTGGGAGGTACGTGGAAGGTGCCGCCATGAAAGCGCAGACGAGCGAGGCGTGGGGGAGGGGGGTCACGGCTGACGGCAGGGGGAAGCCGATCGAGCAAGTTATCATGCACGCGGCGCAATTGCCGTCCAGCTGCATCTTTTTCTCTCTCCGTGAACGGCTCTCCGGGACGACCGGGACCTTAATTAGACATTATATATATATATATATATATACTTTCCTGAGGTCTAATAGGATTAGGATCTTCCCTCAATAACTGTTTTTGGTCCAACTCATTTCGTTAATTGGTTCCAGTTACCTGTACTAGAACTAGTTTTCATGTTCATGAATCTTCGGGCAAGTATCTAGCTTTGACCAAGGACATCATATTTCAGAAGCTTGTTATGTGATCGTAATTTTGTTTTCTTAATTGGAAGTTTATTTCAAATCCAATTAAAGTTACTTGGATTGAGGGGAAAACAAAGTAGTCTCATGTTATAGAAGAATGGAATGACTGTTGGGCTATTGATTACTGTACTTTAAATCATAAGTTGGCAATAAATTCGTTCGGCTCTTCATTATTCCAATAAAATCGTCGTCGTCGTCTTCTTCTTCTTCTTCTTCTTCTTCTTTGTTAAAATTTCAACTTCTTTCCTATCAAAATGAGTGTTAATCTAATGACATGGGAGTATTAGTCTAATGACGCGGCTACATCCGTCTAATCATCTATGTTCCGGGCCGGTATAGGTGGCCCAACACAAACGTCTTTCACCTGGCTGTTAATTAATTAGGATAGGAGGAGGCAGCCCAATTACGGGCGCGGAGCATCAGAAGTTTAATATTTGATCACTAGTCGGGGCCGGGTGCTCATTATTTGTGGTGGGTCAGCATCGTGGACCTGCAATCATCTCCCAAGTTTCCCATTTGGACTTCACGGTTTTCAGCATGCTTGCACACATGCCTTTTTTAGCTAAACGATTTTCAGATGGCTCAGGTCGGTGGGTGTGTCTTTTCCGACCCATGGTAGGTGGTTGGTTTAGGTCTTCAAAGAAGAATGACATCAAAAAAAAAAAGTGACATTAATGTTGATGCTTCTTTTCCTCGAAGAATCGATGAATGTAAGTAGAATTGATGCTTGTCTTCTTTCGTGATCATACACCACAATGGAGATTACTTGAGAAATCGTTTGGATTAATGTTGTAAAATGACAAAAACTAGATGGTCATGGGAAATACATATATGCCAGGAGATCAAGAGTCCGAATATATATAGTCGGATTATGGTCTAGGAAAAATTAGTCATTCCTTTTTGTTTTTGTTCTTCCCCTCTTTCATTCATCTATTTTTATTCAATTAAATGATATCACAATATTCTTTCATTCATAGTCTTCAACATTTTCAGGCCCACTTTGAGAATGAAGTAGGCCAATATATTTGAGCCCGGGAGCTAAAATATGTTATCCGACCCGAGTAACTGTATCGAGTGTGAGGAGAAAAGCGTGAGACACGTTTCTCTCTAGTGGGGTCAGTTATCCTAACCCATCTTGATGACTTCAACAATTTAACAACACTACTTTTAATACTTTAACAACTTAACATTTTAATATTTTAACAACACTACTTTTAATAGGCCCACTTTGAAAATGAGGTAGGCCAATATATTTGAGCCCGGGGCTCGAATACGTTATCCAACCCCAAGTAACTGTATTGAGTGTGAGGAGAAAAACGCGAGACACGTTTCTGTCTAGTGGGGTCAGTTATCCTAACCCATCTTGATGACTTCAACAATTTAACAACACTACTTTTAATACTTTAACAACTTAATATTTTAACAACACTACTTTTAATACTTTAACAACTTAATATTTTAATATTTTAGCTCGTTACTAGTTTAATGTTTTGGCACTTATATGAGATAAACTAAAAACAATCATAAAATGCTGATCCGACTCCTCCTCTGATTTCTCCTACGTCAACACTCTCGATATTGTTGAATTCACAAAATCGCAGTGTTAAGATACAACAAAGATCTAGGGGTCTTATGCACATGAACCACAACATGTTTAACCAATACGGGACTATTACCTAGAGAAACTATGCCCAAACATCAACACTCTCCCTCGAGGTCAAGATAGGCCGTGGACTAATATTAATTAGGTGAAGGTGATAATATAAGAGTTGGGTCTATGACCTACTTTAATATCATATTAAATTCACAAAATCGTAATGTTAAGATACAAAGTCCCAGGGATCATAAACACATGAATCATAGCATATTTAACTAATACAAGACTATGGCCCAGAAAACTATGTCCAAACACCAACAGGTAGATCCCGCCTCTGCAGATCTGTCATATTCTTCCTTGGATCCGACTACTACCTCAGATCTGACTTCCTACATCGCTCCCCCACCTGTAACTGTGACCACTGCCTCTCTGCCACTCACGCCACTGGCTGCACAGTCTGATGCAGGTCCGGTGATTTTGAGTGCAGCATAGGTGGTCCTTGCTTCTACAAGTGCGGGGCCTTCATCTCCCCACCCAGGCACCGGATAGTCAGACCGGTCTGCAACTCCTATGCAACCCTGCCAGTATGCTCGACAACGCCTCCGGCCACAGCTGAGGCATCCCGAACTTCTGCGAATCCCTTTGCGCCTTCAATGGCTGCTCCAGTGAGATCCTTCACAGGGCCAATGTCCTCAACCCCACGCTTTACACGGGTTGTGACCGATGCGCATCTCTTCCCGTCAGTCACCAGGGCCATCCACCCTCTTGCCTTCACTAAGGATGGGGAGCCCACACTCTACCTATCGGACGAGGAGGTCCAAACAGCACCACTTCCCCTCCAGTTCACAGCGGTTGCGAAGATGCCTTAAGGTCAGCTTTCTTTCCCAGACATCAAGGCCCATCTAAGGCAACTGCTTGGCCTCGCCGGCGAGTTCGTCATCGACGCACTCGACAATAGGCACGGCCTTCCCATCTAATGTACGGACAAGGATGACTTCTTGAAGCTCCTCCTTCGGCCCCAACTGACTATCAAGAAGTATCTCTTCTCAGGATCTTTCGGTCGTATCCGAAATTCGAATGTGGCACAGAGCCGCCCTCTGTACCCATTTGGATTGAGTTCCCAGGGTTGAAGCCCCATCTATTCCATGAGTACATCGTCTGTTCCCTTGCTGGGCATGTTGGCGCCGTCCTCCAGGTCGCCTTGCAGACCACTCGGCTCACCGAAGCAACTGTGGTGTTCGCATGCGTGGAGTTGGACATTCGCTTGTCACACTCGTGACGAGTAGGGATCAGCTTGGGCTCTGGTGGGTACAGACAGGAAATCCGATACCCTGCCTTGCTGGAATATTGCACCAACTACCTCCCTCTGGGCCACTCCATGGTCTCACGTTGTCGTGCTTCGCTGGCAGTGATCTGTCACCTACTATGGAGCAGATTGAAGGATATATAGCCTTGAGACTGCCTCTACAGAGAGCACATCCACAACCTACAACACTGAACAAAGAATACATAGCAGAGACCAGAACAGAGAGAGTTGATATATAGCACTTAACAGAGAGACACGAGAACAGATTACTTATTCATTCATTCAGGTGAGGCCTTTAATCAGGGCAACATGAGAAGAAAAGAAAAACGTAGACGTGTTGGTACACGTTCCGTTTAACTCCTACACATAACTGAAAATACAAAAGAGAAATAGAGACAAGTTCCAAAAACCAACGAACGTGGTAACTGACAACTAACTAAGTGGGAAAAATGACCCTCCTAGTGACCAGGTAAACACCCAGACTTTTTGCATCACTAACCAACACTCCCCCGTGATGCAGAAGAAGTCACACCAAGAAGATGTTGGAAATGACAAAATTTGTCATAAGACAAAACTTTAGTCATTATATCAACACGTTGATCCTCAATTCTGCAGTGCTTCATGGCAATCAACCATTTAGATATGGATTCACAGGTGAAATGATTCCTAATCTCCACATATTTTGTGCAGCCATGAAAGACTAGATTCGTCGCTGGTGAAATTATAGATTTGTTGTCACAAAAAATTATAGTTGGTTCAACTTGAGCTTGTTGCACATCTTCCAAGATGCATCGGATCCATATAGTTTGACATGTTGTTGATGCAACAGCAATATATTCAGCCTCAGTTGATGGCAAGGTTATTGTAGTTTGCTTTTTTGAGGCCCAAGAGATAGCTCCAGAACGTAGGTTGAAGACATAACCTGTTGTGCTTTTTCGATCATCCATGCAACCTGCTCAATCATTGTCAGTATAACTAAGAAGCTTAAAATCAATCACAGGGAAACACCATATTCGATAGGAAATAGTCCCACAAATATATCGGAGTATTCTTTTTGCAGCTCCCAAATGATGTCTCAAAGATTTGTCCATAAATCGAGACACTATACTCATAGAAAACATCGCATCTGGTCTAGTGTGGGTAAGATAGATCAATCCTCCAACCAATTTTCTGAAATATTTGGCATCAACCTTTTCAGTTCCATCTTCCAAACTCAGCTTCTCTTTTACATTCATTGGAGTGTTGCAAGTCTTACAATTTGCCATTCCAAACCTCTTTAAAAGATCATATGTATATTTTCCTTGAGATACAAAAATGCCATGTTTGGTTTGTTTTACCTCCAAACCAAAGAAGTAGTGTAGAGGTCCAAGATCTGTTATCTCGATCTCTCTCATCATCTGTTCCTTGAAATCTGAAACTAAAACATTAGAAGAACATGTATGTATGTTATCATCAACATACAAGTTCACAATAAGAATATTAACACCCACCACCTTTGTATATAGTGTTGGTTTACTTGCACTTCTTTTGAAACTCAACTTCTGAAAGTATGCATCAATTCTGCCATACCAAGCTCCATGGACTTGCTTAAGCCTATAAAGAGCTTTTTTTAGCTTTTAGACTTTGTCCTCCAAACCTGTAACTATATAATATTCAGGTTGTCCAACAAACACCTCTTCTTCCAACACTCTATTTAAAAAGGTAGATTTAACAACTAGCTGGTATACAGACTATTGCATCTGAGCAGCTAAAGTCAAAACAGTTCTGACTATTTCTAACTTTGCTACAGGAGAAAAGGTCTCATAGAAGTCAATACCTTCTTATTGTGAATACCCTATAGCCACGAGCCTTGCTTTATGCTTTTGAATGTTGCCATCAACATTGTATTTTATCTTATAAACCCATTTCAAACCAATTTAGTTATTACCTTGTGATAACTCAGTCAACTCCCATTTGTCATTTTTCTCATTCCCACTTTTCCTTTTCAATTGTTTCTTCAAAGGATGTTGGTTCGGCTGAAAATAAGGCAAAGTTACATGATTCATAAATTTCATGTAAAGATTTTACCTTTTGAGGTGGAGACTCAAAATCTGAAGGTTTTGACCCACAGAGAATGGATGATTAATGGCCATCTCTCCACTTGTTTCTTCAACTTCCTTTAGCTTAGAATAAGGAGGATCTAACTTTTCATATTGCAGTTTTTGGGTTGTTTGGTTATGTTTTTTTTGACATTTTCTCTCTCAAAATTTATGTTGAGGAAAGAATAAGGACTAAGTCCTGTTTAGAGCACCTCTCCTAATTTTTAGGGAGAGAGTTAACCCTTCAATAAATTTTCTCAAATAAAAAATAACTCCTTACTTATAGTGTTGGTTCACCTGCACTTCTTTTGAAACTCAACTTCTGAAAATATGTATCAATTATGCCATACCAAGCTCCATGGACTTGCTTAAGCCTATAAAGAGCTTTTTTTAACTTTTAGACTTTGTCCTCCAAACTTGTAGCTATATAATATTCAGGTTGTCCAACAAACACCTCTTCTTCCAACACTCTATTTAAAAAGGTAGATTTAACATCTAGCTGGTATACAGACTATTGCATCTGAGCAGCTAAAGTCAAAACAGTTCTGACTGTTTCTAACTTTGCTACAGGAGAAAAGGTCTCATAGAAGTCAATACCATCTTATTGTGAATACCCTCGAGCCACGAGCCTTGCTTTATGCTTTTGAATCCTGCCATCAACATTGTATTTTATCTTATAAATCCATTTCAAACCAATTAAGTTATTACGTTGTGATAACTCAGTCGACTCCCATGTGTCATTTTTCTCAATGACCGTAATTTCTCCATTTATAACTTGTTTTCACTTTTCCGTTTCAATTGTTTCTTCAAAGGATGTTGGTTCGGCTGAAAATAAGGCAAAGTTACATGATTCATAAATTTCATGTAAAGATTTTACCTTTTGAGGTGGAGACTCAAAATCTGAAGGTTTTGACCCAGAGAGAATGGATGATTAATGGCCATCTCTCCACTTGTTTCTTCAACTTCCTTTAGCTTAGAATAAGGAGGATCTAACTTTTCATATTGCAGTTTTTGGGTTGTTTGGTTATGTTTTTTTTGACATTTTCTCTCTCAAAATTTATGTTGAGGAAAGAATAAGGACTAAGTCCTGTTTAGAGCACCTCTCCTAATTTTTAGGGAGAGAGTTAACCCTTCAATAAATTTTCTCAAATAAAAAATAACTCCTTACTTATTTTTTTCAAAAAAGTCAATCTCTCTCTCTCTCATAACCATCTCTCTCTCTCCCTCACACAGAGACACACGTTACCACCTCTCTCTCTCTCTCTCTCTCTCTCTCTCTAATAAACATCCTTCTTCCTCCCTTAAATATTATTTAGATTTATAAACCAAACTAGTCCAAAGTTGAATTTTGTAAATTTAAAATTTATGAAAAAAAATCACAGTGAAATATTTTCAAAGAAAAAATAGACTTAAGAAAAAAATTATTCCTAAACACTCAATTAACTTGTGCATTATTACTCTAATCCCAAAAGACATTCTCTTCAAAAAAACATCTCTACTTACAATCAGGTTTTTTGTTATTGGATTGTACAACTAATACCCTTTTGTTTCATAATTAACTATCCGATGAAAGTAGACTTCTCACTCTTTTCATCAAGTTTCTCCCTCTTTGAGAATTTATTCGAGCATAAGTGAATCAAAAAATTTGAAATGACTAACATTGGGTTTTCTCTCATACAAAGCTCAACAGGAGTTCGGTTCTACACTGTCTTTGTTGGAGATCTATTTAGAAGATACATGGTTGTCCTAACTACTTCAGCCCACAACTGATTTGAAAGGTGCTTTGCCTTTAACATGCTCAGAGCCATGTCTACAACCGCTTGGTTCTAGCGCTCGGCAACTTTATTTTGCTCTGGTGAATAACTTGCTGTTAATTCCTTGTGAATTCTAGTTGCTTCATAGAGAGATGAATTCATAAGAAAAAAACTCTCCCCCTCTATTTGTTTGCAAAATTTTGATGCTATAGCCACTTTACTTCTCCACATATGATTTAAATACACGAAACTTTGAGAAAGCTTCAAATTTGAATTTGAGAAAGTAGACCCAAGTCTTTCTGCTTCTTTCTGCTATAGTCATCAATAAGTAACATGAAATACTTCCTCCTAAGGACAGAGTGTGCATTGGACCACACAAATTTGCATGAATAAGTTAGAGGGGAATTCATGTTCTGAAAATGAACTTCTATGCTACTTTCCATAGACACATCCCTCACACAGATCATCATTATTATCAATGTAAGGAAGCCCAATCACCATGTCCTTTTTATTCAACAATTTCAACCCGGTAAAGTGCAAGTGTCCATACCGCATGTGTCACAACCATGAATCATTTTTAACTGAAGCAGACATAACACAATCATCTAAACTTGAGAAAGAGAATGGAAACAATTTGTTTGTAACAATCATAACCAAACCATCATTTAAATCATGAATTTCACATGAATTCTTAAGAAAGGTAACAATGTAGCCCTTTTGCATCAATTGCCCAACACTTAGGAGATTGTGAGCTAAACTAGAGATGTAAAGAACATCATGAATATTTCTTACATTACCTGATTTTAGCATTACTGTGATAAGTCCCTTTCCTTCAGCTTGAACTTTCTTGCCATCTCCAAGTTGAACTTGTGACTCCACTTATTCATTAAGAGATTTAAATATACTCTTTAAACCTGTCATATGATTGCTACACCCACTATCTAACAGTCAAACATCATTCTTACTTTCTTTAGCGTTAAGACAAGTAAGAAAAAGATTAGCATCCTCCTCATTTTCTATTTTCTCAGCAATATTCGCTTGCTCCTCTACTTTCTTCCAACAATTACGTTCAAGGTGATCATATTTCAGACAAAAACAACATTAGGTGTTAGAGTAGTGGTTACCTTTCCTAATATATGTGTTCTTGTGGCCTTCAAAGGATACTTTACCATCATAAGATCGTCCTCTACCTCTGCCTCTTCCTCTTCCTCTAGATCCTCCTCTCCCTCGGAATCCTCCTATTCCTCAGGGAGCTCCTACAGCACTGTTTGCATATGATCCTTCATTTGTGATCTCCTACTTTGAGGCAAGTGCTTGCATTATCCCATTTTCAGAAGATCTATTGTTTAACCTCTGCTCATGTGCTTGCAAAGAACCCATTAGTGCATTAAGTGAATAGTTACACAAATTCTTTGACTCTAATTCTATGGTAGTAACTACATGATCAAATTTAATGGGCAGACTTCTCAAAATTTTTCAACAATTTAATTTCTAATCAGAAAGATCCTCACCAAGAGATCTAATATGATTAACTACTGTTGTAGTTCTACTAAAAAATCTTGCACAGATTCTGCACTTTTCATGCTCAATGTCTCAAACTCTCACATTAGTGTATGTAGTTTTGCAGAAATTACCTATTTAGATCCTTGGTACTCACACTTTAGGATGTCCAAGCCTCTTTTGAGTAAGTTGCTGTTGAGGTCCTTGGAAATATTGCACCACTGACTGCTTGTTGTATGATCAAGAGGGCCTTGGCATCCTTCCTTCGATTTTCCTTCAACTCATTCTTTTGTGCTGCTGTCATTTGCACATACTCAACACCTACTGGTTCTGCATACTCACTATGCACCAAATCTCACGAATCTTGTGAAACAAACAAAGTTTTCATCTTAATTGACCAAAAGTCAAATCATTCACCATTGAACATCGGAATAAGAGATTTATTCATATTAATCATGTTGTTATTGGCCATGAGAACTAGGAAAAAAATCAGACGGACCTTCTGTCGAACAGGTGGTAGGCAGACCTAAGTTCACCTAAGAACTTCACCGGAGTTCCCCAAAAATCTGCAACCTTCTCGTACTCCAAACAACCACTGCAAACTCCTATTTGGATCACCAGGCTCTGATACCAAAAATGAAGGATATATAGCCTTGAGACTGCCTCTACAGAGAGCACATCCACAACCTGCAACACTGAACAAAGAATACAGAACATAGAGCAGAACAGGCAGACGTGTTGAGACAATTTTTGTTCAACTCCTGCACATAACTAAAAATACAAAAGACAAATAGAAACAAGTTCAAAAACTAACGAACGTGGGAACTGACAACTAACTAAGTGGGGAAAATGAGCCTCCTGATGAACAGGTAAACACCCCGAGTTTTTTGCATCACCAACCAAAACAGACGATCCCCCCACCGGCTGCGCTTGTTCCTCAACAGAACCGATGACGGCTACGACGGCGGACCAGAGCTGCCCCCCTTGCAGACATCGACATCCCCCGAGCTCCTGTAGCACCACCAGCGGCTTCGTTGTAGGTAGATGATGTTGCCGGCGCTTCTACCATGGCCGGTCTTCCTGCTGACAGTGGTGGCGACGCTGATGGCACCGCCATGGCTGAGCCAGGCGGCACCTCTGGTCCCAGCACTTCTCACACATGCTCTCCCACGTGTCCTCAGGCCGGTGGACGACGTCATCTCCCAGGCCACGGCGATAGTGGCATCGACGACAGCGGCGGGTGGCGGAAACTCTTAACGCATCGCTGGGTGAGGCCATCTCAACTATTCGTACGTAAGCCTCTGATGGTGTGGATCGTCGCCATGTGGCCGCCGCCTTGCACTTGCCCAAAAGCGCTGCCACCAACCAAGGAAGGTGGAGGTAATCCCTCCGAAAATCCAGCTGTGGTGATGGCGGATCGACTCCAAGGAAGGTAAGTTGGAACTCCTAGACGGCAAGGCATCGTCGCCCCTATACCATTAATTGGTGGCTCTTCCCCCCGTTAATTTGTTCGCCGACGGATGGAAAGACGACAGATCCTCTACCGCCTAAGGATACCCCAAAGCTAGCTTCTTCGGTAAAAAGGCCAAGCTGTGGATGATGCGAACCATCCCATGCAGCGAGTCTCGCAGCGAGCCCAGCAGGTAGACACGCGCTTGACAGCCACAGCTGAGGCCCATCCCCTGACTATGCATGCGCCGTAGTCTTTGTCAACTGGCTTCCGTCGGGGACGTCAAAAATATCCGTAAACTCAGACGTATCATCTTACCCATGATGGATCAGATAATACTATGAATTTGGATTTAGATATGTTTAAAATATTCATTTCATATTTAGATAGGATATGAATTTAGTACATCCGAACCTTTACCCGATTCGAACCCGCTCTTAATAATTTATTGTACATGTTAAGCCTATGATTTTGACATGAACTCCATCAGTTATCCGTCTTGTTGAGTTTGTAAGTTTGAATTTCTTGTTAAAATTTTAAGGATATTTTTATAAAACATAAAAATTACTTTAAAAAGTACAGAATTGATTGAAATTTTTTTTAATTCTCATAAATCTCACATTTCTTTGGATGTGGATGTGCACTCATATTTTATGGACAGTTATAACTATCCGCGTATATATCTGTACTCGTGACGGATATACCCGTATCCATACCTACGAAAATAATCAGATATTATTCGGGTATGATATTTGTAAAATTTTCACAGATAGAGTATGATATTGATCTACCCGAATCGAATCCGATCTATTTATATCCCTAACTTCCACGCCGCTAGCCTTGCACCAAAACAATTTTTTAAGAGTTGAAAGACCTTTAATTGTCTACGACTTGGTGCTTCGTAAGACTCTTGCTGGGCAGATTTCGCGGGTTAGATCAATTCATACACAAGGTGCTCTTGTTGGGTAGGCTCCACGGGCTAGATCGATTCATACGCAAGGTTTTTTGGCATATTCATTGGAACATATTTTCTTCATAAATTAATTGTTTTAAATTTATGATAAAATAGGTATATTTTAAATATCTCAATTTTTCTTCTTAGAACAAATGATATAATAAAAATATAACTAAGAGTATTTATAGGTTTAACTTATCTCAAGTTTTTAGTACACTTAGCCCAAAAATTAAGATTTGACTTAATATCTAGAATAACGTAGTATGATCAGAAAAAATATTGTCCAAATGATCAACAAACTAGTGTTAGAAAATGCATCATCTACTCCGGTGAGATATCCGATGCAACATCTATTTATAAAAGTTAAAAAAAAACTTCATCTAAGTTACAGTCACCGAGAATGGGTTTAGACAAAACTTTGTCTAAATCTCAGAGATAGATAAAAGGTTAAATAATACATCATCCAAAGTAAATAAGATAGACAGAAGGTTAGATGATACTTCGTCTAAGTTAAAATAGATAGACGATATTTTGTTTAAGAAAGAAAACACATGACAAATCAGTAATAGACAATCCTTCGTCTAATTCTCAAGATAGATAGAATATTAGATGATACATCATCTAAGACAAAGAGGATAGATGACGTGAGAGTCGATAGACGAAATTCCGTCCAAGAGAAAATGACAAAATTTGAGATAGATAAAATTTTGTCTAACTCAGAAAAATAGAAACGATAGATGAAGCTCCGTCTAAAATCTTCAGATAGATGGAGCAATTGATGATACTTTATCTATCTAAAAAAATGACAAAATTTAAGATAGACGCTGTTTCGTCTTATAAAAAAAGTAAGCATGTTCAGACGAATTGATAGATGAAATTTCATCTACTCTCACTAAAAGTTAAAGATATGTCACCTTACTTAAATATTTCATTTAATAGATAATATATCTTACACTCTTCCTTGGTTAAATATATATTTCTACTAATAATGATTCATCCGTAGTAAATAATAAATTATATAGTAAAGTACATACTCAAATATTTATATCTATGGCACATGCACAGAGACAATAGACGATAATCTTATCGTCTAGACTGCTTGAAATAGTATAATATCTGGACGGTGCACGTTCGGACAAAAATACAAGACGGTCAAATGATACGTCCTGCAAAGTAACTATTGTATATTTTTATCCTTAAACGTAAAACATACTATATTGTGGGCTCAAAATATAATGTCATTTTTCCAGAGTAAGATATATTTTATTTGTACGGATGATATACGTTCGAACCTTAATTTTGATAAATCGAGCTCGAGTCGGGTTGACCTAAACCCGACTCGAACCCAACCCGTTGACAGCCCTAGAGCCAACCACGGGTTGTGAGGGGGGAGCCATCATCCTCTTCTACGGGAATAACATCGGGCTGGAAATAAATCACGAGAGAACGGCGCCGGCGAGTTGAGTGAGTCATGTGTGAACAGAGGACGTGAAAGTTGCCCCTACTATTATTAGATTTCCTGCTGTATATGGTTATTGCTAATAGTTGTATATGATGCTGTATTTAGGAGATTTGTACATGATAAATATGGGGTGTTTCCCCAACAGAAATAGAGAAGAGTAGCAAGAACGACCATTCTTGTTACCTACTGTTTGCTGTCTCTTTCTCTTGTTCTACTTTGTTCTGCTCTTATTCTGCTCAGTTCACATGGTATCAGAGTATGGTCTTGACATAACTCCTCTTGTCACCTCCACCCGATTAATGTTCACGGCCCATCTTAGCCGTGAGGGGGAGTGTTGGAATATTTGGGCATAGTCCCAATTGGGCAATAGTCCCGTATTGGTTATATGAGTTGTGGTTCATGTGCTTATGATCCTGGACATGTGTATCTCAACACCGCGATTTTATGGATTAAACATGGTATCAGAGCATGTTTCATCTCTTGGGTAGCAGCCTATTCAAGATCGAGTTTGATCTTCATCGATCGATTTATCTAAATCCTGGAAGTCTGAAGTTTGTTTTACGACATCAACCTCTATTTTTTTAGAAGATCTGACTCTCGTCTTGTTCTGAAAGTCCGTTTGCACAATCAAATCTCTCCTTGCATCAGGTGATATTATATCCTTTTATCCAGTTTCAACCTGTTGTGCTTCTTGTTTCTTCTGTTTCAATGGACTCGCATAGAATCACTGTCCGATTGGATGGGAGAAACTATTTTCTATGGGCTTCTTACTTCAAAAGCCTTCTGGAAGGACACGATCTTTGGGGTTACATTGAAGGAAGTGTTCCAGAGTCTTCGGATGGTTCCTCCACTTCTAAGTGGGTAATCAATAATGCCAAAATCAAGACTTGGATTATTAAATCGGTTGACAATTCCATTGCTATGAACTTGAGCCCTCTATCTACTGCCAAAGAAATGTGGGATTATCTCCAACGTATCTATAAACAAAACAATGAAGCTCGTCTTTATCAATTAGAACAGGAGATAAGTTCTCTGTCCCTGGGATCTTCTAGTATTCAAGAATTTTACAGAAATATGATGATGTTTTGGAATGAAATGGATATGATAGAAAGCAATATTCCCAAAGAGGCCATTGAGACTGTCATGAAGATAAGAAAACAATCCCGAACTTGCCAATTTTTGATGAAAGTGCTGCTGTTTTGAATCGTGGGAGTAGTTTAAATCTAGATCAGATCCTACCAGAATTACTTGCTGAAGAAACACGTTTGGGATCTCTTTCGTCTATTGCATCTATACAAGATACTGCTCTCCTTGCCAACTCACATAAAGGAAAATTTCGAGACATGAGTAAAGTTGAATGGTATAACTGCCACGAGATGGGACATTACTCAAATCAATGTAAAAAGAAGAAAGGTAATGATGGGGCTATCTAGTTCTGCAGATACTGCAAAGAACAAGGTCATTTGCTAGAAGATTGTAAGAAGCGACCTACAAAACGTGGACCGACAAGGGCGTATACAGCGACCGGTCCACAACCAATGCAAATGCCTCTCTCCCCCTCACTTCCACAGGTTGGGGAGTCTTCTAACACATCCGGTCAGTCCTCACCTCTCTCACCAGAGCTACTTCAACGGATTATACAGGCCCTTCATGCCTCTGGGTTTGGTAAGATCTCATGTTCGACATCTTGGGTTTTAGACTCCGGTGCAACACATCACATGACTGGCAATTTAGATTTTTTGGACAATACAATTCCATGTGGTGAAAATGAAAGCATTGTTGTTGCTAATGGGCAAACTCTTCCTGTCAAGAAAGTTGGTTCATTGACGATTAGGCCTTCCAATTCTCCACCTTTGTCTCTTTCTAATGTCTTCTATGTGCCCAAATTATAAGCTAATCTTATTTCTATCAGTCAACTTGTTAAACAGAATTGTGTTGTCTCATTTTCTGCTTCTGGATGTCTCATAAAGGACCTGCAGACCGGGAAGGTGATTGGGAAAGGCCATAGGAAGGGGGAACTCTTTGTCTTGGACTTCGGAAGATCGAGCACCTCACCTGCTTGTTTCCTTGCTCCTTCATCTAGTGAAATCATTTCCGCAAATAAATTGTGGAAGCTCTGGCATTGTCGCCTAGGCCATCCTCATGTTTTCAATTTGAATTCCTTGTTTGCATCTGGTTCTTTAGCCAAACTTCCCCATAAATCAGAAATTATTACAACTTGTGAAATTTGTGCTCTTGCTAAAGCTCATACTTTGCCTTTTAGTAGGCATATGCATCATACCACCTCTGCTTTTGATCTTATCCATTCGGATGTATGGGGGCCTGCTTCAGTTGGTTCTTTGACTGGAAAGGTTTATTATGTCATTTTTGTGGATGATTGGTCTCGCTTCACATGGGTATATTTTTTGCGCCATAAATCTGAGGTTCCACAGGTGTTTCAATATTTCCATGCAATGGTATATACACAATTTGGCAAAAAGATAAAAATCCTACGTAGTGACTCAGGGGGGGAATATATGTCGAAGCCATTTGCAACTTATCTTTCCACAGAAGGGGTTATTCATCAGCGAAGCTGTTCTCACCAGCCCCAACAAAATGGTGTCGCTGAATGAAAACATCGGCATATTTTGGAAACTGCTCGCACACTTCGACTTCAAGCAAATTTGCCAAAGACTTTTTGGGCAAAGAGTGTATTGACTGCTGTGTACTTGATTAATCGCTTGCCTACTCAATTGTTAGAAAATGTTTCCCCCTTTGAGAAGTTCTTTGGATGTTCTCCAAAGTACAATTTGCTCCGAATTTTTGGTTGCACCTGTTATGTGCTTCTTCATGAGTCTGAATATTCTAAACTTGATGCAAAATCTGTAAAGTGCATATTTCTTGGATACTCAGAAACCAAGAAGGGATACCGTTGCTATGAGTGGGCTGCCAAGAAAATGAGAATTTCCAGAAATGTTTTTTTTGAAGACACCCCATATTTTCCGCAAATTCCTTCTTCCCCATCCCCTCCCTCCATTGACTCTTTCTTCTCCTTTCCTAACCGGTTGCAAGGTACTTCTCCAAGTTGCAGGTCAGCAAGTGTTCCCTCTCCCATGCCTTGCTCTTCGCCAACTCTGGACTCAGGTACTCTTCCTTCCCTCCCATCTTCTCCACCACCTCCACCAGCACCACCTATTGGCCCTCGTCGTTCTTCTCGCATTCCTAAACCGCCCGATCGTCTTTCCCTATTTTCCACACTTACCCCGTTTTCTATCCCTCGTTCTTACACACAAGCTGCAGATAGTGTGGAGTGGAATCATGCAATGCAGGAAGAATTAGTTGCCTTGGAATCCAACCACACTTGGGATATGATACCTGCCCCTCTTAACCATCCTATCATCGGATGCAAATGGGTATACTCCATAAAGCTGAAATCTGATGGCTCTTTAGATCGCTACAAGGCACGTCTTGTAGCTCAAGGTTTCAAGCAAGCATATGGCATTGATTATGAAGAAACTTTTGCCCCTGTTGCCAAGATGACCACTGTTCGCACCTTGCTTGCTGTTTCTGCTATTCGGGATTGGGACATCTATCAAATGGATGTCAAAAATGCTTTTCTCCATGGGGATTTGTCAGAAACTGTGTACATGAAACCACCTCCAGGATATTGCTCTGATCCTCATATGGTTTGTAAACTGAAGAAGACTTTATATGGTTTAAAACAAGCTCCCCGTGCATGGTTTTCTAAACTGAAAAGTGTGCTTCAGTCTGGTGGATATGAGCAGAGCCATAATGATCATTCCTTGTTTCTTGCTTCCTCTAGCCGTGGTCGTATTATTGTGCTTATTTATGTTGATGATATTTTAATAACAGGAGATGATACTCAAGGTATTCAAGCACTTAAAACTCTGCTTCAACAATCCTTCCAAATGAAAGATCTTGGCTTAGCAGCCTATTTTCTCGGCTTAGAAATCACCAAGCATTCTAGTGGCTATATTCTTAGCCAACGAAAATACACTCAAGACCTTATGGAGTTGGCTGGTCTTACAGATGATAAAGTTGCTGATACCCCACTTGAGTTGAATGTACAATATGGTTGCCAAGATGGGGATCCCATTGCTGATCCAACTATGTATCGGAGACTTGTTGGGAGTTTAGTTTATCTCACTGTTACACGCCCTGATATCACACATGCAGTGTAGATTTTGAGTCAATTTGTCTCTGATCCTCGGAGATTACACTTGACGACTGTTCTTCGCATTATTCGCTACCTCCGTTCCACTCCCACCTTGGGCTTGTCATATCTCTCTACTGCGCCTTTAGAGTTACGAGCATTTTCTGATTCTGACTATGCTGGCTGCAAAGAGACGCGTCGCTCCACTACTGGATATTGTATTTTTCTTGGAAGCTCTCTTATCTCTTGGAAATCCAAGAAGCAATCCACTGTCTCTAAGTCCTCCACAGAAGCAGAATATCGTGCAATGTCATCTACCTGCGGTGAAACTATTTGGCTTCGACGACTTCTCACTGATTTTGATCTTCAGCTCTCTTCTCCTACTCCATTATTCTGTGATAATGAAAGTGCGGTGAAGATTGCTAGTAATCCGGTGTTCCATGAACGTACAAAACATATTGAGGTGGATTGTCATTTTGTCTGTGAAAAATTTGCACAAGGACTTATTTCCCTTCCACATGTTCCTTCAAAAGAACAACTTGCTGATTTTTTTTACCAAATCACAAATAAAGAAGCGTCATGATTATTATGTTAGCAAACTGATGCTGACACATCATCAGTTTGAGGGGGGGGGGGTGTGAACAGAGGACGTGAAAGTTGCCCCTACTATTATTAGATTTCCTGCTGTATATGGTTATTGCTAATAGTTGTATATGCTGCTGTATTTAGGAGATTTGTACATGATAAATATGGGGTGTTTCCCCAACAGAAATAGAGAAGAGTATCAAGAACGACCATTCTCGTTACCTACTGTTTGCTGTCTCTTTCTCTTGTTCTACTTTGTTCTGCTCTTGTTCTGCTCAGTTCACATCATGGACGTCCCTCCTATGAGGCGATGATGTTTGAGCCATGGTCAGCACGGGCGTGAGTCATCTTACCGAACTTAAATTTTTGGGCTGACTAGGCTGATTTTCATAATTGGCCCAATTTCTCTATGAAATACTATGAGCCGATCAACTTGTACCAATGCCATACGAGTTTACCGATCATAGTTTGAATTCAAATTTTTACACCTCAAAATTGTGCAAAATTAGAAGCGAGATTTTAGTCTGCCAATTTATAGAGGGAGGGGGATGATTTAGACTTTAGAGCGCCCTCTCTATTAGAGAGAACTTAGTAAATATCGGACCCATTGAATTTTTTGATTAAAAAGTTTATATATATATATATATGTATATTAAAATGCTGATGATAGAAAGAGAGTTGGACTCGGTTCCTTTCCATTTTTAATTTGCTTTCATTTAGAAAACAGTATGGCCCATCCCTTTTGGGCTTTCTCTTCCCCCCACCTTGGGTGGGTGTCTCTCTCCATATTAAGGGGTATCTCCTGCTGTCCTGCACTTCCCTTCCCCTTGGTTTTAGATGTGAGATTCAGCGCAAGTGTGAACACGTGCGCACCCTTATTCCTCGACTGGGCTTCAGTCCCGGCCGCGTCAAAACGCTGGACGAGGCAGTAAAGACGACACCCACCTTCTGCCCCCTCTTTTCTTCATTGGGCCGTTGGTGGGCTGGCCGGCCCACGGTAATTGGTCTTTCTGTAACTTGAGCATAATATGCTAACAAATTATCAGAAACCATCGAAGGTATGATATGAAAATGGGAAAGATGTCGTTTTAGATCCACAGAGAGAAAGTATGGTTTTTTAGCTAGTCTAATTTGTAAGAGTCAGATAATCGGATTATATATATATATATATGAAGATGTCCACATGATGCCGGTCCCATGGTAAATTGCCATGGGGCCGGCATCTGAACCCTTCATCTAGGAGGTGAACATTTGGGAGGTGGAGGGCGCACGAGATGAAGGGCCAGATGTCGGCGTCATGACAAATTGCCATAGAGCCGGCACCATGTGAACATCTCCCATATATATTGAGGAGGGTAAATCTGGTTTGACCCTGGAACAGCCCAGTGACGGACGGCCCACTGAGGTTCGAACGTGCTAAGCCCGCCCAGGGGACGAGTACGCACACTCGACCCAATAAGGGGAGGCCCGGCCCAGCAAAGCATCGGATTCCACGACACACAACAGCCACGGCTCAAGCCCAGTTCTCGCCGGAGGACACTCCGACGACCGACCATTACCCCCACGACGTCGGCCTTGATCCCGTAACGGGCGAGCACGCGCCATGAGCATCGTAAGACTCGCCCAGAGACCAGTCTGTGCCGAGGCTATCGCCCCCCAACGGAAAACTCCTGTCAATATAACGGGAGAATGTTACTCTACTAAGTAGACCCTTCCCTCTCAAGGGATGAGGTCACTCGCTCAAGGACAACCCATATAAAAGGGACATCGACAGAAGAGAAGAGGACATGGTGGATACTTCTGTCATAAGAGCTTCCTACTGAGAATAGAGCAACCAGACTTGCCATGACGACAGAGATACTACCCGCTACGCCCAGAGAGAATTCTCCTCCTACACGGCCTTACCACCCAACAATCACTCTCCAAGTACCCACTGGGAGCGGCGAGCACGTGTGCAGAGGAGGGTTGTCCCTTGGGATAACACCCGGGACTCTTTCTGACGCCTCTTTGATTTCTTGGTATTTGCAGACTTCCACGGACGCAAGACGACTTCCCCAACAAATAAATAGAGAAGATAATACGTGACCTAAAAACCATTTCCTACTATATATATATATATATATATATATATCCTCCAATTCCGTGGTATTAATTGTCGGCAAATTTTATCCGTCTCCCAATCGCACCTATATGCTCTTCTTCTTCTTCTTTTGCTTCACTGAAATTGCAACCTCTTTCCCTTCAGAATAAGTAATCACGCGATATGGGATGTATGGAGGGAAACCATGCACGAGAATACGAATGACGCGGCTCTATCTATCTATCTAATATTCTAAGAGTAATGCTTTCTGCATTACATTACTCTTTCTAATTAACCCCGCCGGTGGGTCGCCAAATTAAACAGAACGTGATCCGCCTGGGCAGATTAACTAGCACCCGAGGAGACAGTCCAAGGTTACGTACGGACAAAGCAACACAAACGTTTACTAGAGCTTAGCGTAAATTGGTTTATTAGTTGTCCGTCTCAGCCGAGTAGATTTTCTACTGGTCTATGATAAAAATTGGTCCGCGTGGATGCTTGACAACTTAGCATCCACGCGGACCAATTCCATCTCAGGCGGACAAAAAACTTACCTGTTCAAAATAGGTATTAAACATTTCTCTTTCTTCTCGGCACGAAGACGGCCGATTCTCAAAGAAGAATGACACTGAAAAATGGCATTACTATGGTCCTAAACTCTCACCAACAAAGTGAGACGACCTAGAAATTTTCTTCATCGATCCTTCGACGAAAGGTTTTGATGGATGTTAGACTTGCCACTGCTACATATGGACGGCCTTAATTTTACCCGTTTTCTAAAGATCTCCAAAAGTTTATCTTTATAAAAAATTGATCGATAAAATTGTCACTCTTACTTCCATACTATAATAAACATATAGTAATATATAGTTATATATATATATATATATATATATATATATATATATATATATATATATATATATATATATATATATATATATATATATATATATATATAGTTCGACTCAATGTCATAAGAATCGGATTAGATCCGTCGGTCGGATTCGGTCGGACCGTCAACCGGTCCAGACACCGGTTCGATTAAGGTCTGTCCAATTTAATGCTAAAAAATCGGAAGAATCGCGTTTCGACTTGTAAACTAGTCCGACCGTCCTTTAAATCAAAAAAAATATAAAAATATTTAGATATTTAAAATGATATTTATATATGAATAAAATTATCGTACTATTAATGATTTGTTATTATTTATCATTTTATTTTAAATATATTTAAAATTTAAAATTTAAAAAAATATAGATGTCAATTGTGAAGAGTGAAGATCAATAGAGTATTATAAAATTTTAAGATTAATTTATTTAATCGTACTATTGTTATTTTTTTATTAGCATAGTCACTTACTCACGAATAATAATTATGTATATATATTTTTTTATTTTGATCATTATATCTTATTTCTTAATATATTAGACTATAAAATCATTAATTCATGTATAATATGATTTATTGTATTATTTAAAAATTTTATGATATTTATATATTTTAAAATTATTAAATTTATATAATATCATAATAATACTATGACAATGTCATAATTCAAATCAGTAAGATTAAACGATCTAATCGATTTAAATCGAACCAACTTATGGATCGATGCAATATTTAACGATTACCGATTTGATAACATTGGTCAGATTAGATGAGGGCTCATCTTCCTTTCCTTCCTATAAGTGAACACAAGTGGCGCTCTGTAGGACAGAAAACCGCCGTCGGTCTCTGGATTTTGGCCCACGGCTCCATGGCATCTGTACGTGCACTTTTCACTTATCCGTCTCTTCATCATAAGGTCTCCAGATGACTGAGGACTGAGGAGACATATATAATTATACCCTGGACGTCCCACCATCACACCAACCGGATTCCCAGCTTGCTTGTGGAGCAGGTAGTGCATAACACTAACGAACATATATATATATATATATATATATATATATATATATATATATATATATATATATACAGGTAGTGCATAATACAGGATGTTCTGTACAAAACATTCTGAATATATAGCAATATTTAAGAATTTTGGCTTGGGTACTGATTAGTGAAGACAGCACGATACGGAGCTTAATTAAGAAATCAATCGTTTGGATGGATGTGACATGACAAGAACTTAAAGGGCTCCGTGGAGATAGCGGCTGGTTTCGACGTCAGGAAATCAAGCTATTATTGGGTTACACATAGGGATGTCAATGATAATTAATAATCTGTTAATTACTCATTTCGTTAATTTAATGACGGTAAGTGAATATATTTTTTTTCTCAATAATTTAACGGATACAGATACAGATATATCCGATTTCATAGTGGATACGAAAACGGATACATCTCATTCTAAACTCATATCCATCCGTTATCACTAAATATTATAAAATATATATTATTAATATTATCTCTTAGATCTAAATTTAACGGTGGAGATTAAATTTCACCTAAAGAGTTGACATATGCTTTGTCCTGAACCCTAGTCATGCATACTCCCCTAAGACATCAAATACTTTTATGGGGTTATGGATGGTCTCCGGAGACTGCATGCGCTCTCCCAAATGGTTGACATCAAATTGCCTTGAACTCGGACGGCATGTTCCCCTGACACCAAGGATGCTCTTCTAAGGCCGTGGATGCTCCTCTGAGACTGCATGTGTTCCCTTAAAGGGTTGACATATGCTTTGCCATGAACATTGGTCATGCATGCTCCCCTGAGACATCAAATGCTCTCCTGAGGCCGTGGATGGACGTCGGAGACTGCATATACTTCGCCAAAGGGTTGACTTCAAATTACCTTGAACCCTCGACTTCATGCTCCTCTTTCACCAAGGATGCTCTCCTGAGGCCGTGGATGGGCGTCGGAGACTGCATGTGCTTCGCCAAAATGTTGACATCAAATTGCTTGAACCCCCGACTTCATGCTCCTATTTCACCAAGGATGCTCTCCTGAGGCCGTGGATGCTCCCCTGAGACTGCATGTGCTCCCCTAAAGGGTTGACATATGCTTTGTCCTGAACCTCTGGCCATGCATGCTCCCTTGAGACATCAAATGCTCTCCTGAGGCCGTTGATGATCCCCGGAGACTGCATGTGCTCCCCCTGATCGTTGACATCAAATTATCTTGAACCCGGACTGCATGCTCCCATGTTACCAAGGATGCTCTCTTGAGGCGGTGGATGCTCCCCTGAGACTGCATGTGCTACCTTGATTTTAATATTAGACAGGACCGGCCTTAATCGGACTGGTTCCTTGACCGATTCACTGTCGGACCGGTCCGACCGGCCGGTCCGGTCCGATTCTGATAACCCTGATTTTATTCTAATTGAGCTATTTTTATATTAAATTTTCATAATTTATGTACTCCTATTATCGGTAACTATCCGTTAACCGCTCGTTAATCGCATATTTTCGGATACTAGAAAACGGTTCCGAATACACCATTTTCTGAATTATTAACGAACAGCAAATGGATATAGTATTTCTTATCGGATACGAAAACGGATAGTCTACTATCTAAACCGTATCTTACCCGTTGACATCTCAAATTATATGATTTGCGGCGCAAGTGCCGCCTCCCAGGTGCGTGCGTCGCTTCGTTTCTGAACGGATCTCTGGGAATAATGGATGCGCGCATCACTTGGTGATGGTGATCTGCCAAGCTAATTAATGCGTGATCGATGATGATAGAGTATATACTGCAACTGAATTTGTCCGTACATAATATTTTGAGAGTAAATTATATACTTGCTGCAAATTAGGGTTTTCAACTCCTTCCAGCAAGTGTTACGTACAAACTCAGGTTAATTTGCAATTAATACTGATTCAAAATCTTCAGAATGTAGTGTCGATGCAATGAGATAATTCATATATAGAGCTGTCAAAGTTAATTGGCCTAGACCTGTCAACGGACCCGTTAATTAGGACCCAATTATAAATTTAAATTTGGGTTCGGGTGACTAATCTATTTATATACCTGATAAAAGACTCACTAATTACTTCATGAAATGAAACGATAAATAGTCGTTGCATATCAGGTGTGGTGTGCAGCAGAAGGCCGGCCAATATATATGGATGCAGCAAATGTTTCTGCAAACAAAAGTATGGTCAGATCCATATAGATCTGAGCATAAAATCAAACCCATTAATTTGACAGGTACATATATATGTTAAAGTTGAAGACACGTGAATTACATTCTCAGACTCGCTTTCACTTTAATGACATACAAATTACAAATAGAGCCAGAATCCGATCTGCTTAATTACCAGCTGTTCACATAAAAATGTGTATTGGTTCTATTAATACGGGTCAGTGTCTGCTCATTAATTCGGGTCCGGGTCTAGACCCGCACTATATGTCTACGCCTTAGAGAGCAAGCAATGTCAATTATACTGATGGCTTTATCTCTCGTCCAAACAGCTTTTATAAAATTAATTAACATCTTCACTAACAGTCAAATATAAGTTAGATCTTAATTATATAACACAAGAGTATAACATGTGAAGCAAGTTGACACACTGTGTGCCCCTTGTGTACACAAACTTAATGTCGTATATAGTAAAGTCTTTTACTATCACTAAAATTAAGTTATATATTTATCGGATCGAGTTAAATAAAACCCATTAGAGTTGTTGATTAAGCAAGTCGAATGAAGTTAATCAACCTATTAATTAGTTCTCCGTAGATCAGGATTTTAATTAGTTAGCTATACTTGGGTGATCATATTTAATATATATAATCTAAAAAATAATATTAATAACGTGGACCGATTTAACTATCTATCTTAGTATGGGATACAATTTGGGTAGAGAGTGATTCATCTTCTTTATACATTTACAAGTTTTTTTTCTAATGAGAAGAATTCGATTATGAGTATCCTTCACAAGGCTTGTTGCTTCAACCAGTTTTAGGATCACGGTTGTTGATGAGGGGTCCTTGACAGAGGATGGGAACCCTAAAAGTTCAAATATAAAACACCTATTTCCGAAGATGCAGCTTAGCCTCAGCTACGTAGGGAAATTTGCGAGGAGTTGCAACCAGACCAATCCAGTCATTTCACAATGGGAGAGTTGTTAGTAATCGGAGTATCTGTAGAGATAGACAAATAATATAAAAGGAAGAAGAAAGGGGAAAGAATGGATCAAGTCATAAGAATACAGAGATTTACGTGATTCGGAGGTGGCGTGTCTTCCTACGTCTACGGACGCAACAGAGTTTTCACTAGAATAATCACACTCAGATCAAATACAAAGAGAGAGTTCGCACCCTTTTATATAGGGACATTAGGGTGGAGCCCCCTATTATAAACATAAATTTTCTTCCGGGGGCTTCACCCCCAAAAACTCCCGTAAGAGACGTTGCCTTCTTGACTCCCGCAATTTGACCGCGCAGATCAATCCGCACGACCTGACCACGCAAGTCGATCAACGTGAGAGGACGCACGACGATAAGTTTGGACTCTACACTCTAACAAGAGCATATATATATGTATATATATATATAGAGAGAGAGAATGGACTAGGTTTCTTTCTTACATACCTGGCAAATGTTGTCGATCGAAGCTCGGGATCTTCCTCGATCAAGCCACATGCAGGGACCTTGTCATCAAGGTACTCATTAAGCTGATTTAACAGTGAACTACCCACCTTGCGTGTAATTAAGGTTCCAAATTGGGCGGTCATCCTAATTAGTATCAGGCTTCCAGGGGATAAGTATCAATCGGAGACATAGAGTTGATCTTTTTTTTTCATTGTTTGGAATGGAATCGATCATATTCGTTTGGCAGAATATTTTCGATCCTCCGGTGGCTAATGGGCTCTGAAAGTACTATTGCTGGCAAAGGTAACACTGACATCCATGCTTGGTTTTGGAGGGCACGGAGTTCTCATGAGATCCAAATAACTCAGACCAAATATTGGTATTCTTACCGTCTAGCAGAAAGAAAGGTCCAGCGCTTCGTCGTCAACATCGGTTCTGAGTCTTCTGACAGAAAAGAACGGCCAACCGGTAGCAGAGCAGCGATTGGTTAGGTGAACGTCCTAAAAGTGAGTTGTCACCCACTTATTGGGCTCTGACAGAACAATGGCCCATGGATCCTTCTAACTCCTTAAACGAAGGCCCGAGCCAAACCCAATAGGATCCCTTGTTGGTCCGGGACGAAGCCCATCATGACAAATGCATGCATCAAAACTGGTGTGATTCTGAACCAAAGATCACGGTGATTTTGTTTCCATTCATTTCAAACTTGGCGATCTTAAAACGAGGGACATTTGGAAGCACAACTTCATGGTATGTGCACTTCGATTCAAATCGAAATAACAATATGGACTCCTTCGTGGCTGTGGTGACATGACAATTAAGTTAGATTCTGAACCAAAGATCACGGTGATTTTGTTTCCATTCATTTCAAACTTGGCGATCTTAAAACGAGGGACATTTGGAAGCACAACGTTATGGTATGTGCACTTCGATTCAAATCGAAATAACAATCTGGACTCCTTCGTGGCTGTGGTGACATGACAATTAAGTTAACAAATATATATATATATATATATATATAACGAGTAACATTTGGAAGCACAATGACGTGATGGGCAGATATTGGGCTGCCGGCCCTCCCCGAAACAAATCTCCGTGACTCTTGCCCCGAAGCAAATCTCCGTGACTCTTGGCTGTATAGATCTTTTGAACAAAGTTGATGATCTAAAAGACACAAATAACATTATTTTATCTGATGAGATGGGCAGGTTTTGTTAAAAGATCTGCATGCCATTTATGTCATTGAAGGCATGATGGGCGTATCCATCAACCTATTGCAAATGGGTGTAGTGACCCACTTTCTTGAGACCTCCCAAGTCAGTCAGGTAGCATCCCATACAATACCCCTTAAAATATAAGGGCGTTCTATCCGCATGCACCTTACCATGAGCATTTCATACGTGGAGAGTAACTGTAGGATTTGTAATGTGTATAACACGTACGGCGACATCAAACGCGGGGGTGACTACTCTTTTAATTGTCAACCACCCATGTAACAAAAATCGTAGATCGTAACTAGGAGGATCTTCATTTGCTTATTGCTAGGAGATTAATTAGGAGCCCTTCTCAAGTTCTTCGATTCCCCAAATCCTCTACCATCTCTTGGATTTAGATGAGGTGTGAACAACTCTGGGATTGAACCCGAGACCTCCCTCTTGAAAAGTGAGAGAGTGTCCACTCCGTTACTAGTAGGAGAGGTATGTAACTAATTAACTTTCTTTTTTTTTTTTGGTTAAAGACCGACACTAAAATTAATTGAAAGAAAACTGCAAACAACTCTCTAGTTAGGGTTGCAAAACCTATCCTAGAGATAGTGGTTGGTGTGACTGCAAATATATTGGGATGTGGAAGCACACATCAAGGCATAATTACCCCCACCGAACTAACCCATCTAGTTTACGTCCCCTGCATTCCCACGCAACTTATCCTGAAGCATTTCCAACCACAGCCATCGCTGCTTGGACTGATTCTCGGCTGCAATATGATTTAATTGGAGACAGCAGAGCAGCATATATACCAGACGGTAAGTGTTCTTGCGTCCCATCACAAAGCTTTCTAGAACATGTCTCCTGAGGATGCCAACTTAATTGGGCACCCTTAAACTCGGACAAAACAATGCTAGAAGGACTTGGAACAGTGCCCATCCCTCCGCTAAGGACCTCACTACTTGGAAATAAAGCCCGTTGCATTGTGGGGGTGTCACATGCATGAAAGTCCAAGCTGTTCCCTAGTTAAAATGAATTCTTTGATGAGTAAAGTTTTTCTTTGATAAATTAACATAGTGACTAAATATTTCATGTTGTTATCCTTGAGTGTGGGAAGGGTACTTCAGCTTGATCACCTTGTGTACTCTTATAAGGATTGCATTCATAGTTGCAGCTTTTGTGAGCCTGTACCTAGACCCAATGATCCCATTACATGAACCAGTCTAGGGGCGTCGTGATCTATGGGGATCACTATGGTTCGTTGTACCGTTGAGTTCGGCCAACTCGATCGATTCGTCCACAAGATGATATGACATGGTATCGTGCCGCTCAGTGCCGATCTGACTCGACGGTGTTTTCTTCCTTTTTTTTCTTTCTTTGTTGGCCTGGCATATATAGGCGGAGAAGGGAGCCCTCCTTCTGGGCCTATTCAGGCCTTCACCCCAATCGGGAAGCTTCCACCTCGCCGTCGTGACTGTCCCCATCGACCGTCTGTCCGACCTCCTATCACGACCATTCCAGATTGGTGACCCAACGTCATGGTTTTTCCCTATATAGTCCAACACGTACGGCCGACTCGCACTAGTACGGTGCAAGTTCGCAAACCATGGGAAACATTAAAGAAGAGACATCAAAAGATTGAAAGATAAATCCCTAACTCACAAAAGATGTGAAATCTGACCTTTTTAACCTGTCCTAGAGAGGTTTATGTACCTAGAGGTTTATGTACTCCTCCAAAAAGGAGAAGTAGAGAGAACTCCAAGCAATGTCAAATATAGAGAACTCCTTTCCTATACACACTAGAGTTGCATTGGCCCCAGTTCCCCTTAGTAGTACCCTTTATACCTTTTATCTCTTCATCTAAGAAATTTCCCCACCAAAAAGGAGAAGCATAAGAGGACATCAAGAAGAAGAGAGAACATGAGCTCTGACCCCTTTCCCCCCAACCCCACCCCCAACCCACGCACAGTCACTTCCCTCTGAGAAACAAAAAGGCCCTCAACACGCATGGAAAACCAATGCCATTGGTAAAGAGGGTGATCACAGAATATTCTCCCATATCTCCCTCTCGTCCTCTTCCCCTCCTCTCTCGGAATCTGCTGCCCAGTTGTTTTCTCCTCTCTCTCTCTCTCTCTCCGGACATGTGTACGTTAAGTAGGTCTCTTCAGCATAGACAGAGAAAGATGGCAAGACCTGTGGGGACAGGGAGTAAGTGTAAGCTACCCAAAGTCGATATTTGTATGAACAGAAAAAGAGAAAGTTGCCTCTCATCTCAGTATTTTCTTACAAATTCCTGTTAACAAGCTATTTTAAAGAACATGGTCGAAATGTGTCCATACATAGATGTAAATAAGTAGAATTTACCTCCATTCAAATTGGCCTTTTTATTTACTATTGAAAATGTACGCGTGCAAATGCATGTAAAAAATTATAAAAACAAATATAAATTAATTTTATAAATTCAAATGAATATATATAGGGCGCAAAAAAATCAACGGTAGAAAACAATGTATAGTTGTTGCTTCCAATGTTTAACATAAAATTACTTTTGGATTCTTCAGTTTTTTTACCTCATACAATCTATCATATTTAAGGATCGGTTCCTTCTAATCCTAATACTCATTTATAGCTCCACACAATTTGAAGTTATTTCATAAATAAGGCACCTCAAAAGATTAGAAGTAAAGTAAGAAAAAAGTCCCCACAAAAAATGTGCTTATCAAATACGACGTGTAATTGTTAGAGGTTACAAATAAATATTAGTACGAATGAATTAATCATTAAATATAATATGTTATTGGGGTTAAAAACAAAAAATCTTAATTTAGTTACTCTCTGGGGATAAGTTCGATTAGGGTGGGTTATCTGAGATGGGATGACTTATTTTTATTTGACTCTTTTTATCTTAATCGGAGTTAGTTAAGGATAAACTTAAAATTTTTGAATCTAATCAAAAAGGGTGAAATAAAACACTCGGGGTGGGTCATCGGGGGTGACGTACCCACTCTTAACTCACCCCTTTATCAAAGTATCTCTTAATTTTAGCGTTATTTGAGACTTGTACGGAGTCACAACCATATATAGTCATTAACTGTTACCAATATGATCCTATAGCAGAAGTTTAATTAGAGCCAGGATCAATGGAGGACTACGCAATTTCAATGGCTTAAATTACAAAAAACACTCAAATTACAAAAAACAATGGTCGATCATAAATTTCATTTAACATAATCAATTAAGTTTAAAATAACTTAAAATAAACTCTTTTTATTTTAAAATTTCTCTCTCTCTCTCTCGCAATGTGTCATGTAAAATAACTCTTTTTATAGAGATATTTTGGTTCAAAAATTATTTTCATAGATGGAAATAGAATATTTTTTACATCTTGAACGAAGATTAGCTACAGAGTTTTTTTGACACTATATTAATCTAAAAATATTATAAAAATGAGAAAGATAATTTTATAAATAAACTTATACGGAGAATATATTTACAACAAACTCTGGTGGTATTCCCGCGAAGACGTGAACATATGGGGAGGGGAGGTCTCCCCGTGTCCCCGTCCAAAGGGCGGCAACTGGTAAGGGATGCAGGCGTCGGGAAAATTTAACAAAGTGGGTGCCGCGGGGCACGGGGCGCGAGCGCGGCGGCCGTACGGAGGGGGAAGGGTGTGGCCCCCACGCAGTCACCGGGTGGTGCTGCTGCGCCTGCGCGTTTCTAACAGCCAGATCTCGGGGGCGTACGTCCTGTCAGGAGCTGGGGGAGGGGGATCCGGGCCGGGACACGCCCGTGGTACAATTATTGTTACTTTTTTTTGTACGTTCGACCCGATTCCGATTGCGAGCCTCTCCCGACCAGATCCAGATCTTGTCCCAGCGGCCTCCCCCGGTACGTCCGCGGCCCCTGACCCCCGGGATCACAAGATCTCCGGTCTCTCCACCTTTCCCTTCCCCTTTATCTCTCTCCACTCATATGCTACTCCATCAAGTCCACGCGGTTCCGGTTCCGGTTCCGGTTCTGCACGCATGGACCTTCCGGTGGGACGGCGTCGCGACCATCTCTTGCCTCTCTTAGTGGTCTCCCCCCCCCCCACCCCAATAATGGGAACAGTCTCCTCTCATTCCTTCTGATATTCTCTCTCTCTCTCTCTCTCTCTTAATTAGGGCATGTTTATTAATCGAGTGCAGTCACCCCAGTTAACATGTTTACATGTGAGAGAGTGATGAGACTCACGTCGCTCTATCTCGTCAATTCTCCTATCTTATCCGCAAAATAAAGAGGACCTTAATAATCATTTTGATAACATGTTAGGTTAGGGACGACTAATTTACTCGGGATGATCCACCCGACCCCTAATCTTAATTTGGATAGATTAACGCATTTCACATATTTATTAAGAATGAGTTAATTCACTTTAATCATATCCGACTTAGATTAAAAAAAATTATCAAATAAAGATTAATTCATCCGATCTCTGTTAACTCACTTAAACTTAACTTAATCCGTTATCAAAATGATCCCAAGAGTCTCCATCTCTGTGTTTGAGCATGTTTTAATGTTAAACAGAAGTTTGCCGATTCAAGGTGGAAATAAAGGAGTTTTCAACGAGTGTAGGCTGTATGTGTATGCACGCGTGAAGGGTTGTGGTGTCCTCCATTTTGGTCGTCGTCTTTTCAGATAGGGCTAGCTGCAGTGTGTGTGATGGCCTCAACAGTGAGCGTGGTAACTTCTGTGACATTAGATATATATATATATAATTCAAGCTTTAATTATAAACACCGTCGCCATTGTTCATCATCCTCGCAGCACTCTTCTCATTGTTGGTCATCGTCTGTCGTCACCTATTATCCATCACCGTCACCCATCATCGATCCTCATGAATTCACAGGAGCGTGACACCTCGATCTAAACACTCAATTCAGGGGGGAGGGATCGACGGAGAGGGGGGCTACGGCCAAATGATGATCGATAGTGAGAAGATTCCAACAACACATGGGGTGGCATTTTTTGTCATGAAGAGTGAACCCATGCCAGTCCAATCTATCCACAACCATGCATGGAGATTCTACACTCCAAAGAGTACGGGTCAAAGAAGGTATAGGAGATCTTGGTTTGTCTATATGTCATGTGGTTGGCTTTGTTACAGTAGTTCTATATCGAACGGAGACAAAAACAAAAGGTATCTAAATAGTGTGTGAGAGCAGCCTCCAGTTAGTGACCAAGGCATTGCGCAGTGATCTAATAACTCAAGTTGATATCGGAGTCTATTCTTCATCTTCGCGCTATACATTAATTTTGTGTTGTCATTGTTAATCTGTGTCATGGTGTTCGAAAGTCAGTGTACACATGAGAGGAAATATTTAAATAATTTTATGTTAATTGAAACATAAAACAAAATATTATACGTAAAGGATTTTAAAACACTGATCTATCTGTTGTTTTAAAATTTTAGATTGAATGATTGAATAACTCAACTCATTTATATGTTAAAATAATGTAGTGTTGGTTGATAGGTTAGAATGCGATTGAAAGGTGAACATGAGTACTGATATTTTAGGATTCACATTTTCAAGAGACGTACGTCACTTGCTCCAACAGTCGACCAGGGCCTTGCGCATGGCAGACCAAGGCTTGCCATCCTGCTACGTACTGCTTCGGATTGGCCATATCGGATCGTATTTGGCAGCCAGCGGCACGCCACCATCACGCGGCAGACATCTCCATCATCTGATGTCACCGTCGTCGTCGTCGACAGCCGTCCACGGTTGCACTACGCTTGAGACACGGGAGCATACCGATCATATGATCAGACCGTATTTGATCGAAAAGTAACACGGCAGGTACGAACGATCCTGCAAACCTTGAGACAGACAAGCACCGGTAACCATGAAATTCATGATGGCAGCTGCACCGTTGTTGAGATGCCCCTCTTTTCTCCACTCTCATTGTTCCCTTGCCAAAGTGTGGCTCGGTCACCATCGAGGTATTGGATTCGATCTTCTGAAAGACTGTAAAGGGGACTCCATTTGCAAACGCAATTGCATAATGGAGAAGGACGGGGGAGGATGACATTAGCAGAATAAGCAGACGGACCCTCTCACGTTTATGCCGCCTCTACTTAGAAGATCTTGAATCCCCAGTGACCACTACAGATCCTAGTCAAGTTACAAGGAATGGCAATAAATTGACTGATTGTGTGTTAGTCATCTCTCGAAACAAAACAACCTAAGAAGACATACAAATGAATGACTTTACAACTTTTTTCTAATTTTATTATATACTAGTATTGGAATTTGGGTTATCTCATTTGGACTCCTTTGACAATCGAATTGTCGACGAATATCGGATACAATGAGAGAGAAGTGGGGGTGAAGTCCACATTTCTCCCTCACACAAACGTGGTATTAGACCCCGGGTGACGCGTTCGACCCTCCGAGGTCGAATACGCTGCTCTTAATCGAAAAATAAAGAGGGCCTTAAGATTTGTGCATCGGTGGTTCATCGTCTCCTCTCTCACGATGGGAAGGTCTGGATTTAGATTTCACTTTTCAACGTGCGAGCCAAGATTGTCCACCTCCGAATTATTAATTAGCGAGATCATCGCATTAGCTTTATAAAAACTTAATTAAGGACCGTCAATTTTGAACTCTGATTCCTCGTTCCCTGATCTCCCCGGTCTCAAACCACGAGGCCATATAATCAAAAAAAAACTCATTAAGATGTTGATCATTTGTCAAGCCGATTGATTGTGGGATCCACCTTTTGGATGGATTTACTAGCTATAGGGATACTTAATTAGGGCTCTTGACGGGGTCTGGATTTTACTCCCTTTCCGGCTTCCCCCCCCGTCAGAGCGTCCCTTTATATATCACGTCCCCTTCCTTTTTCTTCTCTTCGCCTGGAGCCCCTGTTGTCGTTAACTCCTGCTGCCCTGCATCCGGTTGAAATTTCTGTAGGAACGGCAAAGCAGTGTTGAAGTATACATTTATTTGACACCTTGTTTCATTAAAATGTTTCAACGAACGCTATACCTTCTGATATTATTTTACATTTTATCACGTTTAAGTATACTTAACATTCTTATAACTATATTGTAACGGGAGTTAATGGGAATGGACTCCGAGTAAATAATAGGAGAAAAAGTAAGAGGAGAATGATATGGGATATTCTGATAGCCCCTCTTTGGTTGAGAGTTAGTATTGGGTTAATTCAAAATTACTTTAGGTTTAATTAATTTTATATTTTGATTAAGGATTTGATCTAATCAAATTTAAAAAAATTAATCTTACATTACTCTAAAATTTTATAATTCAACTGTTGAGATAGGTTAGAATTAGTCCAAAGTTATTTAGTACGCTCCCTCCCTTGTCATTAATGTTGTTATCTCTTTTCTCTCTCTCTCTCTCTCTCTCTCTCTCTCATCAACAGTGAAGTGAACGAATTGTTAATTATTGAAATATTATATTATTATTCATTATTCACATTTAATTTTAAATTAATAATATTATTTATTAAAAACTATTTTTCATAGTATATTTATATTATAGAATATATTAAAAATATAATAAAATATAATAAAATAAAAAATGAGTGAAAAATAATCTAACCCGTAATTAATGACGATTTTGATTTTTAAATTTTAATTAATGAGATTAATTATATTATTTATAACTAATATTTTTATAGTATATTCAATTTATAGACTATATTAAAAATTTTAAAAATGTTTTAAAATAAAAAAATCAAAGATAAACAGTAATCTAAATTTGTAATTAGTGACCTTTCTCTGTTTTAAATTTTAATTAGTGATATTAATTCTATTAATTATTAAATTTTTATTTTTATATTATATTTAATTTATAGTATATATTAAAAAAATTTAAAATTTAAAATAAATTAAAATTTTAAAGTGAACAAATACTCGTGAATAAAAAATTCAAAAAGAGCTATAATTTGTACCGAGTTAACTTACTACCTATCAAATCAGACTGAATTTTAAAAGTAAGATAGCTCGCCTCCTTACTCTTAGATTAACTCTCCTCCTATCAAATCAAAAATAATTAACTTCAAATTATTTTAAACGAGTTGAATTAACCCATTATTAATCTAACTCTACGTCCAATTGAGACGCAGAAGATAAAAAATAAGGTCCGCACCATGTAAGAGACTTAATTATCTATGCCATTAATTCTTCTTGGGTGGATCCCACCAACTCCAGTCCATTTCCTTCGTTGACGGGTAAGGTGGTGATGCAATCCCATCCCAGAATAATATTATGGATCCAACGACCACACAAGGAATTTTCCTTTTAAAATATGGTGGGATGTAGGTCGACCTCACCCATCTGTCCATGCAGTCCACTCTCTTATCGAATGATTTAAAACAGGTAAAAAATCAAATAAATTATATGAATTTAATTTTTATTTTTGAATCATTTTTTTTATTTGTTCAAATCGGACTGAACAGGACCGATAGATGAGGTGGACTCACGTCTCAACCTATTTTCGAAATGAAAAGAAAAGACATAAAATTTGCTGCACATCCTCGATGTGTACTTACTTTGGGTCCGAGGCAACACAAACTCGGTGACAAAAAAAAGTTAGCATTGTAGTATTTATACTCTTGAAACTCCGCCCCTGCAGCTCCGGCCAAGACTGTTACCTCTACCTACGAGTGCACTGTGCACCGAGAAGCAATTCCGAATTAACATAACCAATAGCCAGTGACCTTCATGGTACGGAGCAATCACAGGCTCTTCCTCAGAGATTCCTAGCCTAACCCAACAAATCCGTCGGAATAGCAAGCATATCTGTGTATTACGTTGGTTGATTGATGAGCTCTTTTCCTCTTTTTTTTCTTCCCATTTTGTTTTGTTTTACCTCAGTTCTCATGTGTCGTCATCTCCGCAGGCGTGCAGGATCGTCGTTTCCCCTTATCCCCAGATTCCCCCCCCCCCTTCCTCCCCCACCCACCAAACAAGATTTGATTCCATCTTCTTCTAATCTTCGGGAAACAGGACGCCCGCTGAGACCCCTCCCACCCATCCCCCAACTTGGTTGGTTGGTTGGTTGATTGAAACCAGCTAAAAATAATCATGAGGAGTGAGGGGTCGACGACTCGCAGATCTTTCTATTTTAAACGAGTAGACTCGACATGAACTAACTTAATTTGTTAAGTCACATATTTTAAAATAAATTAAAATAATAAATTTTAATTATTTTTATCTATAAAATATAAGATTTATAATTATTGTTATATTATTATTTTAATTTTTATTTTAAAATTGTGATTATTTTAAAATATTATTTTAATATTTAAATAATTTAAAACGACTAAGTGTCCAACTCAGTGACACGAAATCCTCTCCATACCATCCAAGACATCCGATTCAGGATGAGCAGTGTTTTAAACTTGCCGACCGATCAATCTGTCACCCGGTCTCAAAATTAGATTAAAACAATGGTTAGACCGCTCAAGACCTAAAGCCCGTTCAAACCCGGCCCAACTCGGCCCAACCAATGTGACCCAGGCGAGTTAGAGACATATTTTATATTTTTAATTTCTTATCATTAGTTTAAGTTTAACTTTTAATTTAATCTTTTGACCTTATCATTTAATAATATTAACGAAGGATTAACATAACTTTTGGAAGTTAAAAAGACTTAGACTCTAACCTTCTAACTTCTAGTCTTAATTCTGGCTTATTCCAACATGAGTACGTGACGGTTTGCAGAACAATAAAAGGAAGACGATGAAGATCTGAGAATACTCATAGAGGGGGACGAAGACAAGGAATAAGATGAAGGTCCAGTGACGTATAAAAATTTAGATGAAGAAGAAATTTGACTTCACACATCATGAAACTTTTATTTTTTGAGATACTAATCGTAGTTGATAAATTATCATATGTAATATTTATTTAATATATTTTTATTCCTTTTAGATTATCTTAATGGTTATTTAATAGATTTATTTTTATTTTTATAATATAAGTTAAATGTATCTTTCATATTTTTAACTTAAGATATATTAAAATTTTATGAGGATAAATAATATTGACATTTAATATTTTAATATTACGGGTCACGGGTCAACTCGAACGATTAACCCATTGACCCGTGACTCTCTAACTTAATCGGGTCATCTGAGTCAAATTTTAAAAATTTGAGGATGAGTCGACCGAGTCTGACTAACCACTGGGCACTTTTCGTGTTCCCTCGACCCCATGGAAGTCCATTACTACTTGATGCTACGGCTGCAGGACATGATCTAGTCCGTGGGATTGCGCTGCCTGCCGGCCCCCTCTAGATTAGGACCCCGGCCTCCCCTGTTGTTACCACTGCAAGAAAAGAGCAGTACAGGAAGCCCGAGAGCGGTGCATGTTGCCAAGACATATACCGACACATAGCAAGATAGATATATACAGAGAGAGAGAAGAAGAAGAAGCAAGCAGCAGCAGCAATACATAAATTGACGTAGGACCTGAGGGATATATAAGAATGGCTACATGCCTCTCAATCTTCCCTTCCAGCCACCATCAATGGTGGCAAAGACAATGACAGTGAAAAATAAAATAAAATTACACACAACTCTTTTTTATTATATATAACTGTGCATCGAAGGGAGGAGAGAAGGAAGAGACGGGCGTTTATTGGTAGGTAACAATGGTGTGGTGGTCCTCGTCATCGTCGTCGTCATAATAATCATAATAATAATAATAATAATAATAATAATAATCATCATCATAATAATACTCTAATTAAGCGGGGTGGTGGTGGAATGGAGGTTGGAGGCTAAGTGTGGAGGCAGCAAGCGGGCAGGGAGTCAGGAGGTGGCAATGCAACAGGGCTCCCAGATGAAGAGGGGGCGGAGGTGCTCGCTACACCTCCTCACCTGGTGAAGCAGATCCTGCCTGTTCATCTGCCGCTTGGACGTGAAGAAGAGCTTCTCCGGCGATGGATGCCGCTGCGCCGACTGCGGCCCCGTGCCGTAGCGCCAGTAGCGCTCGTCGGTGCTCAGCGAGGAGGAAGCCGCGGCCGCCGCGGCGACCACGGCTGTGGCAGTGGTAGTGGTGGTGGTGGTGCTGTCGCTCCTGGGCAGTGACGGCGGTGCGGCTGGCGTCACCGCCAGCTCCCCTTCCACCGCGGCGCCGACGAACTTGTTGATAACTACCGAGGACCGCTGCACCTTCAGGCCGCCGCTCTGCGGCTGGGGCGGCCTGCTCACCTTCACCTCCACCAGTGTGCCTCTATCGACTACCTCTACTTCTTCTTCTCCTTCCTCTTCCTCTTCCTCTTCTTCTTCTTCCATCTCCTCTTCCTCTGTGACAGCAACGTCGTCGTCGTCATCAGTTGCAACGCTTTCCGACCATCTGTCTTCCTCCTCCCCTTCGTCACCGTCGGCATCAGCTTGCTGCTGTTGTTGTTGGTGGAGGTGCTGCATGGCAGGCTCTTCTCTCTCCGGGTACACCTCCTGGAAGGTGGTCTCGACGATGGTGAGGACGAGGCGGCCGTCTTGGCGCCGGGAGTGGAGGTACTTTTGGGAGGGGACGGAGACGGCCTCGACGACCAGGCGGCCGTCGCGCCGGTGCGGCCTCATGCTCAGGCACGGGCCGTCGCGCCGGGAGAGGGAAGGCAGAGGGGGAGGGAAGGCGCGGGGCGGCGATCTCCTGCTGATAGAGCAGTGGTAGTTCACCACCGCCAGCTCCTTCCTCCTCAGCGGCGGCGGCAGCGGCGGCGGCGGGGCGTGCTCCGCCTCCTCTGTTTCTTCCTTTCCAACGTCGGAATTCACTGAGAACTCCTCGTCATCGGCCACCGGGCAGGCCAAGTAGTCCCCAAGGTCGTCGGAGGACAGCACCCCGTCGGAGCCAGACTCCGAGCCTAGGCTTTCGGTGCATATCTCCAGGCTCTTCTGGCTCAGGGAGCTCGCCGACCGCCGGACGAGCGGGTGGACGTACGGCGCCGGCGGCGCGTCGGCGTCGGCCGCCTTCTTTGACGACTGGATGGAGGCCCAGATGTCTACCTGGCCGTCCTTCTTCTCAGCCGCCTCCTTCTGAATGGCTGCCTCCTGCTGGGCCAGCCACTGGTCGATGGCCGCCGCCGCAGCGTTTGAGGCCATGTCGCCACACCTCGCTCCACCTCCGCCGCCTACTAGCCCGTCAAGGACGAAGGCAGCGGATGGCAGGCGGCTCTCGCAAACAGCCGACGACATGGCGCAGCAAGCTGGACTGCGCAAGCGGGAAGAGACTCGCTGGCGGCTGCAGATAACACAGCAAACTGTTAGAGATAAGGGGGAGAAGAGGAAACCCACAAGGCATATAACGAGAACAAGCATGGAAAGTCGCATGCAGGGCCGAGGCAAAACGTCGAACAATTACCACAAAGGGTCAGAATACAATGCACAGCAGGGCAGCCTCAGGACAGGAGTGGAGGGGGGGATCTCCCCTTCTTCCTCTTTGCTGTGGCGATGAGGAGAACTTGTGGCACCGATGAGGAGGGATACTGGGGTGGAGGTGGTATTTATAGGAGAGAAGGGGGGGCTCCCCCTCCCCCCCATCCTCCTTCCTTCCTTCCCCTTCTACCCCTCTCCCTGAGGAACCCCTGTCCTCCCAAACAGGGCCCCTCCACCACTGAGAGACCACCTTTTGCTTTCCAGCTCTCTCTTGTCCCTATTTCTTCTCACTCTCTCCCTCTATCCCTCTCATAGACACACTCTCCATGTAAATTATTCTGCGTTCCATTGCTTTACAAGACAAGGGCCTGAGAAAAGTAGGGAAAAGGGACGGCTTAAATCTGAAGCAGAGATAGATAGCCTTTCAAGGCAACATGATTGGCTCCAGTCCAACCACACCCATAAGGGAATCTTCAGAGGGGGAATTCCTTTTCATTCTCTCTCTCTTTCTCTGTGTGTATATATACATACATATATATATATATATGTATGCTCTCAATTTCTTCCCTCATTATTTTTCTTGTCCAGACAACTACAGAGATGTCAAAACTGCTATATGTAGAATAAGAAATTCTTAGGGGGAAGTAATGAGAATGAAATATGTTCACAGGTCCAAACAAAGCTTATGTCAGTAGTTGCAGCTCCATAGATAGATAGAGATGAGATAGGAGAATGCAACTATGCCAAGGAATGCGTCACTCTCAGCTTTTGGTCACTAGGCCAGGAAAACAACCGCAGGACAAAAAGGGGAAGCCTACTACTGTTATCCCCAGATTCTGTGTCTTATTAGTGTCCCCCCTTCACCATGGGGACAACTAAGAACATCCTTCTATTGGATACTGGTTCATCAACACAGTCATCATATCAAGTATCAATGATTGTTTAGAACAGTCTCACAATAGTTAAGGGGGATAAATATGCTTAAAAGAGCAGAATTGCTCCATCTGATCCCTTGTAAATTTCAAATCAGATTCTTTCTTGACAGAGCTTGATCCTCTGTTTGTGTCTAAACTAACATTCAACGTTTCTGAGACTTTGAATCAAAGATGACCTAGCAGCTTAACGATGATGATGTGGGTGACAATTCTTTTCATATTTTTTAATCAACGGCGTCAACAATGAAATTTTAGAGATGTGTCGGGAAATTATTCTCCTAAACTATGTTTGGTCTTCCCATCCTCCACCTTTCCCTCTCCAGTCTGCCATAGGGAACAAAAGGGGAGCATTAAACTTAGAAGAGAGGTGGAGGAAGGGGAAGATGATGTAAGGTCGTGGGTGGGAAGGGTGTGAGTATTATAGTGGTAATAGCAACAAGAATAAATAGCTGGGTAGGACCAGAGCAACAAAGGGCAAACGAGGAAGGGCATTGGGTTCCAATTGCCTGCCTTATTGCTAATGGGAGCTGCACTTCCCTCTTCCCCTTGATTCCCTACTTGCCCTACCAGGAGCAGTCACCAGGAGAACTTTGTTCAACTTTGTTCCTCCTCCTCTCCTTGTTACAAATATTCTGCATCGCCTCACTGCCTTTTCCTTCTCTCCGTGCTACTTCGTGTTAATAATAATTGATTAAAAAATGGGTTTTTTGCCTTCTTACTAAGAGTTGTAGCTTCAAGATGTAAAAAAAATAGAAGACTTAAAATGAACCCATTATTTTCATGATGTTAGGGATTTGGGGCTAGACGATTTAGTTGTAATGCAGTAGTAAATTCTATGTTAATGTTCTTGGGCTATATGCTGACCTGCAAGCAAAGAGACTGGTTAGAACCCGTCGGATGCCTTACTATCCCATTCCTTTGATTGATTAGAGTATTAGCTTTGCGCTTAATATTTTTACAGTCTAGAATACTAATATCGCAGTTGATACAGGAAGAACATGAAAAGTGGTTGCCGAAGGAGAGAGAGAGAGAGAGAGAGAGATGGGAGGGGAAGGAGAAAGAAAATTCTTGAGATTCTAAAAGCCGCAGTTGCATTGTTTTTGTTGCGATTGCACTCTTGTATTAAATTTGTTTTAGCACCATACTCATCTACTACATCAATACCAAAATCAATAGAACATAATCAAAATACTAAACAATTCACCAAGTCAATTTTCAAGTTCAAAACCCAATTTCAACACTTCATGTGTTGTGACTGTTCCTGTATTAGCATGTACTTGTTGATCCATCCCCCCCCCTTGTCATCTTTAACCCTGACCCGGGGGATCCTAAGGTACCCTATTGTTTTCCAAATCAGAAGGTACCTATTGTTCTAGCCCATCTTTTGTTGTGCTCTGCTTATGTCACAGGGGCAGAATTTATACCATGCACACACCACACACACACACACACACACAAAGGAAAAGAAAAGTGAAAAAGAAAAAGGACAACCCCTTACACCACCTTTCCCTTTCCCATTTTTGGCCATTTTTATTGCAGCCCACACAATCCCCCCCTTGCTAGGAGCAGACAGACCCTTTCCAAAGGCTACTCTTTCTGCAAGAGAAGAGGAGGAGGAGAGGAAAAGGGATTCCCCACCCCTCCCACCCTCAAAACAGTTTTCTCAAACGTGGACTTCTGTACTCCACACCTCATCCCTGGCCCTCCTTCATCAGTAAGATCAGGACCACCCATCTCATGGTCCCGAACATGAGGAACTCCCTATCGGGAATCGAGGGCAAGGTGTAATATGCCCCCCATGGATACCCTTCTAACGATCAGCACTCCTTATAAGTGGACTGGGGGAAAAGATGGAAAGGGAAGCTGGCAAAGCGAGGAACAACCCCCCCCCAAAAAAGCACGCATATTACCCATGGTATCATGAATTTTTGGGGAATGTACCATGTACGTGGAGGGGGGCTGTCCAATCGGCCGACACCAGATCCTCCCATTCCGTAGGACACAGATTTTTTTTTATGGGTAGATCGAATTCATCTGGTATTATCTAAAATTTAAGATATATATATATATATAATTACAATCTTCACACAAAGAGAGAAAAATATGCGGCAAAAAAAAAAGATATTGGCACTAAATTAAATTGGCAAATGTGAAGGAAGGGAAGGGCCTCGTAGATCACATGGCTATTGTGCACACACCAGGGTGATGGAGGCCCACGACCATGAGGGGCGAGTTTATCGGAGAGCCATGGGAGAAGGGGAGGCACGAGGGCTTTTCATGTGGACGATATCACGTTGGGATAACGTTAGGATTGCAGGGCGCTGTCTTCCTTCATGGGCCACTACAGGACGCCCAGACCAACGTCCAAATACGAAGACCCACGTCCTATGGGCCGAAGAAGGGCAGCCTTTTGGGGCCCACCAACGATCTCTGGTGTGCCATTCTAAATAACCATGTCCGCACAATTCCCCACTACGATTGCGCCACGTCGCCGCCCATTGGCCGCAGTGCCCAATGAATTTATAGGAATTCTTGCATTCATACGTCTTTAATCTATTGTGTTTGCTCATATTTTTGACTGTTATGAATTGTCAAAATATCCCTAAATGTTTCTAAATTATACGGCTATATCCTCACCATGCCTTGAGTAAAGCTTGAATTATACTGAACCACAAAACTATCCTTGAGTTAGATTCTATAGGGACTTGATGGGATCATATGACCATTAAAGAGATTTATTGTGATATTTAACATTTTTAAGAATATTTCATCAAAGTTGATGGCATAATAATCAAAAGTGTACAAATATAACTATTTAGAAGTATTTAAGGTTATCTTTTCATGATTTACAAAAGTTAGGAGCATACGTATACATATACTAGATTTTGGAGGTCTATATGTAAAATCTCCTTATTTATAACATACCCCACTAGAAGGGGCTTGACTCGAGGGAGGACATGGGTGAGCATAATTCGGTTTGGTTTAAAATCGAACCATATTTAAAAAATTTGTTTGATTTGTTTTGATTTTCATTTTCTAAAAACTAAGCCAAACAGGATAAATTGGTTTCTCTGGGCCAAGGTATTTTTTGTTAATTTCATCAAACCCTAAAAACCATCCTAACACATTCGTTGTCGCTGAGACACACACCCGGCCCCACAACCCTCGGCACATCGCCCTCATTGTCCTCATCGGCCCATCATCAGTCGCCCTTGCAAGCTCGCAACCTCTTGCTTCTCCTCCTCGCCGGTCGTCATCCACCTTAGTCCAAAGAGGGAAGGATCGTTGACGCCGTCAGATGTCAGATGCCAGCCCGCAACCGCAACCTCTCCCTTCTCCTCCTTGCCGGCCGTCGTCCACCTCCAGTCCAAGGAGGGAAGGATTGTCGCCACGGCCGCAGGATGCCAACCCACAGCCGCTACCTCTCCCTTCTCCTCCTCGCCGGTCGCCTTCTACCTCCAGTCCAAGGAGGCAAGGATCGTCGCCACCGGATACTGTCCACCTCCAGTCCAAGAACACCAGCCCTCTTTGGCAGCCCGTAGCCACAACCACAGCCACAGCCCCGCGTCAGTGCCTCTCCCCTCTCCTCCTCATCGGCCGCCATTCACCTCGAAGCAAGGATCGTCGCCGTCGAACGTAAACCCTCCCTGTCTGGCACTAGCTCCTCCTTATCTCTTCCTCTAATGTGTTGATCTATGTCTGCCTGCATTCGCTGCTTGCATTGCTCCACACGGAGGATATGTGTGTTTCACCGTTGCAGACTCATCTGTTTAGGGTTGCTCTATGTGGGTTAATCTATTTGGGGAGCTCCGGCGCTATCCATATGTCAAAATTTAAACTTGTTCGTCTGTCCAGATATTGTTAGGTAATATTAGTTAGGTGCTCTTGTTAGTAAAATTTATTGTGTTTTTGTTAAGAATTTGTTAGAGTCTGTTCCTCATTTATCAAGAACCAGTCTACCCTGTAGCAACTAGTTCACGTGTCAGCCATTTATTTTGATTTTGGCATGCTTCTGATGGATGGGCTTTGACCTCTCAAAAAAGAAAATGATGTTTGAGATGAGACGATGCCAAGATTACGTTTACTCTGACCTGATTTTTCTACGAAAAACATCCTGTAAAAATTTGATTGATTAGCCTCTTTCTCATGCTACGTACAGAATTATACTTCCAAGTCTCATCTTATTTTAAATCTTGTACTTGATTTAGATGAAATGATTGTTCACTCAAATTGACGTGCATTCATACACAGACCAAGATATTAAGTTGCTAGAGACGTTATTTTCATCATTAATCTTGTCCACTTAGAACTCCAAGATAGGTTCGAGTTAACATGATGTTTTGTTTGTTTACTAAAGTTTTACAATAAATTACAAACTTCAATTTATAACAGGTATTCGGTGTACTTAAAAAAAACAGGTATTAGGTATAATGGGCTTTTATTGAGATTGAACGTCATTTATGGTGGGTTGGAAAGCAAATGAAGAGGTTTTCCTATATTGCTCTAATTATTTTGGAGTCCATTTGTAATCAATATGGCCCAACCAAGGCCTGAGGTATAAAACTTTGGACTTGAGCCAAACTCGAGTCGCATCTTAACTTTGGCTCATGATCCCTACTATCCCAACACTGTCTACGTTTAACTTTGACCCAAATCAACATGTAACTATATGTAATTATAGTTCAAATCAAATCAAATTAAATCAAATCAAATTAATTAATTTTATTTTATTTGATTTCGAATACATTCGATTCAAATTGATTCGAGTTGACCTCTCAATTAAATTTGATTTGTATTAAAAAAATTATATTTAAATCAAACCAAATAAAATCATCCTCACCACAATGCACATATATGATTGTTTACGAATTGTTATGAATAAAAGAATAGAAATGAAGTCGGCTTGCAAAAGGAGGATTCACCCGGTCACCGTTGAGACTTGAGACCTCATAGTTTCTTATCGTACGTGCTTCTAGAACAAGGATGAAAGAAAAACGAGATTGGTTTAAGTCTAAGAATTATTTTAACAATACATGCTTTAAAATGGACAATGACAACATAGAAATCCATATAAGCTGTTGAAATCCCACTTGGTGCATTGCTTGCTGCATCCCACTGCACTGCAGCCATTTTTTTTTTCAATTTTTTTTATGGGTCGACCACAATTTGACCTACATATCTATACTAGAGTTGACCATCTCGGCGAGGAGTACAGCCTCGTGTCAAGGTCAGTTGACTTCACTTTATCCACTTGAGTCGACTCATATTAATTCGATCGACTCAGAGTAACCTAAGATCTCCGTAATGTGGCAATAGATGATCAACTCGCATTGATACGGTAAATATTAGCCAACCTTAGTCTATACTATTTGATCAGATGATCAAAAAATCAAAACAATCAGACATCCTTTTTAGCCCAAAAATATGGACCGACCACTTTGGACTCATTTAGCATATCTGATCTTTAAAAAAAAAAAAATCTCTGATCCAACGGTGGTATGAATACAGAGTATGTCAAATTGAGACAGTAGAGTAAACTGATCACTCAGGGCGCTTTGTTAACCGATTCCGGTTAACTTATTCGACCCGTAGGGTCAAGTAAGATAACCGGGGTCTGTTAAGAGTGTTGTATGTGAGGAGAGAGTGGAGCCCATCGCTCTCTCTCTCATCTACCGAGTTATCCAAACCAGGGTTTGCCGGCCCGGTCGACCCGGCCGACCCGGTCTTGACTTGGGTCGGGTCGGGTCGCTCCCGTCTCGGTACGACCCGGTCCGTCCCGTTCTAAAACACTACTATATATATATATATATATATATAATATAATATAATAAAAAAACACACATTATATATAAAATATAATATAATATAATATTAAAATAATAGGTCGACCCGGTGACGACCCACAGCCCGGTCGACCCGGTCCCGACCTGGGTCGGGTCGGGTCGTGCGAGTCGGTGCGAGACGCACCGGGTCAGCAAATCCTGATCCAAACCCGACGTCAAAGTGACCCTCAAAGTTTTTAATAAGTGGGTATCGAGTGCTGCCTACTAGGGCTGCATTTAGATAAAACCCAGATGCAAAATAGGTAATACTCTTATCAGACCTAATAAAATTGTTAATGCATACTACTTGTTTGGGTAATATGCCTATTTTTTTAATTCACTTGTTAGTAAATGTTTCGTGGGTTCAAAAAAGAATTCATTTGTCCCAAACTCTAAGCTACACGGTAAATAGGCTTGATTTCATGCTCAAATTCACAGAAAATTGTTCGCAGTTTCATGTAGCCTGTCATGAGCGATTGTTTTGGATAAACAGGTATGCTGAACCCATACAATCGAGATGAGCCTGTTCATGGGTGTCTGGATCCATTTTGACAGTCTAAAATTTGTTAGATTCCTTCTGATCTTGTTTGAATCTTTTTTAATGGGAATGGTACATAGAGTTGAGCAAGAAACATGACAGAAATCAGCAATCTTTCCACCACATGAGTAGAGTTTACGGTGAGCATTACTTCTGTTCGAAAACCTACAGAAAGCATCCAATCCACGTTAATTGGGCCGGAGCCAGGATTACCGATTCCGCCAGCCCAGTTTGGGCTTGAGAACTTGGATTGGGCTGGAAGCAGGCGGCGAAAAGTCAAAATGTCTACACACACACACACACACACACAATTCAGCTCTAAAATCCATTACAATTCCAAACACGGATTCGAACCCACCTTCGTACTGATCCAGATTTCCTAGAACACAAATTTTACATAAGCGATTCGAATACAAGAGCAGTAAATTCCCAGGCTTCGACGGCCATCAGAACCAGAGTCCTTACAAAACATTGAACAGACCGATCCATTCCGACCTTCAGAAATCCAAAATCAACACCAACGTTCCCGTACAAGCAGAGCACGGAAACAGAACCACGGAATCCTTACCAAACAGGGGAGGAGCACTTGCAAGCCACCATTTCAACGGAGGACATCTTGGGGGTCGTCGAATCGTCGGCGGTGATTCCTGGGTCATTGGACTCGGCGTGTCTCAGTCCTCGTAGACGCGGCACTCGTCGGTGTCCGGGTTCTCCTGGCAGAACCACTCCAGCGGGTCCTCATCGCCCTCGGCGAGCCTGCGCCGGAGGTCCGCCTTGGCCCGGCTCACCTCCTCCACCTCGTCCCACGCCACCTTGCACTCGTCGGACCGGGTGTCCCCCTCGCACGCCACCCGCGCCTCCTGCACCTTCTGCTCGATCATCTCCGCCAGCCGTTTCTCCCGCATGCGCATCCCCTTGTACTTCCGTACCACCGCCATGGCCCTCACCCCACTCTCCCCCGCCCGCCGGATCGGAGCCAGCACGGGGTACGGCACCACGGATCGGCGCGGGAAGAAGGCGGCCGCCGCCGCCGACGGACGCCCCCAAGAGGAGGCGGGCGAAGGCAATACGTGGCCGTGAGCCGCGACGCGAGGAGAGCAAGCGGAGGAGGCCATGGGAAAGATGGCGGGGGCCCGTCTCTATAGATTTCTAGGGTTTTGGCTCCGGTCAGGTCGTCTTGCTCGGTGGTTCTTTTGCGGGTGGGCGTTTCTGGAACGTGCCACGCTAATTTTATACGGAGCGGAAGCGGACAAACTGTAGTTGGTGGCGGTGGCTCGGGGACGAATGGGAGAAGCTTTCTATGAGCGGGTGGGTACGTGTCTCTTCCTAGTTAAAGCGGAATGGTGGTTCGTGTGCTGCGCAATTTTTGAACATAAGAAACGTCGTGCCATTCCACTCGTGCGTTAAGAAAGAAGAGGTTTTTTTACATAAATATCATATAAATAATGATTATGTCAAATAAATCTTTTATTTAAACATATTACCAAACGTACCATTGATTTATCGCGAATGATTGTAATTATATCATCATCATCTCGACGTGTCTCTTATTTTTTTCAATTAGAGTTAAACGTGAGTTAAGAGATAGAATGACTAACGTATCCCTCATGTTAGCTCTCTCTCTCTCCATGGCATAACTCATTAATCTCGTGACTGGTCGGAATGGGGATGGGGACGGGGGTGGAGGGAGAGGGGGAGGGAAGCAGCCTAGGTAGAAGAGTCACTGGGGTGTGCCTCCACCATTTTCACCTACTAGGTGAGGGATCGGAGGCACAAGGGAGGTAGAGAGCAGCAAGGGGGTGGAGGAGGGAGAGCAACGCCGTTGACCAGGGAGAGGAGAAGGCATCAGTGCGAGCAAGAAGGGAGAGGGGGTCTTGTTGGCCAGGGAGAGCAACTGACAGATGGCAACCCACAGTCTCTACATTCAGCACACCTTCTTCCTCAGTCAAAGACGAGGCACACAAGTGGCTCCCCCTAGTGCTTGCCTTTGACCCATCATGGCCTAAAGCTGAGTTGGCCTTCATTCACACTGGAATCCTCATTGGCAGCAAGAGCATGGAGATTGAGATCGAGCACTCTGGACGTCACGGATCTGCTTCTAGATCACAATTGTGGGGTGGCAAGCAACGCCGGTGTTAGAGAAGTGGTACCTCTTGTGCCCACCCAGCGCTTGGCCCGACGGGAAGACCCTAAGGGAGATCGGGATTTGTTGTTGGCCTTTGCAACTCCTATGGCTTGGTGTGGGAGTAGGGATCATATCCGAGATCACCACCCCACAGAGAGGGGGAGGCGGCCATCCTCTAATCTCCTCCCTAGTCTGCTCCCCGTCCCCACCACCCTCCACGCCCGACATCGAAAGCGCTACTCCCTGCATCACCTCATGATCCTCTGATCTGCTGAGGTAGTTGTGGAAGCTCGAGAATAGCCCTAGCTGGCCTCGCCCTCCTCGCCGCCTAATCTCTCCATCAGAATGGCACCATCAATTTCAGAATGCTTAGGCGAGCTCTTCTTGTCATAATCTCGATCAAGATTCCTCGCAAGATAAATCTAGGGTGGGGAGAGCAACGCCGCTAAGGTAGAGGGGGGAGATGTCTATGCAAGCAGGGAGAGGGAGGGGACCTTGTTGGAGGGGGAGAGGGAGACGGGAGGGGTTGGGGGAGGGGAGCAATTTCGTTGGTCAAGGAGAACAACTGAGCAAGGAGGGGGAGGGGGCCTTGTGAGAGGGGGAGAGAGGGCCGAGAGTGACCGGGGGGCGAAACGGAGGGGGGGTAGCATCTGTGAGAGCAAGGAGGGGGAGGGGGCACCCTTGCCAAAGAGGGAGAGGTGCCCGAGAGCAGTAAGGGGGCAGGGCGGAGGGGGGTAGCATCTGTGCGAGCAAGGAGGGGAAGGGAGTCTCACCGGAGGGGAAGAGGAGGCCGGGAAAGAAGAGCTACTCGCAGGAAAGAGAGAGGGGGCCAATCTCTCTCTCTCTCTCTCTCTCTCTCTCTCTCTCAAGTTTTCACGTACCCTAACAACTTTCGTAACATATTTTCTCAAATATTCGCTTGACATAAACAATAGGGAATCACGTAGACATAACCACAATCATTCTAGATAAATCAAAGGTATTTTAGATAATATGTTTAAATAAGAGATTTATTTGACATAACCACTATTTATAGAGATATTTATGAAAAAAATACAAAATATATATTTCCCTTCGGTCCTTCTTGAGAATTTTTTTGTAACATATTAAAAATTATCTTAAAAAATCACAAAATGAAATATTTCTTATGTTTGAAACATTGTAAATCATTTTATGATGTTTTCCCTACGATTCGACGTGTTGTAAATTATTAAATTTTAAAAACCAGTTGACTCAGGTGACATCTTTTTAACCGACTTTGATTTTCAACCAAAAACTATTAGAAACCAAAACTAGGGATTTTAAAATCATATTTTCATGAATCTGTAGACCCGTGTGTTACATTGACCCCTGGGAGAAAACAATTCATACTTGTTCGTTTGGTACTTTTTACAGGGTTGATTTATTTGATACAAGTTTTATTGAGGTAAAGATGGGTCCTCTCTTAATCTCATTTAGTTGTTAGCCAGTGTTTGTGTTTAAAGGTCAGGCAACATTCTGCTTGTTGTAAGAAGTGGTTTTTACCCCCCTCTAAAAAAGGGGTAAGACTGTGATGCCATTTTTATGAGTAAAAATAAGCAAATCTTGTTGTTAATGGAGGTGTTTAAATGCTTAAAATCTAACAACTGTTACATGTCTGGATAAACCCAGACATGACATGGATGATACCCAGTCTTATAGCAGATCCAACCATAGATGACAGCATCCGAAACGTATCGATTTCAACCCATACCGAAACCGTTTCGGACATACACATTGTAACAAGTCCGAAACTTAAAAAAAAAATTAATGATTTAGGACCGAAACCGGACTTCATCAATGTAATTTTTACCTTTTTTGAATGTTTTGAACCGGTTTCAGCCGAAACCGAAACTAGTATATTTCGATTTCGATTCTAACCGAAACCGATATTGCCATCCTTAGATCTAACGACAATATTGGATCATTAATCATGAGGTCAATCATGGATTTTACATCCTGGTATCTTAGTATTGAATTTCAAGTAAACATAAAAGTCAAAACTTACTCATCTTAGACTGTGACATATCTGCCAAACTAGAGCAGATTCCTTTCAATCCCACAGAAACCAGGCAGAGAAGCAATTCCACCAGCTCCCTCCCCAACACTGCAATGACAAAGCACCATTTCTCACCACAGACTAACAGTACTTGACTCGCCCCTCTTTGAAAGAGGGATAGGCAAATGGAGGGATATCCCTCGCGAGTTAACTTATCCCGGAGTTTAGCCCCATTTATTTTGATACAGCGGGTTAAATGGGGGGATAAATTGTTCCACCAGTTTTGCTGGGTCGGTTTAACCGAGATACATGAGAGTTATCCCTCCTTATAACCGGATTAACTTTATTACCCTATCAAACTTAAAAATGGATAAATGTGACTTAACTCTGGGATAAACAGGGGATACCCCTCTATTCGAAAAGACTACTTGCAGACTAAAGTCATAATAGGCGCAAAAGAAACCGAGCATCTTTGGACATCACACACAAAGCTGCAACTAAGAAGTTTTACAAGAGAACTATACTGTTTATGCTGCACAAATAAAGAATTTACCTTCATCAAGACACTTTGCAAAATGCTACCAGGAACATCTTCAGGCATTTTCTACACTTCAAAATGGCAGCAAAGATATAAATAAACAGACAAAGCATACACTTCAATATGTCACCAAAAATAAGTTAATCTGTTTCTTCAAGTGATAAGTCATTTGTAGGGATTGATTTCAGGTCAAGTTCTTCATCAGAATCTATCACTTCTTCATAATCGTAGTAAGCATCTACCTGAAATATCGCATGGTTTAACAGCAAGTTAACCTCTTACAATAAACCACGACTTTAAAAAAAAAATCCTCGTGTTAGTTTTGTTGCGACTCCATGATGAATATATTTCGCAAATATTATGATAATTTCCAATGTGCAGATACTACACAATTTTAAAACCTATGATGGGAGCTGCTGTAGAGTTTATGGTACCTGTGGCCTTGGTGTTACTGCTTCGAAACTGTGAAATACTGGGGATGCATAATCAGGGGGCTGAAGTAGTATATATGCACCTTGATTATTAAACCTCTTCCCTGCAGCCTGGTAAACAAATTATTAACGTATGGCAGATTGATGAATTTAACAAGCCATAAAAGCATTATTTTTTTTCACAAAACAAGAACAAAAGATTGAAAGATTATCATCCTTCTATGTAAATCTACTTAGACAAGCTTTATCAAGCATGATAAAAACAAGTGACAGAGAAAAATAAAAGGCTTTATGAAAGAGCATAGAATGGATATATAACAAATTTACAGTCCAACTCTAAATGGAGAATGGGGCGAAAATGCATATACATTTCACAAGGTGAACATGATATGTTGTATAATAACTAGATGAGCCTCCTCTTCCTCTTGGGCAATTCAGAAATCGGTATTTACAAATAAGCCAGTAAATTACTGCAATATCTAAATTCTTCTCTAAACTTGTATCTATTTCATTTATACATGCATATAAATATATGAAATATCTCTCCCTCCCTCTCTGTATGTGTGTGTATAGAGAGAGAGAGAAAAAGAGAGAGGGAGAGAGACATAGTGAAACTTTTCTGTCACTTAGTAACAGAATAGTTTTCTGTTAACACACCTCTTTGAACTATACACACACACACAAACTTTTATGTTACTCAGTAAGGCCCTCTGTTTGATAACCGGTTAGGGTGGGGGAGCCGATGAGAGAGTGGTGTGGGCCCCACCACTCTCCTCACACACATCACCGCTAACCGGGGTCGGTTAGCAAAGCACCCCTAACAGAATAGTTTTCTGTTAACACATCTCTCTGAACCACTGGATCTTGATCCAATGGTTCAAATTCAAAAAAGAAATAAGAAAAAGTAAAACCCCACATTAACCTTGATGGCTAAGACATGCAATTGGGTCTTTATACTTACAAAAAATTGGGTCTTTATATTAGGGGCTCAGTTTAAGATCCAGGGCCGTTCTGCACCTTCTCCCCTTTTCAGGTTACCATATGCTCTAATCGATGCCCAATGGTTCAAATTCAAAAAAGAAAAAGTAAAACCCCGCATTTACTGTGATCAGCACTAAATGCAGATTTTTAAATGTAAGGTCTTAAAGGCAGGATTTTGACCACTAGATAAAATCTAATCTAATCCAACCGTCTAAAAGTTAATAATAAAAAAGTTATGTGTTATTTAATAATAGATTAGCCATTATCATATAATATATATATGTGTCTGTGTGTGTAACGATCAAGGTCGGGCAGCTCAGTTCAAAAATTGAAGAAAAAAAAAACAAAAGGGGATGCACTATAAGGGGTAGGGGGTTTTAAAAATGCAAAACAGAACAGGGTCTAAAAGGCAAAAAATAATTAAAAAAAAGAGCAAGTTCAGGTGCCTGGGTGCCATTTGATCGTGCACCATGTGCGCACAAGCGCCGAGGGGCCCAAGTCAATCCTGGTGCCGTTCGACAACCCAGATGCACCTAGGCACCTTGATTCTTTTTCTTTTTCTATGGAACAGTATGCTGCCAGCGCCCCATAAGGTGACAGCGGACTGTATCACTACCCCCCATATAGTGAACGAAAAGTGGACACGCCCCTGGGGCATATTCGATCACTATATAGCAAGGTGGGAAAAGTAGGGGATCGGATCACCCGGCCCAGATCCGATCTGAATCGGCTGGGTTGGGCAATCCGATCCCAATCCGCAACCGATCCAGAACTTTTTCATTTTTTCAAAATGATAAGTTTAAAAGGGGCTTTTCTCAAAATGGAGGGGTTTTATCAAAATGTCATCACTTCTTTATAGATGTTTCCTTCTTCCAAGGGTTGCTTCTTCCCGATGTGCAGGCGGCTCTTCCCTTCTTCTGGAGCAGCAGCAGCAGTGGAGAGGGAGCGACAGTGATAGGCAGTGGCCTCTGTTGGCAACAGCAGTAGCTGCAGCGTTGACGCCGCATCTGTTCGAGACAGCAGCGGTCGGCTCTGTTGGCGACGGCAGCGGCTTCAGTGGCAGCGGCCATGTCTGTTCACGACGGCTGCGGCTTCAGTGGAGCAGCAGCAGCAAGCCGGTGAGGGCCCGATCCCCTTTCTTCCTCGATCCTTCTTCTGCTGCTGCTGCTTCTTCTTCTTCTTCATCTACTGCTGCTGCTCTCTGTTTTGTTTTTCTTTTTAAACCCTGAGATCACAGTCCAGATCGATCCTTCTGGGGTGTTTTTCTTTTCTTTTTTTATTTAAGAGTGGGGATCTAGAACGGTGGTATCGGGATGAGATTGGATCGAGCTAAATCTGATCGGATTGGCTGATCCGATCTGATCCGATTCTGCCTTCCCTGCTATATAGGGGTGACGCGGGACGGTGTACCTAAACAAATCTGACTAGGCAACCAAGGAGATCAATAAACACGTTACAATCAGTCGACAAATAACTCAATGTGTACTCGAACGCCAAGAGACCAAAATACGCGAAATAACAGAAGCTACACTCTAAGGAACCGTCCCTCGCAGTGAGAAACGTCGAACTGAACGGTAGATAGAACTACCACGACCTAGGGCATCAATCACGCACAGCCAACGTACTCGAATCAGCACTCCACGGATAGGAAAACACTCACAAACTCACAATCCGACAACAGTAAAATACATCGAGCTAGGCGTCCTAACTCACTAGCGGCGGCAAATATAACATAGATACTGGATAAGCAAATCGAAAGAGTGAGCTTCTAACACTAACCGACTCACTGAAGAGCGAGGCACATGCACCGAGTCCACGTGGATCCAGAGAACGGCTGTGTTGCTATCGCGGACGAGGAGGGAGAGGGCGGACTACAGTAGGGCCCGGGTGGCTGGTCCCACGGAGGCCACGACGGCCTAGGTGGTGAGGTGCCGGAGCTCTGGCGGCATCTGCAACCGTTGATGGCGGCGGGGCAACTGTTGGCAGGGGTCACCAGTCGCTCCTAGAGGGAGAAGGGCGGCAACTGTCGTGAGGCTCCGGCGGACTGTAGGGCGGTGCAGGAAGACCCTGGCGGGCCCGACAGTGGGATGGGTCGCCGGCGGCGGGGTTTGCGGCGTCTACGCCACTGCTGGCCGACACCGGGGAGGTGCCCCTGCGACTAGGAACAGGATGCCCAGAGGACGCGCCGCACGTGGCGGGGTGGCAGTGTTAATGACGGTTGCGACCAGACGCAGGGCTGTCGGGGGGCGGTGAAGCCACCGGTAGGGGAGGCGGCAACGTCGGTTGCCGATGCTTTCGCCGGCGGGAAGGGAGAAGACGACGAGAACGAAAAAGAAAAGGGGACTCGATGGGGTGGTCAGGGTGGGCAGGGGTGACAGTTGTGCGGAGGGGTGTTAGCGTGGGGTTTACAGAAGAAGAAAGGACGAGGACGTGGATTACGGAGGTGGAGGACGAGTGCGGTGGCCTAGGCAGGTTTTGCAGGGGGCGGAGGGGGTAGACGATGGCAGCAGCTTCGCCAGCGCGGACGGTCGGCATGCTGGTCGACGGCAGGTTCGGCTGCTATCGGGCTCACAGGAAACGAAGAAAAGAAGAAGAAGAAGAAGAGAGGGAGAAGGTCGTGCGAGTGAGGGAGAGGAAGACGGTGGGGTGACATGGGGGAGTGACGTGGAGGTGTTGGGACGTGGGGGAAGCTCGTGGGGCCAAGATGGGACAGAAAATACGCTGGAACAATAAGGAAGAGGGGAAAGAAGCTTCATGCTTAGGGTTCGTGCCCCTCTAGCTCCTTTCACGGGAGGAAGATAACATGCGGCGGCTCAAATCTCTCCATTTTCTATCCTTTTTCATCCCTCCCCAAAAGGTGAGACTACAACATTATTTATAGGGGAGAAAAACCCTAATGGTCTTCATCTCATGCCTAAAGACCAAAATATCTATGGGACCTAAAATTGTGCAAAATTCGCACCCAAAAATACACAATAAATAGAAAAATACATCAAATGGTCCCCTAATGGGCCTCTCTCTCTCGAATAAATGCCAACTAATCAATTGAAAATACATTAATATGCTTATGGTTCATCATCAAGCCAGAGGGATGCTGATATCGTTGCTGGAGGTCTCTAACGGTGGTAAACGCGAGTCGGGTCGAACCGGACCCGTGCTCTGGTGTCCTCACCAATCCTCCTCGTTTGGGAGGAACTTGACCCCGTTGAGTAAGGGTCCTGACCGCTCTAGTACCGCTCCAAGAGGTTGGGGTCCATCTGTTGTAGCTCCTCACGGGTGACCCACACGTCCTTGGTAGGTGGCCGGTCTCTCCAACGAACTAGGTAGTGCTGAAAAGCTCTACTCCGTGAGGTAACAATTTGCTCAACCTGCTCACGTCGTGCTGTAGCTGGGGCTATTGGTGAGAACTTAAGGGTGGGGTCACTCGCAAGGGGAGGAGAAGACTCGAAAGAATCACTGGGAATCACTGTCGGGTCCCGATAAGCCACTACATATGAGACATTAACTGTGGAACTAATACCATAGTCTGGTGGTAGATCTACAACATACGCATTGGACCCGATACACTTTAACACTTTGAATGGACCGGCTCCCCGGGCTTGAACCTTCTCCACGGTTCCTGAGGGAAACAATTCAGGTCTGACCCTGATCATCACATAATTGCCATCCTAGAACTCCTGTAACCGACAGTGTGCATCTACCGACCTCTTGTAGTTCGCATTGCTGATCTCAATGTGATGACGGATACTATCATGCTAACTCTTAATATGCTCAGCTAGCGACTCGGCTGACTCTGAAACACGGGCCTGATGTGACATAGGGACAAGATCTATGGGCCTCCTAGGTCTAGCCAGTAATTATCTCAAAGGGACTCATACCAGTAGACTTGTTGATCGAGTTGTTGTACGCAAACTCTGTTAAAGGTAAGATCAGATCCCAACTTCGCTCATGCTCTCCAACTAGACATCGCAAGAGGTCACCCAAACTCCTATTAATTACTTCAGTCTACCCATTGGTCTGGGGGTGAAAAGTTGTGAAGAACTTGAGCTTGGTGCCCATAAGGTGCCGTAGAGTCTTTCAAAAATAGCTCGCAAATCGTACATCCCTGTCTGAAACAATAGTCTTGGGTAACCCATGTAAACAAACAATCTCGACTAGGAAGAGACAGGCAACCTTAGACGCATCGGAGGTCTTGGCACATGGGATAAAGTGAGCCATCTCAGAGAACCTGTCGACCATCACCGTGATGGAATCGTGCCGATGGACCGTACGTGGCAACCCTAGGACAAAATCCATGCTAACATCATGCCACGGACGATCTGGCACAGGGAGGGGAGTGTACAAACCAGTATTTTGCTTTCGCTATTTAGCCGTAGCGCAAGTGCGACATTGGGTCACGATGTAGGCCACATCGCGCTTCAGACTAGGCCAATAGAACTGGTACTCCACCAACTCAATGGTCTTGTTCCAGCCAAAGTGACCAGCGAAAGCTCTTGCATGAGTCTCCCGAATCAAAAACTCGCGGATAGAGGTCCGCAGGACACAACTTATCCCCGTGAAAAAGGTAACCCTCCTGAAGGAGGTAATCACTATACTCTTTGGAGGGTCCTGATTAGAGCGCAGTGTGGATCGAACCAAAATTTGGGCAATCGAGATACTCCTCTCGGAGCCTCTGAAGTCCCGTGACCTCTGTGTGGACAACAGATAAAAGCAAGGATCAACGGCTTAGCGCGTCTGCCACACGATTCTCCACACCCGTCCGATGCATGAGGACGAATGTATGGGCCTAAAGGTATTCTACCCATTGACTGTGTCGGGGGTCGAGCTTCTTCTGAGCGTGGAGAAATCTGAGGGCCTCATGGTCCAAATACAACACAAACTCATGCGGTAGTAGATAGTGTCTTCAATGTCTCAAAACCTACACTACCGCATAAAACTCCTTGTCATAGGTGGAGTACTTCAGCTTTACATCATTCAATTTCTTGCTGAAGTAAGCAATAGGGTGGCCCTCTTGACTCAACACTCCATCTATGCCGGCACTAGAAGCATCACATGAGACCTCAAACGCCCTCGAAAAATTAGGCAGTCGAAATACAAGTGCCTGAGTCATCCGCTCCTTGATGTCACGAAAGGCCGAAGCAACAGTCTTCGTCCAAACAAAGACTCCCTTCTGAATGCAGTATGTAATCGGGTGTAATCGGGGCTGTAACAGTGTTGAATAGGGCTGTCAATGGGCCGGCCCGGCCCGATAGGCCCGCGGGCCTGGCCCGATTTCGGGCCGGGCCGCAAGGTCTTTTCCGGCCCGTGGGCTCTTAGCCGGGCCTAAAAGCCCGGCCCGACTAGGCCCACGGGCCGGGCTCGGGCTTTAAGTTCCGGCCTGACCCGTTCTCTTTTTTTTTTCTTCTTTCAAATTTTAAAAATTACTTAGTTAAAATTATATTATTTTACTTAATCAGAAAATTTAAAACTCTATTTTCATACAAATTATGTAATTAATATCAAAACTTTAGTTAATTTAGTGAGATTATAAGTTTGATATTATTAAATGTATTAGTTTTTCTTAATTTTTATTTAAGTTGTCGGGCCGGGCCGGGCCTTAGTCAGGCTTTACAATTTTTTAATAATATCGGGTCCGGCTCGGCCCGACATAGCTCGGACCCAGGCCGGGCTTGGGCCTTAATATTGATAAGTCGAGCCCGGGCCGGGCCGACCTAAGCCCGGCCCAGGCCCGGCCCATTGACAGCCCTAGTGTTGAACCTGCATATGAATCGACGGTAGAAGGTGGCCAAGCCATGGAAGCTGCGCACATCATGGATTGTCTGCGGCTCAGGCCACTCTATGATCGCCCTGATCTTCTCCGGGTCAGCGGAGACACCCTCACGAGAGATACTGAACCCCAAGAAAGTAACATGATCGATCAGGAAGGCATATTTCTTGAGGTTGCCATATATGCTCTCACGATGAAGGGTGAGACACATTTGGTGTAGGTGGCCCACATGATCATCCTTAGTGTGGCTGTAGATAAGAATGTCATCAAAATATACGACAAGGAACACCCCAATGAATGGTCGCAACACCTGGGTCATCAGCCACATTAAAGTACTAGGGGCGTTGGACAGCCCGAAGGGCAGACCAACCACTCATAAAGCCCGTCCTTCTTCTTGAAGGATGTCTTCCTCTAGGTCGGATCGTGACCTGATGATAACCACTCTTCAGATCGATCTTCGAGAACACTGTGGCTCCCGTTATCATATCTAACATGTCATCCACGCGGGGAATGGGAAAACGGTACTTCACCGTGATGCGATTTATTGCATGACTATCCACGCACATCCTCCAAGTGTCATCTTTCTTTGGAGCTAACAATGAGGGAACAGCGCAGGGGCTCATGCTCTCCCTCACGGAGCCCCTCCTCAGATACTCATCTTTCTTTGGTGCCAACAGTGAGGGAACAGCACAGGGGCTCATGCTCTCCCTCACGGAGCCCCTCCTCAGATACTCCTCAACTTGCCTCTGTAACTTAACATGCTCAGCCGGGTTCATGCGATAGTATGGCAGGTTGGATAACGTGGACCCCGGGATCAAATCAATAGCGTGATGGATGTCACGCATAGGAGGCAATCCATCTGGAAGGTCCTCGGAGAAGATATCTGCAAATTCATGGAGTAGTGTGGCAATCTCAACAGGGTGCTCGCACGATGCCTCCTCAGCGATCACGTCGACAACCTCTCTCCCCACTAAAGCATAGATGGTACCACACCCAGGAAGCTCCTACTCAAACTCCCGAGCAGTGATCAGCTGCAAGGTCCTGGACGTTGGGGCACCTAAGATAGTAACACGAGGTGTAGGAGTACTACTAGATGGGGAAGCTCTGGGGACGGAGGTGGTGCCCTGCTGTGTGGTACTGGGTGCAACAGTGGCGCATGATGTGATGCGCCAGTAGCAACCGCGGCACTGGACGGGGTGCCCTCTTGCGGAGTAGTAGAAGCTCGTGGTTGGGAGGGATGTATGGTGATACACCGGCCGCCATGCTTGAAGACACAAGTGTTGGACCGACCATAGAGAGTCACATCCACATCAAATATCCATGGACTGCCCAAGATCATACTCCCGACCTCCATAGGCAAGACATCAGACCAAATATGATCCTCATATGGGTGGAAATGTATCGATATGAGACATCTCAACCAAACGGAAATGGAAGTAACGTCCACCCAGGACACCAGGTAAGGGTAAGGGTGGTCCACTGACGTCAATCCAAGGCGCGAGACAGTATCAATGGAGATTGCATTAATGCAACTCCAACTATCAATGATGACCTTGCACACCTTACCACCTAGGCGGTTGCAGGTGCGGAAGATCGCAATAAGACGCCAGTCGTCGCTCTCCCTCGGCTAGGTCAGAATGCAGCAAACGACCCCAAGCCTGGCACGTCCTAGGGAAGAAGAAGAAAAAGAGAGGGAGAAGGTCGTGGCGTGAGGGAGAGGAAGACGGCGGGGTGACGTGGGGGAGTAAGGTGGAGGTGTTGGGACGTGGGGGAAGCTTGTGGGGCCAAGATGGGGGAGTAAATGAGCTGGAACAGTAAGGAAGAGGGGAAAGAGGCTTCACACCTAGGGCTTCGTGCCCCTCCAGCTCCTTTCACCGGAGAAAGATAACCTACGGCGGCTCAAATCTCTCCATTTTCTATCCTTTCTTTCCATCCACAAAAATTGGGACTACAACATTATTTATAGGGGAGGAAAACCCTAGTGGTCTTCCCCTCATGCCTAAAGACCAAAATATCCCTGGAACCTAAAATAGTGCAAAAATCGCACCCAAAAATACACAATAAATAAAAAATTACATCAAATGGACTCCTAATGGGCCTCTCTTGAATAAATGTCAACTAATGAAAAGAAAATACATCAATATGCTTATGGATCATCATCAAGCCAGAGAGATGTCGATGTCACTGCTAGAGGTCTTCGACGGTGGCAAACACGAGTTGTGTCAAATCGGGCTCACGCTCTAGTGTCCTCACCAAGGGGGGTAGTGATACATTCCCCTGCCACCTTATGGGGGCGCCGGCAGTACGATGTACCAGAAAAAAAGAAAAAGAATCAAGGTGCCTAGGTGCATCTAGGTTGTCGAACGGCACCATGATTGGCCTGGGCCCCTCAGCGTTTGTGCGCACATGGGTGCACGACCAAAAGAGGAAAAAAATCAAAACAAAGAATGGGTGGGCAGGCTAGGGGTGATGGGCGGGTGTGGACGTGTAAAATTGCACGCCCATACGTCCCAACTAGTCCAGCATTAACAACAACTTCAACTGAAGAAACTGCGTAGAAGATGGGGCCATCCGGACTCTCCGAACGCACACACACTACCGTGGAGCTGTATCCGGAGTCACGACAGTGAAGAGAAATCAACCACCAAGGGCCCCACAATCCATGGGCCTCGAAAAAAATCAAATGGGCCACAACTCGGGCTCACAACGGGCTCAGGACTGCCCATTAAGCCCCTTCAGCGGCACGCCCTCAGGCCCCTTCAGCGGCACGCCCTCAGGCCACTTCAGCGGCACACCCTTGTGCCCCCTTCAGCGGCACACTTTCGTGCCCCTTCAGCGGCACGCCCTTGTTGCGCTTCGCCGGCACGCCCTTGTGGCGCTTCAGCGGCACGCCCTCGCGCCCCTTCGCCGGCACACGCTTGTTGCGCCTATCAGCGGCGAGCCACCCTGGCCCTTCAGCGACACGCCCTTTTGGCCCTTCAGCGACACGCTTGTTGTGCCTATCAGCGGTAAGCCACCCTGGCTCTCCAGCGGCAAGACCAGCAGACAAAATCTCGTGCCCATGCCCTAGGGATCCTTGGCGCGCAGCGGGCTATCCGAGGTGTCGGCCGAAGATTGGGACACGTAGGCTATTCCTCTGCCACCAAAGGACGGGGAAGTCAAACCCCATCATGACCCATCACTTCCCGCCTCCGCCGTTCGTGCTCGAGGGCTCCCGCCCGTGGAAGTATAAAAGCCTTCTCTTCCGACGAACAAGACATACAGAGAGCCAACACAGACACACAGACAACCAGAGACACACACACACACTGCTGGAGAGAGCCACCGCCTCCGGAGGAAGAAGAAGAAGGGAGAGCTCCGCCGTGGGGTTTCCCCCTTTCGCCGATCGCCCAGAAGAGAGAGTAAGGGGGGGAGAGCGAGAGAGTGTGATGTATTAGGGGGAAGGGCATGGAGCCGTCGCCCCTGCTCGACCCCAGCTCCCCCCATCTTTTCTCCTCCTTTCTTTCTTTCCTTCTCCCACCACTTGTATTTTCAACTCCGACGCTTTGAAATGTATATGGCCGGGTTTGGCTTCTTTTATGAATGAAGCTTCCCCTTTTGGGTTTCTTATTGTCTCCGTCCGTTTGGGTCTTTGTATGTGTTTGATCGCCTTCTTCCTCCTCCCTTCGGTGATTTTTCCCCCTTCATGCCGACGATTTCCTGCCCTTGAGGTTGGTTCTCCCCACGAGACTCACTGTCGGTAGCCTCTTGGTCATGGTCAGCGGCCCTCCTATTCTCATTCCCCGTCTTGGTCAAGGAGGTGACCTTCCCGTCTCTCCGAGCGCCCAAGCCCAACATCCCCATTGGCCTTTCTCCCTTCCTCAGAACAATCTCCCCGTTACTAACCAACGCCCCTGTTTGGATGAGCCAACGCAAGATCCCCTGTCTTTTCCCCTCAGGTTCCATTCCACTCAGTTGGCCCTCTGTCTAGCTCTCCAACGGCACGCCCCTTGGTGTCCTCCCCGGTACGCTTTCTTTGAACCCTTCGCCGGCACACCCCCATTGGGCCCTCGCCGGTGCACCCTTCAACACCCTTCGCCGGCACAGCTAACCAACCCTTCGCCGGCACACCCCCATTGGGCCCTCTCCGGTGCACCCTTCAATACCCTTCGCCGACACGGCCCTGGCTGCCCTCCCCCGGCACGCCTGTGATGGCCTTCGCCGGTACGCCCCCCTTTGGGCCTTCCCCGGCACGGTCCTAGTGGCCTTCACCGGCACACCCTTGGTCTCCCTAACCCGGCACGCCCCTGACCAGTTCTAGAGAGCTTCCCCGCCCTATCCATCGTTGCTTTCGGGTTTTCCGAAGTTTTGTCAAAGGTGTTGCCGCTTTCGGGCGCCCACCTCCAGTTGACGGGTTCCGTCACTCCCTGTGGACGTGTTCCCTTTATCTCTCTTACGCTCGGGTCAAGGGGAGATGCTGCCGAATTTTGGTAGAAATAATACCGTGTTTAAAAGGCAAAAGGAAGCAACAAACAAATGGAAAGATTGACAGTAAGTATCTCAACCAAGGCAAGGGAACCGTAATCAACACAGAGAAGGTCAGACCAAATGACAACTAAGCAACTTGAACATCCATCCTAAGGGAAGAAAGAATGACAAACAATCAAGAGAAAGTGAGAAGAAATCCATGCAAACTGAATAAAACCAAGAGAGAAAAGAAAAGGCAAAGATATAAGAATGGAAAAGGAGTGGGCCCCGTCCTCATCCTCATCTGATACCCCTCCCTGCCTTGGTCTTCCCCGGTATGCTTCTAACCTCATCCTTAGCCGGCACACTTCCTTGGCCGGTACACCCTACCTTGAAGCTTCCCCGGCACGACTCATCAACCCTTCGCCGGCACACCCCCATTGGGACTTCAGCAGCACACTAACCCCAGCCTTCGCCGGCACGCCCCCGTGACCACTTCGCCGGCACGCTCTCCCTACTCTTAACAGCCCCTTGTTCAGCCCTTGCCCAGCACACTCGGCCAGGCCCTTCGCCGGCACGCCTCTAGTTCTTTCGCCGGCACGCCACCACCCAGGCCCTTCGCCGGCACCCTTGGCCAAGTCCTTCCCCGGCACGCTCTCCTTGCTCTCGCCGGCGCGCCCATCCTTGGCTTCCCCGGCGCACTTCAACCCATCACCTTCACCGGCACACCTTAGCCGCTCTTCGCCGGCACGCTCCCCTTTAGCCCCTTTCAGCCCTCCAGCGGCCCACTCTCTCTCCAAAAATATATATATATAATGATAATGATAATAATAAATTAATAAAAAAATTATGATAAATAAATAAACCTGGACATATATATGAAATAAACAAAAAAATGAAATAGTGACGATAATAGTTTTAAAAAAAAAGAAAATATAATAATGATAACAAGCAAAATGGAGAAACCATCCAGAATAAATACACAAATGGAAATAAACAGCACAAAAATCGCATGGTTGAGAATCCCAGACAAAGAAGATGGTAAAAATCTATATTGCAACCCTGTCTCTCCCGTGACCCGGTGCTGAAGGAACAACAATGCTGCCCTTGTAGGCCGGGCCTGAATCTTGGGAGTCATCCCGAAATGGCCATGACCCGACCTCGTCTTGGGCCGACATCCCGATTGAACCGGACCCGTTTCTCAGGCCGGATACCTTCGGAGCCACTACTAAAATTGACGCGCGTTCGGCAGACATTTGAACGGATTTATCCCGACTTTCTGGTGGGGACACCGGGTCCACTACCGGACCCACTACTCGGAGCCGACGCCGCACCGCCCCGACTGCACCGAGCTTATGGCTCGGAGATCCGACTTCCTGAAGACTCGGCGTATTTGTGTGTATTGAGTGATACACGTATTTTTATGTATTTGTGTGTATTCGTCTTATTAGGCCAGTCGAATAACATGTGTGTATTTTGTATATTTTATTTGATTAAAACCCACAAGTCAAAAGTTAGGTGGGTGAGTTTTATTTTATTAGGCTAGGGTATAAACACAATTAGTGAAACATTATGGGTATTGTTGTTATGGCCTTCCCTATAAATAGGAGGCTAGGGTGTGTTATTTTGATATGAATGAAAGCTTAAGAATTGCAATCACGTAAGGACCATCCCCTTTGTGTTGCCTTCCCTTCCCACTTTCTCATTTTGTAAGTTTGAGTGTCGCCCGGTGTGAGATCGTCCGGCATGAGGCCGAGTTGCGCGAGGTAGCAAGTTATCCGTTCCCGTCCGTGCCGTCAGGAGTTGCCGTCGATCCATTTCCAAGTCACCGCCGCGTCAGATTTGGTATCAGAGCCCAATACGGCGCCTCCGTCGACTTCGACGACCCCGAAATCGTCTCTCCTCTCTCTCAGTCGATAGAAAAAAAAAAGGGAGAATAGCTTACGGTTGATAGAGAGGAGAAAGAGCTTTGAAAAAAAAAAGAGAAAAAAAAAGTAGCAGGAAGATCTTGAGAGGAAAAAAAAAGAGAAAAATTGAAAGAAAAAAAAATCTTGTTCTCTCTCTGCTCTCTCTCTCCCGCGATCTCTCTCTCTATCTCTCTCTCTCCCCCTCCCGCGAATCTCTCTCTCTCCCGCCCGGCCACGTCCAGCGCCTGGCCGCCCTCGAGCCGGCCGCACCCGCCCGCGAGCAGGCCCGTCGCCTGCGCCTTCGCCGCGGCACTGCACCGCCACCCGCCCCGGTGTCCTCCCCGTCGACGTCTGCTGCAGCACCCCCCCCTCCGCGATCGCCGCAGCGACCGCCCGCGGACGCCTCCGCCCAACCTGCCAGCGCTCCCCACGAGCGTGACCGTCCGATCGGGTCCGTTCAAGCGCGCCAGCGCTGGTCACGGCCCGCGCCCCGCCGGCGGCCGACCGCCCCTGCGCCTGTACCCCTTCGCGAACGGCCACCGCGGCCAACGCAGCAGCCCCGTCCGCGGCCGCGAGCCACCTCTGACCGCTCTGCTGCACACCGCGGCAGCCGCGCTCATCCCACCATCGAACCACCGCGCACCCTCCAACGGACGAACTCCTCCCCCCCTGCTAACCTCTCCCTTCACTCCACTCCCTTCTTCCCCATCACCGGCGAACCTCCCACACAAGCTCTCCTCACAGCCGCCGGTCGCACACCCTCCTCCTCACCACAGCCCACCGACCGACCTTCCCCCTTCCTCGCGTCGCCACCCCGCGAACCGTCCACAACGGCAATCGCCACCACACCGCATGCACACGTCCGCGGCCACACCCGCCCCACCGCGTGAGAAGTTTGCGCCCGCCGCTTGTGTTGACCTCCCGTGGAGAAGCCGCCTTTGGAGACCCGCGTGAAGCTGGCCTTCGCCAGCCTGCCATCACACCCGCGAACCGCGCGAAATCGCCCTGGCCACCGTTGAAGCTTGCCGATGGCCCTTGACATTTGGGCAGAGAACCGCAAGGTTTTGTCAAAAAAAGTAGGTTTGAAAAAAAAACGTGTGAAAAAAAAAGTGTGAAAAAGTCAAAAAAAAAAAAGTAGGTAGAGTTTGAAAGAAATATTTGAAAAGAAGAAAAAAAAAAGAGAAGTTTGAAAAAAAAAATCCTAAAACGAGTGTTGAAACAAGAAAGTGTGTTAACTATATATATATAATATATATATATATATTTGGAGTATATATAATCTTATGTATACTTAAATATATATATATTTATATATATCTATATATAATCTTATATATATTTATTTATTGTTTAAGTCAGTCATCATGGCACCCGAAGTCCGCAACGACGGTTTGCCCGGTGCCCGAGTCGCCGGATAGCCGACACACAAGCCGTAATTTATGGGACGTGGGTATCTCTGAGTCTCCCTGCGTGGAGAAATTGGACTGATTTGTTCCCCTGCGCGGGAAATTTTAAGCGGTTTGTAATAAATTAAACCCTCCCTACGTGGAGTGAATTCATTGTAACCACGAAGTTTCGTCGACACCGTGCGGGCACGCACGTCCCCGCTCGCCTTCGTCTCTGGTCGGAGCCTGACTTCTCAGTCAGCTAGGTACGTGCCTCAAACCACTTGCTCATTTAGTATCCTTATCATTTTCCGCGCGACGAAGTGAGCGAGAGCCCTATCCATATAACCAGTCTCCTGAGTGCATCGTTGTGGACCGAAAGCGAGGGCTTGCTTGAGCCTATCCTTTAAGGCCCTAGACTGTCACATTAGGACACCCTAATTGTCAGGAGATAGTTCCACAACTACTTCGCCTACGGGCGAGCAATTCTCCCTGACCGGTCCCTTCAAATTGGCCCTTTGCCTATTAGCCAACAAATTGGGTCTATAGCTTGCTTTCGGTCTCAGGATTGCATCATTTAGGTTCGAGTCCGTGTATGCCACGTTGGTCTAGGAATTCATCCGGCCGTCTAGAGCGCCTTTCAACTCTACAATCCCACATGGATCAGAAGAGCGTGAGTGCTATGTTGGCTCAGCTCGAGCATAATCTTCTGACCCATTTTGAAGAATCCATAGGCCAACTAAGAGCAGAACTAGATGAGAAGATCCAGGCCATAGAGGACCAGGTGAAGAAGATGGAAGGTAGGTTAAATGGTCCCGCAGCCCACCCTAGGGACGAGAATGACCAAGCCCGGCAAAATCAGGGGAGAGAACAAGAGGATTGTACGCCTCGAAAGAGAGACTACGATGATGAGGAGATCATCCTACGGAACATCAAAATTGACGCTCCCAGTTTTGATGGGTCCCTCACTCCGGCCAAATACCTTGAGTGGGAGACCGGGATGGATCAATATTTTGATTGGCATCACCGTATGACCCCTGTCACAAGGGTGAGGTTTGCCAAAATGAAACTCCTAGGTCAAGCCAAGACCTACTGGTGTAACATTGAGAATCTCCTAGTCAGGAGACGAGAGGAGCCCATAAACACGTGGGAAGAAATGAAGGAGAAACTGAGGGAGAAGTATCTGCCACCCTCCTAGCATCAGCGTCTTCTAGACCAGTGGCAGAAACTCACCCAAGATGGAAAATCCGTGGACGAGTACATCGCCAAATTTGATGATTTCTTCCTACGGAGTCAAGTCATGGAAGACACCTCTGTCACACTCTCTCGATTTAGGGCTGGCCTACACGACAGCATCCAACGAGAACTCTTCTTACGAGAGGTCAACACCCTCGAGCACGCCTACCAGGTTGCTCGAGATGTTGAGCGGTTTCAAAAGGTGGCCCCACCTCGGGTTCCCACCTACCGCCAAGCTGAGTCTTGGAACCCCATGGTCCGCTACACCGAGAGAGTTGGCCCCTCCACTTCCTATGTCCCTACTGCTACCCCACTCTGGGCCGTTGCCCCAACTGCTTCTGCCATGAGAAGCCCCTTACCTGCACCTGCTGTCGTGCCCAGGTTGGAGTACACTCCGCCAAGTGATAGGAGGGATGACAAAGGAAAGGGTCCCGCCCCAAACACTTCCCAACCAACCCCTGTCTCGGGAGTCCGCTGCTTTAGATGTTATAACCTAGGGCATATTACCACCAATTGCCCCACCCGAGCCTTAGTCATCACCGACCCCCAGTCTGTGGAGCTTCCACCTCAGGAAGAAGAACCCCTTGAGAGATATGAGCCTGACCCTGATCTCATTGTCCAGTTTGAGGAATTAGATGCGAGGTTTGATAGCACGCATGTCGAGTACGTGCAAGTGGAAGATATTGCTGAGAATTCTAGCCATGGACGGTTGGGTGTAGTTCGCTACATCCTCGCACACCCACAGGAGGACGACTGGCGTCGAAACTCCATCTTCCAAACCTACATCATGGTTAACTCTCAACCATGCAAGGTGATCTTTGACAACGGGAGCTGTATCAATGCAGTCTCTTCAGACTTTGTCTCCCGTCTAGGTCTACCTACACATCCTCATCCTAAGCCATACAACGTGGCTTGGGTCGATGGCACTTCAATCCTAGTCACCACTACATGTGTCATTCCCATCCAGTTCCAATCCTACCAAGGACAAATCCTATGCGATGTAGTGCCTATGAAGGTCGGGAGTATCATCCTAGGACGGCCATGGATCTACGATGTAGACCTTACTACATTCGGTCGGTTCAATCAGTGTTCCTTCTCCCACAATGGGAAGATGATTCAGTTGTACCCGACACCCCCAAAGGTGGCCACAGGAAAGAGTCCTACCTCCACACCCACTGCATCCCCCAAAATTCAGGAGAATGCCCCAACCCCCACCAAAGGGAAACTTCTCATTCCCTCCTCTCATACACATGTGATATCCATCCCTAAGGCCCCTAAGGTTGACCATGACCCGATTAGGCGCCTTAACTTCATAGGTGTTCGTGAAATGAATAGAGAGGTTGCCGAAGGTGCCCCTGTTTGAGCTGTTGTTGTCACCATTACTCCTGAGGAGTCCCAAGTCTCTATCCCACCTGAAGTCCAGGCAATCATGCATGACTTCCAGGACATCTTCCCTGAGGACTTACCCTCACAACTATCTCCCATGAGTGATGTACAACACGCCATTGATCTTGTCCCTGGGTCCACCCTACCCAACCTTCCCCACTATCGATTGAACGCAAAGGAGCATGCTGAGCTCCAAAGGATTGTCGAGGACCTTATCCAAAAGGGTTTTCTCAGGGTGAGCAAGAGCCCATGTGCTGTCCCTGCCTTGCTCACACCCAAGAAAGATGGCACCTAGCGAATGTGTGTTGACAGCCGCGCCATCAATAAGATCACTGTCAAGTATAGGTTTCCTATTCCCCGTCTTGATGACATGCTTAACATGATGAGTGGAGCCACCATCTTTTTCAAGATTGACTTGAAAAGTGGCTACCACCAGGTCCGAATTCGACCAGGGGATGAGTGGAAGACAGCCTTCAAGACTAAAGAAGGTCTGTATGAGTGGCTTGTCATGCCGTTTGGGCTATCCAACGCCCCCAGTACGTTCATGAGGCTTATGACGGAAGCCCTTCGTCCCCTCATCGGTCACTTTGTTGTCGTCTACTTCGACGACATTCTCATCTATAGCCACAACCCTCAGGACCACATTCACCATTTGAGGGAAGTCTGCGAGACTCTGAAGAAAGAAACCCTATTTGCCAATCTCAACAAATGTGAATTCATGACAGATCGGGTCACTTTCCTCGGGTTTGTGGTATCTAGTACAGGAGTGTCTGTGGACGAATCCAAGGTCCGAGCCTTAGTAGACTGGCCAGAGCCCCAGAATGTCCATGACGTTCGTAGTTTCCATGGGCTAGTCACCTTCTACAGACGCTTCATTCAGGATTTTAGCACCATTATGGCACCCATTACGGATTGTATCCGTAAGGGAAATTTTGAGTGCCTCCCAGGCTTTTCATGCCATAAAGAAGCTCATGACCAAAGCCCCTGTCCTCCGCCTGCCAGACTTTTCCAAAGTCTTCGAGATATCCTGTGATGCATCCGAGCCAGGAAAGCCACCCTGTGGCTTACTTCAGTGAGAAGCTTTCTGATGCAAAGCTTCGCTATTCCACTTACGATAAGGAATTCTACGCTGTGGTCCAAGCCCTCAAACACTGGAGACACTATCTCTTACCACAATAGTTTGTCTTATACTCGGACCATGAGGCTTTGAAATTCCTTAGCTCACAGAAGGGCTTGAACCCGACGCATGGTCGGTGGGTAGAATTCCTCCAGTCTTTCACATTTGTCTTAAAACATAAGGCTGGAAAGGAAAATAAGGTGGCCGACGCCTTGAGTCGACGGGTCTACCTTCTTTCCACTGTTCGGGTAGAGGTCACCGGCTTTGACCGCACGAAGGAACTCTATGGAGAGTGTCCTGATTTTGGCCCTGCCTACTCTGCTCTATCTGCTGGACCCTCGATAGTCTTTTCGGACTATCTACTCCAAGATGGTTTTCTATTTCGAGGGCAGCAACTCTGTGTCCCGAGGACTTCTGTTCGGGACTTCCTGATTTGGGAAATGCATGCTGGAGGTCTTGCTGGTCACTTTGGCCGCAACAAGACCATCAATTCTGTGGAGGAGCACTTCTATTGGCCTGGCCTGAAGAGAGATGTGGCCAAGATTGTAGCCCAGTGTAGGACATGCACGATGGCCAAACATGTCAAACAGAACACTGGTCTCTACACTCCTCTCCCCGTTCCTGATCGACCATGGGTTGATGTGAGCATGGATTTTATCCTTGGTTTACCTCGCACTGCTCACAAGCATGATTCCATCTTTGTTGTCGTTGATAGGTTCTTTAAGATGGCCCACTTCATTGCATGTTCTAAAACATCTGATGCATCTAGAGTAGCCTATTTATTCTTTGATGAAGTCGTGTGTCTGCATTGTCTCTCCCAAACCATCGTGTCTGACCGAGATGTCCGGTTCACTAGTTACTTCTGGAAGACACTTTGGCACCTAGTTGGCACCAAACTCAAATTCTCCACTGCCTATCACCTACAAACCGATGGGCAAACAGAGGTCGTCAATAGGAGTTTAGGAAACCTTTTGAGGTGTCTTGTAGGGGAACATTCTGGCACTTGGGATCTTCTCTTGCCTAGAGCCGAATTTGCATACAACAATTCGGTCAATCGGTCCATAGATATGAGTCCATTTGAAGTCGTGCATGGATACAAACCTAGGACACATGTGGATCTCATTCCCCTTCCCCTCGAGTCTAGAGTGTCCAAGTCAGCTGAGGAGTTTGCACAGCATGTCAAGAGTCTACACGAGTCGATTAGCAAGTAAATCAACCTCAGTAATGAGACTTATAAAAAATTGGTTGATTCGCATAGCATCACCATGAATTTCAAGAAGGTGACTTGGTTATGGAACGGGTCCGGCCCGAACGACTCCCCTCGGGAGCCGTTAAAAAGTTGCAAGCCCGTAGTGATGGTCCATTCCCTATCCTGCGGAAGATTGGCTCCAATGCTTATGTTGTGGACTTACCTCCCGAATATGAGATTAGCTCAGACTTTTAATGTGGCAGACCTAGTGGCCTACAAGGAACCCACAACGATTCCTAGTGACCCTTTCGAGCCTTCTCCTCCCATTGAGAGTGAGCCCACCGTTGTGCGTCCCACCGCCTTGAGAGCACCGCGCGAGCACATTGAGAGGATACTAGATGAGCAGGTGACAACTACACGGAGCCGGGTGTACCAGCGCTACCTTGTCCGCTGGCGGGACCGTCCACCTTCTGATGATTCCTGGATCAGCCGGGAAGATCTCCAGCGCCTCGATCCAGATCTGCTGGAGCACTACCAGAGCAGTGTCCCCCCTTACTCGACGGAGTCGAGTTCCAGCCGCCCCGGGAGGGTTGGTGGGGACACCGGGTCCACTACCGGGCCCACTACTCGGAGCCGGAGCCGACGCCGCACCGCCCCGACTGCACCGAGCTTATGGCTCGGAGATCCGACTTCCTGAAGACTCGGCGTATTTGTGTGTATTGAGTGATACACGTATTTTTATGTATTTGTGTGTATTCGTCCTATTAGGCTAGTCAAATAACATGTGTATATTTTGTGTATTTTATTTGATTAAAACCCACAAGTCAAAAGTTAGGTGGATGAGTTTTGTTTTATTAAGCTAGGGTATAAACACAATTAGTGAAACATTGTGGGTATTGTTGTTATGGCCTTCCCTATAAATAGGAGGCTAGGGTGTGTTATTTTGATATGAATGAAAGCTTAAGAATTGCAATCACGTAAGGGCCATCCCCTTTGTGTTTCCTTCCCTTCCCTCTTTCTCATTTTGTGAGTTTGAGTGTCGCCCGGTGTGAGACCGTCCGGCGTGAGGCCGAGCTGCGCGAGGTAGCAAGTTATCCGTTCCCGTCCGTGCCGTCAGGAGTTGCCGTCGATCCATTTCCACGTCGCCGCCGCGTCACTTTCACCGCGATTCTATTACGGACCTTTGTCCGAACATGAAAAAGGTCCACAAGTGACCAACATAGTCCGTGGCTCGTATCCTGATGCGGACCTTAGTGTGATTTATTCCTGCCTCTTTCTCGCGCAGTTAGTATTAGTTCTTTCGGCCGCAGGGCCCCTAATTTCGGCAATTAATCAAGGGTGTTCCCTCGTATGGGGGATGTAAATGACATCGTGGCCTTTACGGCACGACGGGATCTGGTCCCGACACGAACCACACAATCGTCTGACGAAGTCAGATCGAACGCACCATGGGCTCTTCGGAGACCGAATAAATTGTCACTATGTGACTGGCACGCCCACGCACCTAATAAACCAACAAACGAACAACGATAGCTGATCGATCGAGAAGTGCGTCCACAGTGGGCAAATCACCTGCCCATCCAATGTGATTGGACGGGCTGGGCAATTACCCAGCCGCCATGTTTGACCGTGCCCATGACTGTTTTGGGCATCGTCAACGATGATGGGCTGGGCAAATTGCTCAGCCTGTCCAATCGTGTTCAGAGGGCCTGGACAATTTGCCCCCCACTGCACACCCAGCCCCTCAACCCCTTAAAAAGAAATCAAAATAAACCTGTGAAAGGCGCACTGGCGAATCTCCATTGTCCGTCCAATCACGATTGGAAACTAGACATTCTCCCACAGTTGGTTCCACTACCTCACCCATTCTTTGTTCTGATTTTTTCTTTTTTTTTTCTTTTTTTTTGGGGGGGGGGGGGGGGGGCGGGGGGCAAAGACTGCCATCCAATACCAGATCGAACAGCACAGCGGAAGAGGGGGGGTCACATCCAAGTGGGCACATTCAATCACAGAATCAGTGAGATACTTACTTTGACGGAGTGGACATGCTAATATCGGTGGGCCACGGGGAATGTTTGGTTCCCACTTCTTATGAATGTATCTGATTCTAGACAGATTAAAGATGAACTTTACAATCCTAGTTTTTAATTTTATCGAACCAAAGACCTCTTGTCCGTGTCCGACACAAAAACCCATGGGATGCCCATATAACATTAGCAATTATATCCCAATTGCTGAGATTCAAACTATGCACAATTTCCATAGACAAGTCTAAAAACCTCAGCTTAAAGCCGAGTTATACCATCTATGCCTTGATTCATGGACATCATTTGGAATCTGAGTGTGCCATTAATTATTTAAAGCAGATATACATAGTCAGTTAGTACCTACCCAATTGGCAGGATACTTACCAAAATGGCTAAAAACATTTATATGGTCTGTTTGCTGCACTATTCACAGAAGAATTTGATGGTACTTCAGAAGTTTTAAACTGAAATTTTGCAACCACAATTAGCATCAGAGTTGTCTTTTCTATTATTCATCATTGAAGTTGGGGATTTAAGAAGTGACAAACATCACATGCCTTAGGAAGCTTGTCTTCACTGCAGCCAGCTCATCAAGAACTCAAGAAGTGGGTGGTATGTAGTTCAAAGTAAATAGAAGGTGCAAAGGGTAGTTTTGTCTTCATATCTTAAAAAAAGCAGTAGAGCACAACTACATGGAACTAAAGGCACAGGTTTCTAAAGCCAGACACATGGCAAGAAACAAATATTCTATACGGAGATGTTTCAAAAATGCTAATGACAAAACACCAGCCCATAGCTACCCAGCTTTATCAATATTTTAGTACTAGATTACAAGACTGAACCTTGGCCAACCATGTTCTCAGCAGGAATCGAGGTCCTCAGAATAGTTTTACACACTCATTCATTACTATTTCCAAAATTGCTCTTCAACATAGAGCTAATAAGCTTATCATATTTAATGTTGTCAACACTACCTCATCTTCTAGAATCTAGATGGCATTACTTTTAGTTACACTTCGTTTCCACTCTAGATCGGGTCCTAAAAAAATGATAATTTGAATAAGGCAACCTAGCAGAGGGCATAGACATCAAAAGCTGGAAAGAAAGGCCATTCGGGGACCATTCAGAGGCCAAGTCCACTGGCAATTTTCTGACTTAAGCATAAAGTAGTAAGCTAAAAATGGTAGAAACCAATGTGCTAGCAACTGTTTAAAAAGGTTGATGTAGAGCTGCATATCCATAAATTTGCATAAAATTGTTTGAATATTTGTTTGATTTGCGATAAATGTTAGTATGTACATACTCTAGAGCCTCTCCAAATGAAAAGACATCATTTGCATATTTCAAATAGACACAAAAGGTGCACAAAAGATAGATATTAAATAACTCATTAGGATGACAACAAGTGAATATTTGAGCAATAAATAGAGTAGATGAAAATCAAAAACATTGACAGCAGTAATTATGAAAGATTAGATGTTGTAAGATTTGAATCACATAAGAGACATATATAAGCATAAGAAGCAAGACTAACCTGAAATTGCGGGTAATCTGGGGCACTGAAAAGAGTAACTAGTTTCCCTGACCCAACTTCATGATCAATTGTATAACCCTTCTGCATCCCTGCTAGATCAGATCGCTTATCCCTTGCATCTGGACCTTCATGTGACCTGATAATTAGCTGTAGTTCAAGAAAAAGAAATTTTCAACAATTTGCCATTAATGTATGGACCTAGCATGTTCTCTCCAGTATGCAAAACAACTCCTGATTATGACAGGTGTGCATGGTTCATTTGGTTTGGTTTAAATGAAACCTTCTCCAAACCAAATAATTGTGGAAACTAATTTCTAATTTTGTGAACCTTTACTATGACTTTCATGGCTTCTTCAGTAAACAAGCTAAAATTCTTTATAACTATACATATGTCTATACAAAATATATTTTATTTATTTGGTGCTGTTTGTCTTCTAAAGTTCAGAGAACTAACCAAAATATAAAACCAAAGAGTGCCAATAATATGGCAAGTGAACATTCATGATCATTTATGCATGCAACTAACTACTCTCTCTGAGTGTGTTGTAAACTGAATGACACCTTCCTTTGACCATAGAGTCAGCCCTGGATCAACCCTTATACTGCCTATGGCAAATGTATCCTTTATATCCTCAGATAAATCACAAATATCCATAATATGCTGAAGGCAAATGTATTTCCACCATTCTAAGGATAAAAATTCTTAGTATTATTTCAATTTATTCTTTTTCTCTTATAATATGACAATATGGGGACCAATCTACAGAAACGAGAAAGGATGAGTATAGGAAAGGTTTAAAATAGTTACCTTCAATTTGTTTCTCCTTAGGAAGTCTTCGGTAACATCAGGACCCCATAAGAGACCAATGCCCCTTTCTTTATTTGGTGACATGCCATAACTCAATGATGGATCAGACCATAGTATGTCACCTGGTATAAGATTTGAACCCTCCCATGGAGGATCTAGAACTGTTCTTCTTGCTTTCGATAACTCATCAAAAGAACCAAGTGTAAGAGGCTTCTTATCAGTGCTGGAAGCCACCTTACGACCCTTCTTCCCCTTGGGTCTCTTCAATGGGAACACTGTTTCACTACGGAAAAGGCCCCCATGTGCAGTATATACACAACCTGCTATAATAGAAGCCAAAGGAAGTCCCTCGAAACATCTTAAACACTTTCGATATACTTGTTGTCCTCTGTCACCGTACTTGGCCATTACTTCTTGCTCAAATCCATAAACTGCAGTGCAGTATTTGGATTCATGATTTCCACGTAGGAGGAACACACGCTGGGGTAGAAAAACCTAGAAGATATGGATACCAAACTATGAATAAGCAAATCTTTCAAAAGCATACCCTAGTCAACTGGAAGTAGTATCTCTTTGTTCCCAACAGAAGATCAGACACCGCAACTAGAAACGTTACAATTTCCTGCAACCAATATATCTATATTTAAAAAGTAGAGGTAATCATTATTACTATCACATCTTCCAAAACATGTGTTGAGGTGAAGATTATATGCTTGTTAGAAAGAAGATGTATATTGGAAAACACAACCACATGCATCACCAAGGGAGAAGCAACATTAGGGATGCAGTCTTTGTCATAATGATGACTGAACAGGTTCACCCACAAAATAAACTAGCACAAAGTGCAGTGCAGTGTAGGTGATCAACTAGATCCCTTAAAAAATAGAGAAACATGACAACCATGTTTGGCTTAAAGGATGAACAACAAAATAAATGTCAATGGTACACAAGCGGAGAAAGCCTTGGAGGAATGTGCACAATAAATTTCCTAACAAAAAAAGCAGTATTTATAATCCATTCAATGTTTGCACTCTTACAGCCAAAAAGTGAAAGAAAAAGAAGCAGATAAAGATACCAATTATGCCCATCTGAGTTATAGAAGTTAAAACTCAGATAATATGTTCATTAAGAAAACCCAAATTCCAAATGTGCCTTGAACATTATACTTTCTTCTCCGTGTCAAAATGAACAAAGCAAGAAACAATATACGCATACACGAAAATGTGTCCAGAACCACACATAAGATAAAAATTCAGTGAACATCCTGCTTCTGTCATGACAGAAATACAACTCCCTCAGACAAAAATGTTAACAAGCTGGCAGAACTCATAAAAATTCAAGGACAAAAGAACATATACCAGAGACACCTATAACTTTCAGATTCTAAAAAGGTCTTCTTTGGCAGAAGTTCCAATTCCACCTTTGGCTCCCACTTCCAACATAAAAAATACTGGATGGCAGTGGCCATGACTGATTTTGGACAGCCCCACCAGTCAAACCCTACCTGAATTTTCCCCAGTTTAAGAGCAATTTGGAGCTTCATGTTAGAAGCCGAAGTACCATACAAATGGTTTCTAAACTCTAATCCCTCCCCCTCAAAATAATTGGGATGGAAGTGATGAGAATTTAGCTGCGCCAAACAATTAAAAGGGTTACACACACACACACGGAAAGCAAAACATCACCTTCCAAGCTAGCACTAGAAGGAAGGTCTCAAGCCCCCAAGCACCTCTGTCCACATAGTCCCCATTAAACACAAAGAACCGGTCCTCCGAGGGAAACCCAGCATCCTCCAACAGGAAGATCACGTCATGGAGCTGCCCATGGACATCCCCGACAACCACGACAGATGGGCTCTGCTCCCCGCCGCCGCCCTCCACGTCGATCCTCACACAATTCAGCTCTTTGTGGAGGATGTTGGACGCCGAGAGAAGGAGGCGCTGGAGGACGGGGACGGGGAGGACGGAGGGGAACTCCGACGGTGGCAGATTTCTCGACGACCATTCAAAGATGGCCGTCATGTCCCGGATCCAATCCAGGGTCAAGATCCCATCCTGGGGCCACTCCAGGGGGGTCTGGGGAGGAGCAGGACCAGGTTTCTCGAGCGCGGTGCCCTCCATGGCATGGGTTTTCGGGTCCCGCCGAGTTGCTCACGCAGAGAACTTGCCGAAACCTTGTTCGCAGAATCGGAACAGGGCTGCTGGGAATCTCAAACGGATGTATTTTTCGAGGAAGAAGATCGGATGACAGGAGAACGGCGAGAGGAGGCGAAAAAGATTCAGGCTTGCACAGCACACTCTGACCGTGCAGCGTTTTTAAATTTTCTTATATTCTTAAATGAGATTTTTATATACATATCCATGAAAAATTTAATTTTATCAAATACATCTTATTTAAGTATATTATCATGTATCTCCTCAAAAAATCGAGTTAAGTGTAGTTAAAAGAGTAAAATATCTGATCTATCTTTAGTTAATAAAATCTCTCTCTCTCTCTCTCTCTCTCTCTCTCTCTCTCTCATAAAATCAAGGGAGACAATGTCGCCGATTACGAGATGAGGGAAAATAGAGCCAAAGTCGGCGCCGACACTGAGGGGGAGAGGGGGAGATGATGGGGAGAGGGTGGGGGGCCTACTACGAGGGAGGCCCTCCCTTCGACTCTTCGTCGTTATTGTCACCCGGTCCAATTGCAGCGGCACAAGAGGCCCTCCACGGTGGTGCTGAGGTTCGCCAAGAAGAAGCCACGATGAGGGGGAAGGGGAGCTATGGTGAGGGGACGGGGGAGAGGGGGAGCCGGCAGTGAGGTGGGAGACATGGGGAGGGGGTGTCGACGGTGAGGGGGAGGGGACATCGGCGATGATGGGGGAGGGGATGCTCTCTCTCTCTCTCTCTCTCTCTCTCTCTCTCTCTCTCTCTCTCTCTCTCTCTCTCTCTATATATATATATATATATATATATATATATATATATATATATATATATATATATGTTTTAGACATTTCATTAGATCTAACGACTGTAGATGATATATTCGACGGAATATTCACCTCCCGTCGACGATAGTAAACTAAAAGGGTATAACTGTAACATTTATATCTAAATGAAGGATATTCACGATAACATACTTAGACAAGGAATATATTTGATAAAATCAAAATTTACAGGAGTATATATGTAAACATCCCTTTTTAAATTGATCCCAAGATATTTTAATTTGGGATGTAAGTATGTCACCGTCTTATTTTTCAAAAAATTAAAAATAAATTAAATTAATTTTTAGAAGAATGAGTCTAATACTATTCATTTGATTTGATCCCTTTTTTTATTTTCGAGGAGGACAAAGTTCACGAGGCCCAATGCGACCCGATAACGTGAGACCCAACGTGGCCCGATAATACCAGCAAAAATGAGGAGATACATTTAGTTACACTCCAAGCTCAAAAAAGGACTTTAAAGTAATTTATTTTATTGGATTTTAGTAAATTATACTTTTTAATATATTACGATCTTTCGGGAACATATGGCTCTATTGAGATACATCTTAGATGAATCAAAGGATGCAAAATATATTAACAATATGTTAAATGTGTTTTTGAAGAGAGTCGTTTGATATTTTTGTGAAACGATTTCCACGTATATTTGAAAGGATGTGCATAGAAATATTTTGGATTGAATATTGATTTATTAATGCACTATTGACTCCACTTTTGGTTATATTAACCATATCTTTGAGTGGCGTTAAAAGAACCTGCCAATAAACTATTCTATTCTAATCAAGAATATATCCTTTTTCATTTGAAAATGAAAATTAGATATGTTTGTTTTCACACTTGATTAGCCGGTGTGATATTGTGTCAAAAAATTGTTATATTTTCTCACAGTACACTTCATATTTCAATTGTCTTTGTACTTTTTTTGGATGGGTACTCTATTTTTTTTTTTGGAGGGAGTTAGCGGGGAAACTCGCGTCTCGCGATGAAGGCGCAGGTGAAACTCGCGCCCTTCCTTGAGGGGGGGAAGGGATGAACCATGAAATTACCAATGCAGAAATTAATCTATTTTGCATGGCCTGAATGAGTGTCAGGGGATGACGACACCTGGATTAACAAATGACAGCTGAAGGGAATCTAAAGGAAGCTATTTAAAGAGGTCTCTTTCCATTTTAGTGACTTTGGCTCAGAATTCCTCAGATTTAGAAGAAGGAAGAAAGGTGGGTTCTTGCAATTCTAAGAAGAAATTATTATTCTTAATAGATTCTATTGCAATGTAAGGTTGATTTGACGATGTTTCATGTCCTAGGAGTCGAGGAGAATGTAAGCACAGCTGAGGAACTGAAAGAGGGTTGGGGGGTTTGAACTTATAAGATAGGTGATGATGAATCATACTATGTTAGTTGATAAATCATATTGTTTTGGCTTGGTTTGATATTTTGGAACTTAATTTTATGAATGAAAATGGTTTGGATTGCTTGAGATTGAAGAAAGTTTGGAGTTTTCATGAAAAATGGCTTCTTTCTACACTTCTAGAAGCAGAGGTGCCAACATCTCTTGCGGTGGTATTGACACTATTCAGATTTTTATATTCATTTTTATATTGATATAGAATCCAAGTAGTTAAGGATATGTGACAATCATACCATACAGGCACCAAGATTTTTATATTCATCTGGACACCCCTCATGGGTTCCTACATCGAGTACCTATACCAGTCTAGTGTTTAACTACTTCACGCAAGAAGTACATAAGTTAAGTTTTGCTTAAGTGTTTAGTTCGACTCTTATAGTTGAATTTTGCTCAAGTGTTTAGCTCACTGACCTCTGATTTTTGATCAAATGTTCAGTACACCAAATTTATTGAGAAAGTTGATCAGGCAGTACACTAACTCTTGATACTTAAGGCCATGTTTGCTAACCGGGCAGAGTTAGCGCAATCAATCCCCTAGGGTCGATTGCACTAACCAATTCCGGTTAGCATTTATGTGTGCGTGAGGGGAGAGTGTGGGTCTCCCGAAACTTCTCTCTCATCAGTTAAGCTAAACTCTCTACAGTTCCGATAACAAAGAGGCCCTAAGAGTTTTCCCCAACTTAACCAGATGCCTCTAACTCTAAGCAGACGTGGAGACAATGAAGCTAAAAAATGAAGGAATAAATCAAATAAGTAAGAAAGATAAATAGATGATAAAGACGCGTAGATGCTCTAGCTTGCAGTAGCTCCATTATAGATCTCTCAAGATAAGGATCAGACTCACAGAAGATGGACTCCTTTAATGAAGTGCTTTTTAATCTAGAATGGACATCTCACAAATTAGCACTGGGCGAGAATAGTAAGGATATTCTAAATCTCTTTGGTTTCATCATTAGGAATTTCTCATCTCAAAGGCCTTTCATATATAGCCGTTCAAAGCTTGCTACCTGTTGGATCCAGCTTGGAATGCTGTGCGTCTCTCTGATATTGGAGATTATGTTAAGAGGGAGAATTGAAATAGCCATTGTGTCTTAGACATTTTTTGTCTTATTCTATCTTGAAACTTGATCAGCAAGTCTTTAGCATAATCATGGTCCTTAAGCTCACAAAAATCCCATTAGCTTAGATGTATTTGTTGTGAGAGAAATATTTCCGTTCTATCACCCCCAACCGCATCATAACTCTGCGTTATTTAGACAACTTTCTTTTTGACATGAGATTTTGTACATGCAATCAGTCATAGGATTCCGATTGAGATATTTAAGTCGATTGCTTTGACTGACTGCATTCCGACCGAATAGGTATTTTGTCGGTGTTTCTAACCTCAACGATGTTCAACAGAGTTTTCATCCCATTTGGCTGTTGTTTAAGTGTTGGGTCTGGGTGGATCTTTTATGTTACTTTGTCATCATTATACTAAGGTCTATGCTCAACTGGACGATCATATTTTTGCATGAACATTGCTATCAATCAAAACATGTAAGTCAGATTGTATATGAGTAGGGGTTCAACAGCCTCTATTGGTGTCGACACTACCCCTTAGGTGTTGACACCATCGAGCAGGTGTCAATGCCTCTTGTGTATTTAGCTTGTTTTTCAATTTTTTCTCAATTTCAATATGATTTCTCAATAGAATTTGACTTCTAACTTCGTGGAAATTTGATTATGGATCATATAAAAGTAAGTACCTTTATTTTAAAATCACTATTTATTTATCTATTCTGAATTTTGGACTGAATTTCTGGATTTATGCATAAAGCCTTTTGAAATTTGAAATAATTAGCAAATCTGATCTTTTTGGCTATGAAATTGATACCTAAGATATGAGACTAATTTGTTTAGGTGATTGGAAACTATTTTCATGATTTTGACTCATGGTTTGTTCTCCACTTTGACTTCTTAATTGTTTTTTTGAATTTAGGCTAATGGCTTATGCATGTAAATTGTTGACCCTTCTTAAACTAACTTGCTTCCTTAAATCATGTTAATGCATATCGGAGGATAGAAAATCCACACCTATTGTGTTTTTAATGATTTTAAATCCCATTGGCCTTATGCATATGAAGTTAAAGGAAATTAATAGAGTTAAGGACAATGCCATTAAGGTATCTACGAGGAATCACTGTAGCTTTCATGCTCGTCTCTTAGCCCCCGGGGTATTGAGTATGAAGGGGTTATTATTATAGTATAAGTTGCTAAATTTTGATTTATGGAACCTTGATATGCTAGATAAATGAATCCAATGTGTATATGAACTTAATTTGTATATGCTCTTCTCTTCGAATGCTATATATATATAATCTTGCTGAATTGTGTTTGAGAGTGATTAACATATGATATGTAAATGTTATTATTATATATGTAAGCATGTGCGTGGTTCTGATGCTTAATTGGATCAAAAAAGCTCACCAATTAATCCTTTAAAGCCATATATATCAGCAAGTAACATTGGAGTTTTTGGACCAAAGTCTAACTCCGAGCGAAGTCCGAAATGTATTCGGAGTAATGTTTCCTGCACTGAATTCGGTACACAAAGTCAACTCAAATTGTAACCTTCTCTCTCGTTGGCATAAAAAAGTTAAAATGATCATTTTCGTCCAAAAAAAGATGCCCCGCATCAGATTGGTACAGTTTCTCGTCAGACCCGTACAGCCCATTTTTTCGCTCGACGAAACAATACAGGAGTGAAATATTTTACTATATGGATGAAACATTTAGTATAGAATTGAATTATTTTGTTAGGTTTTATTCTTTTAACAAAACGTTTCATTTATGTAATGTTTTAGACTTATAACAAATATTTCATTCCTGTAATATATGTTTCATTTTTATAAAATATTTCATTCGTTTATTTCTGTAGTCAAATAAAATATTTCATTCTTATAATAAAATATTTCAATCCTGTAATAAAATATTTTAATCTTACAAAATATTTCACTCGTGTGTTTTCTCGTTAAACGAAAAAATGGGTCGTACAGATCTTACGTGGGACCGTACAGATCTGATGCGAGACATCTTTTTTTGAGATGAAAACGATCATTTTAACTTTTTTAAAGACCAACGAGAGAAAATGTTACAATTTAAGTTGACTTTGTGTATTAGATTCAATGCACAGAATAGTACACGTGTATTCGAGGAGTAGCGTTTTGGAAGTTTATGTTGCAATCACCTATTAGACACTAGATTTTGGTTATGGACGTATGATGTCTTATCCTTTCAGTATGATCGAGCATGTAAACTTTGTATTTTGGGTGATCTTATAAATATCACTACGTAGTTTTGTAAGTGAAACGCTTATGTTGCGGGGAATGTCATAGTTTGTGTTATATTGACATATAAGACGGCTTCCACCACGTGACGATTTGATTTGTGTGGGCCATTCCCAACCCGGACGTAGAAGTTAAAGGACCAGGATGGGGGCACGACAGTACTAAACAAGAGAATAGAATTAATTAATAAATGAGTCCAATTTGCGTTTGTAAACAGACTTAATTGTGTCTCTTTAATAGTAGATTCAAATTTATTTAATAACTTGCTAAGAATTTTAGAATTTATATATAACTTATTTAATACTTTTATCAATACATAAATATATTAAAAACCGATACCTTATTTCTCAAACAATTTAGTAAGTGTCAAATAAATGATGATGATTGGTGGATTTGAATTATATTTGATTGTCAAATGAGTCGGGTTTAAATACACTAGAATCTAAATTACCAGCATGCAAACATCTCAAATCCAATAAATTTTTTGACTTGGTAGTAAATGGAGGAGCAAGCTAAGCATGGCAAAACATAGTTTTAATTCAACTCATTTGCACGCCTGCATAAGATAATAGAGAGTGAGTTCAATTCAATTCAAATCATAGAAGATCTAACCGACATCCAATCCACACCCCCTCACCAGACCAAACCCAATTAAACTTGCTCTGTTTCTTATTCAAATGAAATTTGCTCATATGCACAGAGACAAACATTACCTTTCTGACAGCTGCCATGTCTTCCCCGCTCGTCGCCTCGCCATCATGTGAAGCTCTCTGTAGCTGCCCACCCCTCCCCCCAACGCTGCCCCCCAATAACTCTCCCTCCCCTTCGCTTCTCCGACCCATCCTCTCGAAACCCCTCACCAACTTACCCTCTGGAACCCATCGACCTCGTCTTTAATGGCAGGGCGGGGACACGGCGACCCACCCTGGTCTGGCCCCGCATTCCGCGCCCGCGCGGGCGTCAAGGCCGTCCTCATCCATCGGCGCCCTCCGCGCCCCTCGGCGTCGCGATCGCGGGCGCAAATGGGGAGGACAACGCGGGCGGAGGCTGGCTGGTGATGTCAAGGGAGTGCTCCGTGCTGTGCCGGGCGAGAACAGGGCTCGAACAGCGGGGGGCAGCTGCAACGTGGGTTGATGGAAAAGGACGGGAACCCCGCGTTGTTCCTGCCAGAGACCACAGGGATGCCTGGCGACCTCGGCTGCATTGTCGCAGGGCAAGTTGCTCCCGAGGGACCCCACCGTGGCAGCCGCCTCCCTTGCTCTGCTGTGGTTGATGAGGTGACGGCGATCTCTGGGCTCGATCGGGGGCGCTCGCTAACTGTTCGATGTAAGGTGTCTGTATAATTATGATTAGTCTGAGCCGCCAGTACTTCTGTTCGACACTGGCTGTTGGGTTGGGTAACCTTGGTTAAGGATAATTGCGCAGACACTCCTCGTAGCAACTTAATTTTAAGGCATTCTTTTTAAACCATGATTTGTCGACTCGGTGCGGGTCGTCTCTACCCGCACGACTTGACCCAACCCAGATTATGGACGGATCGCCCAGACCGTGGGTTGTTATCGGGTCATCCTATTACTTTAATATAATATAATATTATATATATAATGTGTCTTTTTTTATTTTATTCTATTATTTTATATGTATTATCTATATAAAAAATCTTTTTTAAGAGCGAGATAGATCGGTACGGACTGAGACGGGACCGACCCGACCCGATCCAGACAGAGACCGGGTCGACCGAGTCGATCGAGTCGACAAATCATGCTTTAAACAAGTGCAACTATATTCAATCACACCCTTTCTAATTAAATATGCATCTTTGCCCTGCCATAGTCATCCCATCGGTTCTCCTTCACTGGGGGCGTGCAGTTAGCCTGCCCTATGTACGGTGTGCAGCAAAAATTACTCTTCTATCTTTCCTACTTGAGTTAAGAATGTAGAATGTCCTTACGCCTAATTAATTTGAAGGACATATCTGCGAAGTTTTGTGTATAGTTAAAATATATTTTCTTAGAAGAGTATGTATATGGTTTTAAAAGTCATAAACTTGTCTTCGCAAAGGCAACGAGGGAGGGACCGAGGGAGAAGTAACACCGTGGCTAGGGTGCGGGCCAGGGATGTTGGGACTGGGCCACCTCTCGACCAAACACATGTAGGACCGGACATGATCAGTGCCCTCCCTTGCCCAAAAGATTTTTAAAAAAAAAAGGCTGTAGACTTGTCTTAACGTGATTTCTCTACTGCTCAAAAACCTAATACGTCCAAACTAATGAGTGCTTCCGACTCTTCCTTCAGTTGAGTGGTACAGTAGTTAAGTATCTACGAGTCATCTCTGACAACAAAGAACTTCTCTGAGATTTCTTTTTATTGGAGGAATTTTTTCCCTCACAATGTAGTGATTTTTCCACGCATATTTAGTACGTGAACGGCGTCGTCATGTCTAAGATAAGATAATGAAAAATACATACTGCACACCGAAATGTATACCATATTTTCATTTAGTCGCGTCGACGCACCACGTACCCTCTTTTCACTGCATCACGTCGATTGATGTGATCAAGAAAAACCACCTCAAATCATGTGGCTCAAATGCGAAGTTGGCGAGTGGTAAGTACTCCCCTTTAAAAATTTCAAACCCATGTCCTCTCTCTTGAAAGAGAGGTCCAAATACTGTTAAAACTCTCATTTATTAATTAATGACGAGGGATTTAGGATCAACACACGAACATCTCCCCTTTGACATTATCAGAATATCGTGCCAATTTTAAACGTAACATGCTAATCCTGCCCCCTTGTTGTTTCGATTTTCAGATTGAGTGGCAGAAATTTAAGATTAATGTGGACTTTATGTTGAGTTGAAAATACCAATTAACTAAAACTTGCCATCGTCTGTACTCCCTTGACAGGGAGGATATATATATATATATATATGACATGCTCAACTAGGATGGCACTCTTATCATTTCCTTCATTACGGATGGAAATTAAATAATTATGCGATGCTCGTATCTCAGTCTATACCTACTTAGGTGAGAGAAGATCTCTCAAGGCACCAAATTTGATAAGATGATAGACGTCGCAGGGTGAGAAGTTGATGGACGACCTCAGCCAAATTAGGTACAAACGTCGGCAGCTCGATCCTAAGCTTAAGATACCGGTGTTAAGGAGGCTTGTGATTTAATTTCCAATTGGAATTACAGTTCCTAAGACAATTAGCTTAACATCCTTTCTCTGTAGACAGTTTTCCCTTTTCGACGGTCTACATAATTAGCTTAGGGGAGTAGACAAGAAAGAAAGATGAATTCTCTGTTTGGAACTGTTTGATTTGTGCATATATGACAAAGTCATACTTAGCTTGTCACTAGCCATCTTTTCAATAATTTTGTAAAGGTTAGTGAGGTGGCCATTCCCGACGTCGAGAATCCACTCACAAGGTATTCTTCTAAAGATAATTGCATATATGTTCCACTTATATCAAAAATACACACATTCATCTTTGTTGTAACTTAACATCATCATATTAATTTAGAAGAAAATTTAATCATAGTTTAGAATGATAAATACGTTAATTTCTTGACACGACCAAGATACTCTCTCATCTTAAGCAAGGGAGTACAGTGGGAGAACTTTCCTTCTCTTATATAGAAATTAATGTGAAGTAAGCATGAGAATGGTGATGCGAATGAGATGGGAGCTGGGTTTTCTAGTTGCCCATTCAAATTTCTTTGGAGAGGAGAACATGGTGGGAGAACTTTGCAGGAGCAAGAGCAGTAGCAAAATGAAAGAATCTTGTTTTTAAAGATTATCCAAAGGGAAGACCACATTTCTCATTTTAAAAAATGTTTTTATTTTCTAATTTCAAGGAAGCCCAATCAAACACTGTCTTTTCCATATAAATTTGATATTCTGTGACTTCCTGATATATATATAGGAGTTCAACATCACCCAGAGATTATTTTGGGTGTTTGACTTGGATTTGTTTCTTTTAAAAGCACATTTTTCGCAATTTAGATTCCTAAAACTTATGCATGTGGACCTTCACCTAACCCATTTTCCAAACTAGAACTCCCTCCTCCTCAAATAGGGAGACCCCGGCTCTTTTTTTCTTCTCCATGTACCCGTCCTCCATAATTCCATTTTCAAATTCGGCCCCACCAAAGGTGATATTCCCATAATACCCCCCCTCCTCCCCCACCAAGAGCTCCTATATATCACTGCCGGCGAGGCAGCGGAGTTCTCCCAGAGCGAAGGGGTCGGTCGTCGCCATCCTCCTGGAAGAAGCCAGCCATGGGCCACACGGGCTACTCCCCCTTGTGCCGGCGATGGCGCCGGCAGAAGGGTTTCCGCCTCAACTCCGCCAAGTTTTCCGTTCTCCGCCTGCGCCTGAGGAGGCTAGCCGGGCTGCTCGGCCACCTGGGTCGGTTCCTGGGCTCGCTCAGGGAGGGGATCGCCGCCCTCCGGAGCAGCAGCGGAAGCGGCAGGGCCGGGCGCCGGTGCGGCAAGAGCGACAGCAGGAGGGGTCTCGTGTGCCAGCCGCTGGGCCGCTCCAACTCGTTCTACGCGGAGGCCATCGCCGACTGCTTGGAGTTCATCAAGAGGACGTCGGTCTCCCTGGACGGCGACAGCGCTGCTGTCGTTGCCGGCCGGTGAGGAGAGCGGCCCAGTGGCTTCTGCTGGGTTTCTTCTTCCAGTCGAGGGCCCGGGCATGGAGTACTCCGAGTTCATTTACTCCAACGCCGCCGAGTTCGCCTCCGCTTCGCTTTCCTTGGTGGAGGTGTATAGTTTTGGGCCGCTTGTTTGCTCTCCTCTTCAACTCTTCTTCTCCTCCTACACTTTTTTTTTCTTTTGTAAATTTCAGTCTGGACATCAGTTTTCAGTGTTGGTGGTGTGGGTATCCTGCATGGAAGAACTGTTCAAGAGAGAGTTTTTTTTTATTTTCCTTTTCCTTTTTTTTAAAATTTTTTTTAGCAAGGTCACAGTCGGAGGCTTGATGTTTGGCAAGACTCCAAAGCTAGCAAGGTTCTGAAAGAGATGACTCCATTTTTGATTGCCCTCCAATCTCTCTCTCTCTCTCTCTCTGGTTGTGAGGACAAAAAGTCTTCACTGTGGTTTGAATGCAAGTCAAGTCAAAAAAGATGCAAAGAAAAATTGGAGGAATAATAAGATCGATCCAGGCATCAGCATTTTGGACGTTTAGGCCTTTTTTCCATTCAATAATGACTTCAAATATATTTCAAAATGGAAGCCTCGTCAGTTCAGAATGAGAATCCCCAAGTCATACATACAGTAATATTGCGTTGACTAATTGCGTTTATCAATCCACAACTAACAACATTTTATTTGCAAACACAGTTTAGTTTTGGAGAGTCCCCAATTTAAGTGTTCCATTTTAGAAATTTTTAAAGAGAACAAGTTCTTTTATGTGGAAGAAGTTTGGAATTTTGACCTTGGAATTCTCATTCCAGCTATTAATTTTGAAAATATCACACGATTTATTCACCACTGATGGAGGAATTCAAAGAGGCTAGCTGGAGTTTCCAAGTCATGGGTTTGAAGATCGGGAAGTTGTCTGACAGGTTCGTGCTATGAATCCAACGACTCGGACCAGAGAAAAGAAGGTAGAGGAGGGAGATTCACGGGGAAACACCGCCTTCAAAAGTTCAAACTGGAATATTGAAGCATCCAATTAACTAGTCCGAGGGTTCACATTAGGAGTAGGACGAGATGATTATGTTGCTTACCAAGCCTCCTGATTGGCTGATGTTGGGAAAAAGATGTGATCTCCTCCTCAACATCAACTCCAAGTTCATGTAGTTGGGACTAATAAAAATAGCCAGTGACCAAGATATATGGTAATTCATCTCCATTGTATCTCCCCCCCCCCCTCCCCCTCTCCTTTTTTTTGATGTTTTAGGGTAACTGGGTAAGCCCCTCCCCCTTCTTTTTTTTCACCTCCCATGGCTTCAATTCACATCTGTATCTTGTTTATCCAAACAAAAGAAAAGAGGAGGGCACATGGCAACAAAAAACATAGAGAAGGAAAGTTCAGACAAAATCATTCTAATTAGGGATTTCTATGTGTATACTCCCACTAAATATAAATCGATAGCAATTTATTTTTGTAATCACATTTCACGTATACACACTTGTTAGGCAAACTAAGTGTGGCGGGATGTCTTTGGTGGTAACCTACGTACATTAACCATAATATCTTGACTTTGGCTAACTTTTAAGCAAGACTATTGAATTATACAATTTTCTGCAGATTTTCCTCTACGATTTTCCCTTTCAGAAGCCAGCCCGACTCAATACTGTGGTGTCTTTTTTTATCTATCTTAATGATATGATTTCGACCAACAGTAGGATATTTCAGGCATATTCATTGGCCACGAGAATTTATACGTCGATGTGTATAAAGAGTAGACATGTAAATATGAATGCAGGATGAATTTTCCAAAGAGTTGTGTCTTTGAGAAGGGTTAAACCAGCAAAATTCCCTCTTAATTAGCCTCCGGTCGTATGCTCATCATTGGAGTTGTGCCTTACAATTCTGTATGTGGATACGTCCATTGCTCCCATCATCCTAAAGCTGATTGACTTCCCAACATGAAGTGGGCAGAGAATCTCAGTCAGCAAGTGAGGGCAATTGGAATTATAGTGGGTTTGTGGTCCTTATAGGGTTATGGGGAAGACTTGACTTCATCTCAGACAATACAATATCATTTATTTTATAAGAGACTCACATGGGTTGCAGATTGCTCCTACCTTACTATGTCAAAGCTCAGAAGAAGCCTAAGCCAATTTGATGGCATGCCTGTTTATAGAGCTTATACAGGAAAGAGACCTATACAAGCCCCTTCAATCTCTTTGATTCATATTCTGAATTTATGATGTGTAGAGGTGGAAAATTGGTTCCTAGGCCTCGTACCACACTTTTAAATTTGTTTGTTGGGACATGATCGTCCAGTCACCCGTGGAAGCCTACAAACACCAGAGAAACGGAGTCAGAAGGAGCCCTGGACGTTACCCTCAGGGGACAACCCTCCTATGCTTAAGTCATCACTTTGGAAGATGGAGAATAAGGAAGAACGGGAGAGAGAGAGAGAGAGAGAGAGAGAGAGAGAGAGAGCTAAAAGTCAATTTTGTGGGCCTAGAGGGGCGGTCAGTCTCCCGGAAGGGTGCTCGCCGTATCTAGTGGGCACTCAGAGAGTGCTCGCCGGGCGGTAAAGGTACTTGGAAGATGACCAGTGCTCTCCTTCGTAGAATCAACTCCCAAGGTATGGTGAGTCGGGGCCTCTCTTGCCGTGACTGTAAGTCGATTCTCTTGTCTCTCCCTTACTGTCTCTGTGTCCATATGTGTCCCTATGCGGCTGGCAAGGGATCCTTTTATAGGGGTTGCCCTGGCGGTGGAGGCATGTCCCTTAGGAGGGAAGGACGCAAGTCATGGGGTAACGTTCCTCCGTGATCATGGAGAGTTTCCCGTTGAGGGTCCGTTCCTCCAGAGTCGGGCAGTTCTCTGGCGAGTCTTACGGCGCCTGTAAGGCGTGCTCGTCTTTAGTGGAGTTGAGGTCGACGTCGTGGGAGGTAACGTTTGATCGTCAGAGGGTCCTCCGACTTCCGTTGCGCCTGGACTGATGCCCTTCGTGGGTTCGCGAACCCGAGGACTATCCGTCCGACCGGGTTGTCCGTTGTGGGCCGCAGTTGTCAGGGGCCCGTCGTTGTAGATCTTCGGCCGAAGCGGGCCTGACGTAACAGACTTTATATGGGCCGAGCTGACTTTACCCTCCTCATGATGTTATATCTGTATGTTCTCCACTTCTAATATAGAAATGGCCGCAATAGGTTTTGAATCCTGTTTGTGATCCAATTGTCCCCTTAACATTATATGTTGCGCATGCCATCCTGACCAACTATAAGCATGTTCAACCGTCACGGTTTTCAATAAAATTTAAAATGTATATATGTTTCATGTTTGGAAATTAATCGATTAGCCGGAAGCCGTATATAACTTGTGTTGGATATTGTGTTTTGATGATGACAAACACTATGACTCATATGTGTATGAGGTCATATGTGTTTGGACCATATGAAGTCTGTGCCTTTGTTTGAATTATTCATGATACAAATGATCCCTGTTGTATACATGCTGCATGCATCATATTTGAGCTCATTCGTGCATAACAAGTACTATTCATGCAATGTAATGCATTTCAGGTCAACATATAGTCAACTCTGTGCACATAGATCTAGGGTATGCATTTGCATAAAGTCTGTCTGTGTGTATGAGATTTCATCAAATACCTCGTGTGCATGTCATTTCTATGTGTATGACATTTCATCAAACACTTGGTTTAAGCCAAATGCATACAAGGTCCGTGCATATCACTGTAGCATGCATACAGGTTGATGCTAGTTCAGTGTCTGACCAATGAAGGTCGATGCTAGTTGTATCTTGCATAAGTGAGGTCGATGTTAGTTGCGTCGCTCATGTAGTAAGGTCCGAGCATCTATACATCAAGTCCGAGCATGAGCACAAGATTGCATACACAAGGTCTAAGCACCTTCTCCAGGGTCGGTGCACATTTTGTGTTAGCTTGTTAGAGTCAGTGCACAGTTTGTGTAATCCTTGCTAGCGTCGGTGCACATTTGGTGTTAGCCTTGATAGCGTCGGTGCACATCTGGTGTTAGCCTTGTTAAAGTTTGTGCAGAGTTTGTGTTAGCCGTTTTAGCGTCGATGCACACTTACTTTAGGCACACTGCAAAGGTATGTGCACTTTTGCCAGTCTTCATATGAAGTCGGTGCACTTTTGCATACAGTGCACGTTTTAGTTGCCTGCATATAGGGTCTGTGCATGTCTTGATTAAATGCACACAACATCGGTGCACCTTCTGCAGACTGCATACATAGTCTGTGCATAATTGCATCATTAAGCATATATAGTCGGTGCACACACTGTAGCCGGACAGTGCATGGTTGAATGCAAGCATATGAAAGTCGGTGCATTGTTCTGCGTTGTGCAATAATGTCTGTGCATACTTTCACATATGCACATCAATGTCAGTGCATACTTTTTCATATGCGCATCAAGGTCTATGCATACTTGCCTCATGGCACATAAGGTCTGTGCATGTCTCTATGACTGTATTGCATTAAGGTCTGTGTTAGTCAGCATGTAGTCTGTGCACATTCGCTATTAAGGTCTGTGCACATTGCATCTAGCCTAATCTAGTCTGAGCACATTGGAGATATGTCTGACTACAAGGCGTTTGATGAAATGCCCCTTTTTCCAACTAACAGGGTCCCAGCAGCACGTGAGGTCGAACTAAGAACATGCACGTGTTCCCAGAAAGGCTGGAAGCTGGCACATGACTTCAGGGAAGCTTATGAATAGCACGTGATCCAAGGCAGGCTTAAATCAGGCGATTCTGTCACATGTAAAGCAGCGGCACTGTGATGCTAACACGTGGATAAGTCTGGATCAGATCTGGCATGAAAATTGGGCGAGAATCGTGGAGACCACGCGCCCATCTCCTGGAGCTTATAAAAGGGGGGCCGATCGCCCAGTTCTGAAGATAGAAGAAGAAGAAGAAAAAAGAAGATATTATGAGTGAGCAGTAGAAAGAGAAGCGAACAAGCAGGAGAGTGAGAAGCTGCAGAGAAGTGAAGAAGATAAAAAGAGCAGAGACGGTGAAGATAGAAGAGGGAAGATTGAGAAAAGAGCAGAGAGATCGTGAGAAAAGAAGAGGATAGTTGCAGCAGCAAGATCGAAAGAGAATGAAGATCTGTGGCACCTGGATCAGATCCAAGCCACACTGCTCCTAAGCAAGCTATATTACTATGCTTTAATTCCAACTTTCAGTTGCTGATTTTTATTATTCCTGTTTTCTATTTTACATTCCATTTTCAGAAGCTGTGAATCAGCGGAGGCGAAGCTGTAATGCCCAGCAGTGCAAGCTATAAGTTAGTGGTTGTAGGCAAGGTGTGAGGCCCAACAATTTAAGCTGTGTATCAACGGAAGCCACACTCGGGTTGAGTGTGGGGTGGATGTAGGTCTAGAGGACCGAATCACCTAAAAATCTTCTGTGTTCTGTGGTTTGATCATCTGTTTGATTCCGCTAGATGCATGATTAGGATCATGATCTATTTGAACATATGTTGAGTGTCTCGGGTTCTGTTTGTCACCTAACCGCTTATGTGCAATCTGCACATTTGATGTTGAGCTGTTCTTTGATCCAATAATCTGCTATTCTGTCAGTCACTCAGTTAGCTAAGTCCATTAGTTTAATTTCACAATAGTTGATTGATCAGAGCTTTATTTGTTAACTTTTAGAGCAAAGTTTTTAAGAGGGATTCATTCACCCCTCCTCTGAATCCTTCTGCACCGAACTATAGATTCATCTATCGGTATCAAAGCATACCATAGATTCCAACAATTGGTATCAGAGCGGATCTCTGACTTCCAGATCCAACGATCTGCAGAGGGTCCTGCTAATTTGTGATTAGGTGCCTTGCTGTGTTGATTTGGTGTCTTACTGCTTTTAGCTCAGTGCATCTTTCATATAGTGCTTTCTAGCTGATAAAACTGAATCAGCTCAATTGTTTTCAATGGCATCTCCTACTGTCTTCAATGGTTCCAATCTTAATTCATGGCTTGGTGGCCTTTGTACATACATGAACTCCATTGATGCAAAATTATGGAGTCTCATGTCAAAAGGCCCACATAAATTACCTCAAAATCAGACCAAATGGTCTAAAGAGGATAGGATAAAAGACAGTGAGAATGGCCTAGTCTTTAACACTCTGAGAGATTCAGTGAACATTGATATGTTTCCCTATATTGCAGGATGTACATCTGGAAAAGAGATCATGGACAGAGTCATATCTATTCATGAGGGGCAAAAAGAAGAGTGTCTGATGGCCAATCGAAGGGATCAGACTGAAGAAACAGCATCCCAGATAAGCACTGAAAATAAAAAGCTGAAGAAAAAGATTGATCAAAACTGCTCTAACTTACCTTGTGAAAATTGTTCAAAATTGAAAAAGTCACACAATGCTTGTTTGACTGATATTCAGAATTGTAAGAAATAATTGGAAGGTTTTGAAAATATCGTTTCAGAAATGAATGAACTGAAGTCTGAAAATGAAATCTACAAAAGACAGATTGTAGAGAATAATGGAAAGGTTAAGAGACTTCAAGAAGAAAATCAAGCTGAACTTGTCAAGCATAAAGAACAAATTTCTGTGCTGAAAAATAAAAATGATGAACTTACTAATAAGATTTCTGAACTAGAGAATAAGCTAAACTCATTAGGAGATGATCAAATCCTACTCAATCAACTAGTCCAAAATGAACAATTAGTAAAAGAAAATGAAGAACTGAAGCAGTTGAACACTGCTATATCTGAAAGACTTCTTGCATTAGAAAAGGGAAAAACTGTTTGTAAAGAAGAATCTGAAAAACTAAGTAATCTGGAATAAGAACTTGAGAAATATAAAACTGCAAATAAAGTGCTAAGTGAATGTTTTAATTGCAGTGAACAGGAGATTGTCAGTTATGAATTACACATTGTTTCCCTAGAAAATAAAATTCGTGATCTGAAAAACTCACCATCTAAATATGTTAAAAATAAAGGAAAAATAAAAATTGTCATGGAAAGTGAGGATGATAATTCAAGAAATGGGATTAATTGCAATTCTAAAATTAAGGGAGTTATTAGAAATTAGCTATACACCACCTTTGTGCAAAGCTCTAATGTAATTGGTACTTCAAGTCAATCCCCTAAACAAGCTGTTGTTCAAGAAAATAAGAAAACAAAATAGAAAATACTAAAAAAGAATGATGACAATCAACATGCTAAGAAAGTTCAGGCCAACAAATCTCTTGCTAAGAATGTTGAATACTTTTACTGTGAAAAGTTTGGTCATGAAATGCAAGATTGTTTTGTCATGAAAAAAGATGATGATAGATTTCATGCTAGGACTTCTTATGCTAAGAAATCCTATTCTGTTCAAAGCAAGAAATCTAAATATTTTTATTGTCATAAGATGTGTCATCTCATGCATAAATGTAGGCTAATGAAACAAGATGACCTGAGTGCTAAGAAATTTCATGCATATCTCAAAAAGAATGCTCACTGTTTTAATTGTGAAAAATTAGGCCACATTACTGCTTAATGTTGGCGGACTCAGGGAAAGAGATTCAAGTCTAAATATGTTAACTTCCCGACAAAGAAAAATGTTTTTGATAGAATTGCTTCTGTCTCTAAGGGAAAGCACATTATGTGCTTTGAATGTGGAAAACATGGCCATACAGTCAAGGACTGTTGGCATGCTCGGGGAAATAGATTGAATTCTGAATTTGGTAAATTCCCTGTAAATAAAAAGGTTCTTGATAGGAATAAATCTGATTTAATAAACCAGCACGTTGTGTGCTTCAAGTGTGGAAAGCCAGGCCATAGGGCTGCTGACTGTTGGCTGGCTAATCATAAAAGATCAAACTTACATGTGAAAAATAGAAGCAATCATGTTCATGCATATAAATTCGATTCTCATGTGAACATGAAAAATAGTCAGAATTCTTGTTGTTATTGTGGTCAGTTTGGACACTCTATGTCTAACTGTTTCATGATGAAATTTGATGATTCTTATGCTCAAAAACTGTGGAGAGCACCATTCAGAGGTGCTATTGACCATGGAGGACCCAAGAATTCTTGGGTACCTCAATTTGCAAAATGAGGCTATGTGTTTGCAGGAGTGCCTTGGAGCTGAAAAATAAAGAGGGGTAAATAAACTAAGGCACCCAAAGTGGTAAAACCCCATTCTTGCATTGTTCAGGTAACATTTGCATTATTTTTTATTGTTCAGTTGAAACTGCATATCATGTTAAATCTGATTAGTCAAAAGTTTCATGCATACATGTTCTTTTACTTGTTTTGACATTTACATTGAACTACATGAGCTTATTTGTTCATACCTTGAGCTGTGTGTGCACATATTCATTGAAGACATGTTGAATTCATTTCTCATCTGCATACATTAATGTTTTGACATTTGATTGTGTACATAGAGAGGACTATAAACTCATGAGCATAGTCTACAATTTTGTGCATATATGTGAATTGCATATGTCAATTGATTGCTTACATATCTGTTTGACATACGGTCATTGAAAATCTGATGCATTTAGGACTGTGTTGGTACTGCATTGTCATGCATGACCACTATGGTATATCAAATGGTAAGCTACTAAAGGATAAATTAAATCTATCTGGAGGTTCTTACTATGTGTGAGGTGGTCTTTTAGACCAAGTCCTCTGCCTAGTACCATTGGTCAAAATTTTGTATATTGAGCCGTTTAGATTTACACGAGCATAATTCATAATACTCCCTGCATAGATTTCATTGCATATATTGCACTTTGAGTTTAGTCATATAAAGCATAAATTCAGGGGGAGTGTGTCAAAGGAGATATTGTATCTCATGCATATCTTGATAAAGTTAAGTGCCCACTCATATGATTGGTCAATGCATCTAGTTGAGGGGAGTTAATGCATTTGTATACATATAGTTGATTGCATTACATATCATTATCTTGGAAAATTCAAAAAGAGGTGAGTCACTACATATAGACAGGGGGAGCATTTTGTCATCAGTCTATCACTGTCTGAATTCTCACTGTCTACACCTATTTTTTAACTCATCTTGCTATACCTAGGTGTCAGTGATTCACATAATCAAATGACTTCTGTTGACTGCCTCTGAATTATTCATCATCTGAACACTCACTTGTCTTGAATCTGAAATCTCTGTCTGCTACTCCTTAATTTGCTGAAGGAGAGCTTCATGACACTTGTGTCCATATAATACTTTTAGGAAAGTCACTACAAATGCATACATGTAGTAATTGCACTGCATGTCAATGATTTATAGAAAATTCCAAAAAGAAGTGACTGACTGCATTGCATCTCTGTCTGGTTCGGTCGACCAACATTTCCTATTCTGGTCAACCGATGCTCAGAGTTCTCATCTGAATAACTGATGTTTTACTTCTTGGTCTAATTCTCATTTGCTAAACTCTGAATGATAACTCTTTCCAAACACTGCAAGTCTGATCAAACTGATTATCTGCTTTATATCCCTTTTAGCCAATCTCTCTCATCATTCATAAATCTGCTTAGTTGCATTTGCTGAGGGGGAGCATCAAAAATTCCTGAACTGTTTGGCTATCTTTGGCCATACTGATTATCTTTGCTCTTCCAGCAATTTCTTTCAAACATTGGTATCAGTTAGTCTCTCTTGCCTTCATCTTATCTCTAGTCCTTTAAATAATTGACAACTCAACTGCAATTCTTTGAGAACACTGCTCCTGGACTTGCTGAGGGGGAGACTCATTTGAAACAATTCCGTGCTATCTTGTATCAACTAGACAGTATATAAAAAGATTTAGCTGGAAAGATAGGTCAGGCCTATCTGGAAGGTTAATCCTTGCGTGAGTAGATCCTTGGATCCAATCTCCGCCGAGTATTGTTCCTAGTTTTGATACTGTTTACCAGCTCACCTTGAAATCCAATTTTCTTCACTGACATTTATGTCAATTCTGTCTCAAGCTGGTATGTCACTGATTTCAAATTACTGAACTCATTGAACATTGATCTTTGGCAAACATTGAACATCTGCATTGCTCCCAAATCACTGATTCCATATGATTTTTAAAACCCTCTGAATCTATTATTCTGCTGAACAATTGGTATCAAGTTTCATTGGCTGCTGTTGAAAACTACTGAATGTTCTCTGAAATTTTCTGACAGACTTGAAATTCATTTTGCTCTTCTCCACACGAAATGTCTTGAAATCTCTGGTCATGTGTTTGGAATTCTTGCTATTCCTATTATTGTTTATGAACTATCTGAATTTCAAGAAGACTTCAATCTATATACCTTGCTCATAAATATGAAAAATCAATTCAATGAGGAATCTTCTATTATACAGATTTATGAATGTCTGAAAGATCAAATTGGTTTAAATTTAATGTATTCATTTAGGTTAGTTATAAATACCTTGAAAATATCTGAATCAACTTTAATAAACCTTAACCAACTGGTTTATGTTAAGTCTTGTCAAATCTTCTGAAATCTGAAAATGTTGAAATCATGACTTTATTTGGCTGAAATACATGAAATCTGTATTATTTTTAAACATCTGAATTTTCTGAAAATGTCCAAGGGTCAAATATGATAAATCTTGCAAGAGTAATGACTTTGGTCACTGAGAAACACATGTCCAAAGGACTGTGTCATGAGGTGCCTTAGTTAACTCTGCTTAAAATCATTGAAAAACAGACAGAGCAATGGCTGACACAGTGAGAAACATATCTCACTCATCAAAGAAATGAGAAATGATATGTCATGAGATGAAAAGTTAACTCTGTTTAATTTTAAAGCATAACTGTTAGTCACACTAAGTACTTAAGGATATTAGCGTCTAAATAACATATATCCTTTAGCTACAAGGTGTGTACTGAACTAAATTGCTCGTAAGATTTAATAGCAAAAGTTATCCACTTGATTAAATGAAAGATCTGAAAAAGAATGCAAAGGATAAATTGCTATAACCCTTGATAAAATTAAATAGTTTCATGATTGTTTAACCACAATACTTATTAGTGTTATTCCTAAAGAAGTCATTGAAATTGATTGAGTAAGATGAAGGGAGGTTAATCAAGATGTTAATATGAGTTTTTGGTTCATTTTTATTAAATCTTGATTTCAGATATGAGTACAGAACTTTATTGTCTAACCATATATACATCATCTTTAAACCATGCAGTTAAATAAAGTTCATTCATAAACCTTTATAATGGGAGACTCTGAAAAATTTCCTATATTTGGATTTATGAAATTGGTATACTCTTTGAAAATCTTGCTGAATGTGTTTAATTCTCACCGTTTATGAGATTTTCTGAATGTGCTTAATTCTTATTGCTCTTATTTGATCTCATTGTCTGAATATATTTCATCTGGTTATCTGTGACCTACTTCAATTGACTGTTAAATCTATTTGTCCAACCCCTGTCCAATCTAAATGTCCATGTGGTTGACTACTCATTCATTTCATTAGACTCCATCTGATCTGAAGTTACAAAGAAGCATCTGTTCAGGGGGAGTTTCCTTGTCAGTGAATCATATTGCATACTAATTCATAAAGGGGGAGATCATGACAGCATCCTTCATGTTCCCTCCTTTTTGATGAAGTCAAAGGAGGAGAATATGAAGAGAATATGTGGAGTCATATGTTGCATAAGCTGTGTCTGTGTTGCATGTGTTTGGGGGGAATGAGCTTGCATAGTCTCATGAATAATTGAATATTTGGTCCATTCGATTTATTGCCTCATCATGTTGAATCATATTGTAATATCTCGTATCTTTCGGATCCTTCCTTTTTGGGTCCCGGATCTACTTTCTCGGAGTGTCCGGCTCCGTTATGTTCAAAATTTCGTTTCAGACATCTTTCGTGTTCGGATCGGCGCGATCCGGAGTTGTTTCGGAGGCCCGGAGTGCGTCCGCGACTTTTCCGCGCGTGTTTTCTGATTTCTGCGTACGGGTTTCGGTAAATCCCGCGGAACTCCGTTGCGGGTGAACCGGGTCGTTCACCTAGACGAGAGTGGTACCGTTGCGATCGGTGCATTCCGAGGATCGCGAAAACGTGATTTTCTATTTTTGGTATTATCTGGAAACTTTGGATTTCTAAAAAATCCCATTTCTTTTCCTTTTTTCTTTCCTTATTTCTCTTTCTTCTTCTTCCCCTCTTCTTCTTCCTCCCGTGAGAACCGCGGCCTCTCTCCCTCTCTCTTCGACCGACGGTGATCGCGGCGGGCCTCTCTCCGGCTGCAGACGGCGGCGGGGTGACGTGGGCGACGGCGAGGCGATCTCGTGGGCGTGCGATGTTCGTGGGAAGCGTGAAGGAACAGGGTTTCTATCGGCGTTCTTCGTGGTTTGAGCTCGATCCGGCGTGCCTCGACGCGGAGCGAAGGTAGGGTGACGATCCCGAGCCTCTTGCGTTCCTTCCCCGCGATTTGTAGCCCGAGGCGAGGCCGAGAGACGGGGTTTTCCATGCCGGGAGGGAAAACCATGCTTTGGGGAGTGAGCGCCCGATCCATCGTTTTAGCCCGCGATTCCATGTTTTAGGGGCGTAGAATCATGCTAGGGGGCATGGGGGTCGATTTCCTTTCGTTTCCCCCTCATAGGGGCTTGTTTGGGGCCGAAAATGGCGAATTCTGACGAGTTCGCCGTTTTCGCGCTAGTGAGGGATAAACGATCGAACCAGGGCCCGTTTATCCCCATGCGCGGCCCAGACGTGACCGCTCTTCGGCTTGGAGCGCAGTGGGGTATGCGCGGTCAGTCGTGTGACCGTTCTTCCCCATGAGCGGCCCAAGGCCAACCGTTCATCCCGTTGTTTTTGACTGTTGGCTTGTGACCGTTGCACATTGTCTTGGCGTCAGCGGCTAGGGGCTAGCAGTATGTCCTCATGAGCGGCCAGGGGCTGGCCATTCGTCACTTGTGTCGTTGGTGGGATATGCGGCCTGGGTGGGTCCGCTCATCCCATTGAGCGGCGAGGTTCTAGCCGCCCTTCTCTCAAGCGGCTAGGGACTAGCCGCCCATGTTTTGCATCGTTGGGACGATGAACGGCCGGATTGGACCGTCTATCCCCCACGAGCGGCTAAGGGTTAGCCGTTCTTCTGTTTGAGCGGCTATGGAGTGGCCGTTCGTATTTCGTTTGGACCAGGGGTAGAACGGTCCTTTGATGGCCGTCCATCCCCTAGAGCGGCCCGTCCCTGGCCATGTGTCTCTTGTGCGGCCCAGGGCGGTCCGTTCAATGAGTTTATCTAACCGGTGTTTCTTTCTTGGCCGATTTGAGTCCCGGGGGCGTGGGCCTCGGTCCACGAGCCGACCGCGGCCTGACAGATGCTGGGCATCATGTCGAGGCCAGGTGTTGTGGTACTGTGTAGCCCCGGGAGGTGTTGTTCTCGGCTTGTGCCACCGTGAGACGGTGTCGGTACGAGGGGCAGTCCTTGTACCATGTTCGGTTGAGACGTTGTTTTTTGTTGACTTGAGAGTCTACTCCTTCAGTGACCCTCCACTAGTCGTAGCATGCTTACACGTTTAGTGGTCCCACCAGGGAGTGGTGGAGAGGCTACCCAGAGGACGGTTTTAGACTGGTTTTCGTCGGGCCCCGCATCTAATAGCCAGAGTTTGGCTGAGGGGAAAACCGGGTCAGAGGGCCAGACCAGGGACGCACGGTCTGTGTGTGCACACGTGGTTCGGGCCAGTTGGACCCATGCTGACGGGCGTGACCCCAGTTAGTCACTTGTTTGTGGTTACTTGTACGGTGTCCTTGCCTCCGCCAGGGGCGATCGTGCTAGGCGGAAACCTGCGGTGCGGTGTAAGACGTCAGGGGACGCTACCGACTGTGCTTCTAGTGGGAGGTACTCCTGTCGAGTCGGGAGTGACAGGCTGTCAGTCAGTCTTTGTGACTTCGACCTTGGAATTTTTTGGTCGTGTTGACCGATGAGTTCTAGTTGTCTCTCTATGGAGCATGTGTCGGTTCTCGTGCCGCGAGACCGGTGTTGTAGTTGTAGGGCATTCCCTTCCGAGATACTCGCTTACTGCTAGCGTAGCGGTTTCTCCGTTTTACGAGGTAGGGTTCGAGTGATCTCTACTGAGTCTTGTTCTGAGACTCATTCCCTGCGTGTTTTCACCGTGGTTCAGGAGAGCGCGTCTGAGGCTCAGCGTGGTTCAGGTGCCCAGCGTTAGTGCCAGAGGTTAGAGCCGGGGTATGCCCCGTGTAGCTGTACTTTTCTTTCTTGTCTCTGTACTAGTTGTGGACTATTGTCGTTATTTTGTTATATCTTATGGACCATGTATCATGTAAAATGTTAATTTATTTCCTACTTAATTATATATAAACTGTTTAAATTTTTACAATTATTTGTGATACTTGTGTAGTTTCCACACCATCCTTCTAACCCTTCCGAGTCTTCGGGCTCGTGAGTGGCGGTACGAGTCTCGGGTTATCGGGCATTCACGGTAATCGGATTCTTGGGTCGTTACAGCTAGTATCAGAGCGCAGTTGTGGAATTATACGAGAGTCATAAGTAATTTTAGCGGTCCACTAGTCCACAGCAATGATGTACAGTTGACGCTGGCATCGGGCATCGTGTGTTTTTATTGACCTTGCCGTTTCTGTGTTTTCTATCTTTTGCTTCAGGAGCGAGTATGGCGCCGAGGCGGAGCACTTGCTCTCAGCAGGGGCAGTCGGCTGGAGCTCAGGAGATCCAGCAGGAGGTGCAGGAGGAGCAGAGTAGAGTGCCACCAGCGGCCACCGAGGCAGTGGATACTGCGAGGTTTCCGGGGGTGAGGATTTCTTCCGTGGCATGTACCGGCTTATGTCACAGCAGTTCGACGGAGAGGCTGGTGAGGGCTCGTCGACCAGGGGTGGGCCAGGCCGAGCAGTGAGGGATTTCATGCAGTTCCATGCACCTTACTATGGCGGTCAGCCAGACCCTGATTTGGCACTGAGTTGGCTCGGTGAGATGGAGCGGGTGTTCAGTTCCATGCGGTGTACTACGGAGGACATGGTGATGTTGGCCTACAACCAGTTGCAGGGCACGGCTCGGGAATGGTGGTCTTCCGAGTGGAAGACGTCCTTTCATTCACGTCCCCTTGAGCAGATTGTGTGGAGTGACTTTGTCAGTGCTTTCGAGCGTGCTTACTGTCCAGAGTATATTGCTACTGGGATGCGTCAATTTTTGGAGCTGGTCCAGGGTGACATGTCCGTGTTGCAGTACAGGGCCGAATTTGTTGAGCTGGGTCATTATGCATCTCATATCATGGAGCATGAGAATGTGAATACCACGCAGTTCGTGCAGGGCTTGAGGCAGGAGCTGAGGCACCACTTGATCGCGAATGCTGCCACTGATTTGGAGACAGCTTCTTGTGTAGCGGCGTCCTTGGAGATGGATATGCAGAGGACTCGGGGACCAATTAGCTAGGGGCAGTCCTTATCAGGCCGCAGCCAGCAGTCGGCTACCCAGCAGCAGGGCTCTTTTCAGCATGCGATAGGTGGTTCAGGAGCGCCGACACCGGCGGCGTCAACGACAGTATCTGTGTCTTTTGGCTCGAAGGTCAAGAAGTTTCTCAAGAAGAGTTTCCGTAAGAAGCACAAGGATCAGAGGCAGGCGTCATCGGGCAGTGTACAGCAGGCGGTCCCTTTTCAGCGTCAGGGATCAGTGGGTGGATCGCGGGGAGGGTGTCCCCGGTGTGGCCAGTCGCATCCAGGCAGGTAGTGCACGGCGCCGATGATTTGTTTCAGGTGTGACCAGCCAGGGCATATGACGCGTGACTATCCTCAGAGGCAGCAGCAGCAGCAGCAGCAGCAGTTTCCTCAGCAGCAGCAGCATCCCCAGCAGCAGATGCCACAACAGCAGTAGCAGGGGCAATATCCGTTGCTACCCAGGTCAGTGAGTGTGGGAGGCAGGCAGAGAGCTCGAGGCCAGATCACACACATGACCAGGGCAGAGGCAGTGGCGTCGCAGCTCGTGGAAGGTACCGTTCAGATTTTGGGTTGTGTGGCTCGGGTTTTGTTTGATTTTGGCGCGTCTCATTCGTTTATTTCGGAGGATTTCGCGCTGAGAATCGAGGAGCTGGTGACCCAGTTGTCCTGTGATTTGGTAGTGGAGTTACCTTCGGGTGATTTTATGATCACTCTTTATTGTTTCGATGAGGTTCCGGTGTGGGTTGAAGGGCGGAGTTTGCCGTCCAGACTTTATGCGTTGCCGCTTCAGGACTTTGATGTGATTTTGGGCATGGATTGGCTCGAGATTCATGCGTTGGTGGATTGCGGCTCGAAGAGGGTTTATTTCCGGTGACTTCGTGGACCCAATTTCTATTTCCAAGGTATTAGGTCTTCCTCTCCCCGCTTCCTTATTTCGGCTATTAAAGCTCGTCGGTTGCTTGATACGGGTTGCCAGGGTTTTCTCGCTTCTGTGGTCGTGGCAGACCGGATGGAGCCGGATGTCGAGGACATTCCGATGGCGTGCGAGTTTCCCGATGTTTTTCCGGAGGACTTACCTGGATTGCCTCCCCAACGGGAGATTGATTTTGTGATAGAGATTGTGCCTGGTACGGGACCTTTGTCAAAGGCTCCTTACCGTATGGCTCCCGCTGAGTTGAGAGAGTTGAGGGCGCAGTTGCAGGAGTTGCTGGCCAAGGGGTATATTCGTCCCTGCTTTTCCCCTTGGGGTGCGCCAGTGTTGTTTGTTAAGAAGAAGGATGGTAGTCTGAGGCTGTGCATTGACTACCGACAGTTGAACGAGGTAACCGTTAAGAACAAGTATCCGTTGCTGCAGATTGATGACTTGTTCGACCAGCTTTAGTCTGCTCGAGTGTTCTCGTGGATTGATTTGTGGTCCGGTTATTATCAGTTGCGGATTCGAGAGTCTGACGTGGAGAAGACTGCGTTCAGCTTGAGATATGGGCATTATGAGTTTCTGGTGATGCCGTTTGGGCTCACCAATGCCCCCACAACGTTTATGGATTTGATGCAGAGGGTGTTTCGTCCCTATCTGGACCAGTTCGTGGTCGTGTTCGTGGATGACATCCTTGTTTATTCGCGGTCTACTGAGGAGCACGCGTACCATTTGGGTGTGGTGCTGCAGACGTTGCGAGATCACCAGTTGTATGCGAAACTCAGTAAGTGCGAGTTCTAACTTCGTGAGGTGTACTTTTTGGAGCACGTGATCTCTGGTGATGGTATTTCCGTGGATCCCGCCAAGGTCGAGGCAATAATGCAGTGGCCGAGGCCGAGGTCTGTGACGGAGATTCGGAGTTTCTTGGGGCTTGCAGGCTATTATCGGAGATTTATCCAGGATTTCTCTCAAGTTGCGGCCCCGATGACCAGACTTACGCGGAAGAATGTGCCTTTTATCTGGACTGATGAGTGTGAGTAGAGTTTCAGGGAGTTGAAGAGATTGCTCACCTCGGCTCCGGTGTTGGTTTTACCTTCTGGATCGAGAGGTTTTGTGGTGTGTACAGATGCTTCCGGGGTCAGATTGGGTGCTGTGTTGATGCAACATAGTAGAGTGGTGGCGTATGCATCGCGGAAGCTGAAGCCACATGAGGAGAACTACCCTACCCATGACCTGGAGTTGGCAGTAGTGATCTTCGCGCTGAAGATCTGGAGGCATTATCTGTACGGTGAGAGGTTCGAGGTGTTCACTGACCATCAGAGTTTGAGGTATGTGTTCACTCAGAGGGACCTTAACCTCAGGCAGAGGCGTTGGATGGAGTATATGAAGGATTATGACTTCACCCTGTCTTATCAGCCGGGCAGGATGAATGTCGTCGCCGATGCGTTGAGTCGGAAGGTCGCGGTCAGTGCCTTGATGTTGAGGAAGTGGAGGCTCTGGGAACAAGTGCCCGAAGTGTCATTCAGGCTCAAGATTCCCCGAGAGCCAGGGTTAGCGGTGCTCGCGAGTCTGACTGTCACTCCTGCTATCCGCCGTCAGGTGACAGAGGCTCAGCATGCAGACCCTGAGTTACCCCGGATTTTGGCCATGGCTGAGGTGGAGTTCGGCGAGGACGGTGCCGCGAGATTTCGTAGCTGGCTGTACGTCCCAACCGAGGAGCGGGTTCATCGTGCGGTGTTGCGCGAGGCTCATGGGAGCAGGTACATCGTACACCCGGGTGCGACGAAGATGTATCAGAACTTACGGAGGCAGTTCTGGTGGCCTGGCATGAAGACAGATGTTGCTGAGTTCGTGGCCAGGTGCCTGACCTGTCAGCAGGTGAAGGCGGAGCATCAGCGACCAGGAGCTGTGCTTCAGCCCTTGGATGTCCCCGCGTGGAAATGGGACCACGTGACCACAGATTTTATGATGGGATTACCGAGGACTCTGAGTGGGCAGGATAGTATTTGGTTGCTGGTGGATAGGCTGACGAAGGTGGCTCGGTTGTTACCGGTCAAGATCAGCTGGAGTGTGCCCAAGTTGGCTCGTCTCAATGTGGAGCGGATCGTGCTTTTTGCATGGAATTCCCATTTTCATTGTGTCAGATCGAGATCTGCGTTTCACTTCTGGATTCTGGAGGAGTTTCCAGCGAGCTCTTGGCACTGAGTTAGCATTTAACTCAGCATATCATCCTCAGTCAAATGGTCAGTCAGAGAGGACCATCCAGACTTTGGAGGACATGTTGAGATCCTGTTGCCTGGAATGGCATGGGAGTTGGTGGAGTTTGTCTACAACAACAACTATCATTCGAGCATCGGCATGGCTCCTTATGAGGCGTTGTATGGGCGTCCGTGTCGGACTCCACTTGATTGGTTCGAGGTTGGTGAGCGTGTTTTGACGAGACCGGAGTTAGTGCAGCAGTGTGTGAATGCCGTGCACCTGGTTCGTCAGAACATGTTGGCAGCCCAGAGTCGACAGAAGAATTATGCTGACCGGAGGAGGCAGCCTCTCACTTTCGCCGTTGGTGATCGTGTGTTCTTGAGAGTTTCTCCGATGAAGGGGGTGATGCGTTTTGGACGGCGTGGGAAGCTGAGTCCCCACTATCTCGGTCCTTTCCTCATTGTGGAGCGCATCGGTGAGGTTGCTTATCGGTTATAGTTACCCCCTGAGTTGGCGTCGGTGCATGACGTGTTCCACGTCTCGATGTTGCGGAAGTATATGCCCGATGACTCTCATGTGCTTGAGGATTCTGTTTGGCCCGAGGTGACTCCAGATCTTTCTCTCCCAGAGTTTCTCATCCGCATTGAGGATAGGCGAGAGCAGCGCCTGCGGAACAAGGTCATCCCCTTGGTTAAGGTGGTGTGGCAGCGGCACTCTGGTGGTGAGGCTTCTTGGGAGCGTGAGGACGAGATGCGTCAGCAGTTCCCTTACCTGTTCGAGTGAGTCCCCTCTTCCTCCCCTCAGCTTTGTTCTTAAATTTTGGGGACGAAATTTGTTTAAGGGGGGAGGGCTGTAATATCCCGGATCTTTCGGATCCTTCATTTTTTGGGTCTCGGATCTGCTTTCTCGGAGTGTCCGGCTCTGCATCTTTCGTGTTCGGATCGGCGCGATCCGGAGTTGTTTCGGAGGCCCGGAGTGCGTCCGCGACTTTTCCGCGCGTGTTTTCCGATTTTTCGCGTATGGGTTTCGGTAAATCCTGCGGAACTCCGTTGCGGGTGAACCGGGTCGTTCACCTAGACGAGAGTGATACCGTTGCGATCGGTGCGTTCCGAGGATCGCGGAAACGTGATTTTCTATGTTTTGGTATTTTCCAAAATTTTTGAATTTTCTATAAAATCCCATTTCTTTTCCTTTTTCCTTGTTCCTTCTTTCTCTGTCTTCTTCTTCTTCCCCTCTTCTTCTTCCTCCCGTGAGAACCGCGGCCTCTCTCCCTCTCTCTTCAACTGACGGCGACCGCGGCGGGCCTCTCTCCGGCTGCAGACGGCGGCGGGGCGACGTCGCGGTGACGTGGGCGGCGGCGAGGGGATCTCGTGGGCGTGCGGTGTTCGTGGGAAGCGTGAAGGAACGGGATTTCTATCGGTGTTCTTCGTGGTTTGAGCTCGATCCGATGCGCCTCGACGCGGAGTGAAGGTAGGGTGACGATCCCTAGCCTCTTGCATTCCTTCCCCGCGATTTGTAGCCCGAGGCGAGGACGAGAGACGGGGTTTTCCATGCCGGGAGGGAAAACCATGCTTTGGGGAGTGACCGCCCAATCCATCGTTTTAGCCCGCGATTCCGCATTTTAGGGGCATAGAATCATGCTAGAGGGCATGGGGGTCGATTTCCTTTCGTTTCCCCCTCATAGTGGCTTGTTTGGGGCCGAAAATGGCGAATTCCGACGAGTTCACCGTTTTCGCGCCGGTGAGGGATAAACAGTCGAACCAGGGCCCGTTTATCCCCATGCGCGGCCCAGACGTGACTGCTCTTCAGCTTGGAGCGCAGTGGGGTTTGCGCGGTCAGTCGTGTGACCGTTCTTCCCCATGAGCGGCCCAAGGCCAACCGTTCATCCCGTGGTTTTTGACCGTTGGCTTGTGACCGTTGCACAGTGTCTTGGCGTCAGCGGCTAGGGGCTAGTAGTATGTCCTCATGAGCGGCCAGGGGCTGGCCGTTCGTCACTTGTGCCGTTGGTGGGATATGCGGCCTGGGTGGGTCCGCTCATCCCATTGAGCGGCGAGGTTCTAGCCGCCCTTCCCTCAAGCGGCTAGGGACTAGCCGCCCATGTTTTGCACCGTTGGGACGATGAACGGCCGGATTGGACCGTCCATCCCCCCCGAGGGGCTAAGGGTTAGTCGTTCTTCTGTTTGAGCGGCTATGGAGTGGCCGTTCATATTCCGTTTGGACTAGGGGTAGAACGGTCCTTTGATGGCCGTCCATCCCCTGGAGCAGCCCGTTCCTGGCCGTGTGTCTCTTGTGCGGCCCAGGGCTGTCCGTTCAATGAGTTTGTCTAACCGATGTTTCTTTCTTGGCCGATTTGAGTCCCAAGGGCGTGGGCCTCGGTCCACGTGTAGACCGCGGCCTAACAGATGCCGGGCATCGTGTCGAGGCCAGGTGTTGTGGTACTGTGTAGCCCCGGGAGGTGTTGTTCTCAGCTTGTGCCACCGTGAGACGGTGTCGGTACGAGGGGCAGTCCTTGTACCCTGTCCGGTTGAGACGTTGTTTTCCGTTGACTTGAGAGTCTACTCCTTCAGTGACCCTCCACTAGTCGTAGCCTGCTTACACGTTTAGTGGTCCCACCAGGGAGTGGTGGAGAGACTACCCAGAGGACGGTTTTAGATTGGTTTCCGTCGGGCCCCGCGTCTAACAGCCAGAGTCCGGCTGAGGGGAAAACCGGTCAGAGGGCCAGACCAGGGACGCACGGTCTGTGTGTGCACATGTGGTTGGGGGCGGTTGGACCCACGCTGACGGACGTGACCCCAGCTAATCACTTGTTTGTGGTTACTTGTACGGTGTCCTTGCCTCCGCCAGGGGCGATCGTGCTAGGCGGACACATGCGGTGCGGTGTAAGACGTCAGGGGACGCTACCGACTGTGCTTCTAGTGGGAGGTACTCCTGTCGAGTCGGGAGTGACAGACTGTCAGTCAGTCAAGTCTTTGTGACTTCGACCTTCGGGTTTTTTGGTCGTGTTGACCGATGAGTTCCGGTTGTCTCTCCGTGACGCGTGTGTCGGTTCTCGTGCCGCGAGACCGGTGTTGTAGTTGCAGGGCATTCCCTTCCGAGGTACTCGCTTACTGCTAGCGTAGCGGTTTCTCCATTTTACAAGGTAGGGTTCGAGTGATCCCTACTGAGTCTTGTTCTGAGACTCATTCCCTGCGTGTTTTCACTGTGTTTCAGGCGAGGCACGGCTTCAGGGGAGCGCGTCTGAGGCTCAGTGTGGTTCAGGTGCCCAGCGTTAGTGCTAGAGGTCAGAGCCGGGATATGCCCCGTGTAGCTGTACTTTTCTTTCTTGTCTCTATACTAGTTGTGGACTACTGTCGTTATTTTGTTATATCTTATGGACCATGTATCATGTAAAATGTTAATTCATTTCCTGCTTAATTATATATAAACTGTTTAAAATTTCTACAATTATTTGTGATACTTGTGTAGTCTCCACACCATCCTTCTAACCCTTCCGAGTCTTCGGACTCGTGGGTGGCGGTACGAGTCTCGAGTTATCAGGCCTTCCCGGTAATCGGATTCTCGGGTCGTTACACATATGACTCATAATGTTGCCATCATCAAAAAGGGGGAGAATGTTGGATATTGTGTTTTGATGATGACAAACACTATGACTCATATGTGTATGAGGTCATATGTGTTTGGACCATATGAAGTCTGTGCCTTTGTTTGAATTATTCATGATACAAATGATCCCTATTGTATACATGCTGCATGCATCATATTTGAGCTCATTCGTGCATAACAAGTACTATTCATGCAATGTAATGCATTTCAGGTCAACATACAGTCAACTCTGTGCACATAGATCTAGGGTATGCATTTGCATAAAGTCTGTCTGTGTGTATGAGATTTCATCAAATACCTCGTGTGCATGTCATTTTTATGTGTATGACATTTCGTCAAACACTTGGTTTAAGCCAAATGCATACAAGGTCCGTGCATATCACTGTAGCATGCATACAGGTTGGTGCTAGTTCAGTGTCTGACCAATGAAGGTCGATGCTAGTTGTATCTTGCATAAGTGAGGTCGATGTTAGTTGCGTCGCTCATGTAGTAAGGTCCGAGCATCTATACATCAAGTCCGAGCATGAGCACAAGATTGCATACACAAGGTCTGAGCACCTTCTCCAGGGTCGGTGCACATTTTGTGTTAGCTTGTTAGAGTCGGTGCACAGTTTGTGTAAGCCTTGCTAGCGTCAGTGCATATTTGGTGTTAGCCTTGATAGCGTCGGTGCACATCTGGTGTTAGCCTTGTTAGAGTCTGTGCAGAGTTTGTGTTAGCCGTTTTAGCGTCGATGCACACTTACTTTGGGCACACAGCAAAGGTATGTGCACATTTGCCAATCTTCATATGAAGTCGGTGCACTTTTCCATACAGTGCACGTTTTAGTTGCCTGCATATAGGGTCTGTGCATGTCTTGATAAAATGCACACAACATCGGTGCACCTTCTGCAGACTGCATACATAGTCGGTGCATAGTTGTATCATTAAGCATATATAGTCGGTGCACACACTGTAGCCGGACAGTGCATGGTTGAATGCAAGCATAGGCATTGTTCTACGTTGTGCAATAATGTCTGTGCATACTTTCACATATGCACATCAATGTCTGTGCATACTTGCCTCATGGCACATAAGGTATGTGCATGTCTCTATGACTCTATTGCATTAAGGTCTGTGTTAGTCAGCATGTAGTCTGTGCACATTCGCTATTAAGGTCTGTGCACATTGCATCTAGCCTAATCTAGTCTGAGCACATTGGAGATATGTCTGACTACAAGGCGTTTGATGAAATGCCCCTTTTTCCAACTTACAGGGTCCCAACAGCACGTGAGGTCGAACTAAGAACATGCACGTGTTCCCAGAAAGGTTGGAAGCTGGCACATGACTTCAGGGAAGCTTATGAATAGCACGTGATCCAAGGTAGGCTTAAACCAGGCGATTCTGCCACATGTAAAGCAGCGGCACTGTGATGCTAACACGTCGATAAGTCTGGATCAGATCTGGCATGGAAATTGGGCGAGAATCGTGGAGACCACGCGCCCATCTCCTGGAGCTTATAAAAGGGGGGCCGATCGCCCAGTTCTGAAGATAGAAGAAGAAGAAAAAAAAGAAGATATTATGAGTGAGCAGTAGAAAGAGAAGCGAACAAGCAGGAGAGTGAGAAGCTGCAGAGAAGTGAAGAAGATAAATGGAGCAGAGACGGTGAAGATAGAAGAGGGAAGATTGAGAAAAGAGCAGAGAGATCGTGAGAAAAGAAGAGGATAGTTGCAGCAGCAAGATCGAAAGAGAATGAAGATCTGTGGCACCTGGATCAGATCCAAGCCACACTGCTCCTAAGCGAGTTATATTATTGTGTTTTAATTCCAGCTTTCAGTTGCTAATTTTTATTATTCATGTTTTCTATTTTACATTCCATTTTCAGAAGCCGTGAATCAGCGGAGGCTAAGTTGTAATGCCCAGCAGTGCAAGCTGTAAGTCAGCGGTTGTAGGTAAGCTGTGAGGCCCAGCGGTTTAAGCTGTGTATCAGCGGAAGTCACACTCGGGTTGAGTGTGGGGTGGATGTAGGTCTGGAGGACCGAACCACCTAAAAATCTTCTGTGTTCTGTGGTTTGATCATCTGTTTGATTCTGCTAGATACATGATTAGGATCGTGATCTATTTGAACATATGTTGAGTGTCTCGGGTTCTGTTTGTCACCTAACCGCTTATGTGCAATCTGCACATTTGATGCTGAGCTGTTCTTTGATCCAACAATCTGTTATTCTGTCAGTCACTCAGTTAGCTAAGTCCATTAGTTTAATTTCACAATAGTTGATTGATCAGAGCTTTATTTGTTAACTTTTAGAGCAAAATTTTTAAGAGGGATTCATTCACCCCCCTCTGAATCCTTCTGCACCGAACTATAGATTCATCTATCGGTGTCAAAGCATACCATAGATTCCAACAACTTGATGTCACATTTTGCACCATCCCCGCTAGAGATGAATGAAAAAGGAGATGGATGTATGCCTTGATGAATCTTTCATCCTTGAACCAATGCAAAACTACACAAGCAATAAATTAACTATTAAATTCGTAGAACATTTTGAAGCCTCCTGCATGCATCATATGTATGGTGCCAGGATGCTTCCGGACCTGTCTAAAACTTAGGAGTTTCTAGCATCCTTGACCCAACTAAGCATGGTGAGAGTAAACATGGGTACGTAAGAACCCTGCTGGGTTCACCTTATTAGGTCACACAGATCAGTGGCCAACGGTGACAAACGGAATATCCAAACACACAGCAGCAGCGTTGGCAGAGAAGCCGGGTCTTTGCTACAACAAAACTTGCCATCAATCCAATGCACAACAAAGTAGCTGACCAGTTCTATAATGCATATATAGGGCAGCACACCACACCTTGTCGTCAGAAATGAGCACATATGTGTTTTCCATCACTCACATGGTCATATATTCTCCAACCAGATCATGATAACAAAAATTCAGACAAAAATCCCCTAATACAGGATCTTCAATCGACCAAACTTTTTGACTGCCCTTTTTTTGTATTTTTATGTCGTTCTAACACCCTCTCGTATCTGTGTTTGCCCCTTTTAACATAAGTTGTTCTCCAAAGAGGGCACAAAATTGTTCCCACCAACTTCATTATGAGCCTTTAACATGTGTAACCTAATAAGATCTGCATCAAGGTGCTTGCCTTTATTACTCTTCACGTTTTTTATTAGGTAAAGGATGCCCCCCCCCCCAAAAAAAAAAAACTCAAATGAGAGAATGTGTGTGTGTGTGTGAGAGAGAGAGAGAGAGAGATCAGGCATGGATGATGAACCCACTGATGCTATTGGTGGGCTCGGCCGCAGTGCCTCAAGTTGTCCGAGGAAACATGGGTGGTGGGCCAGGTAGAGGTGTCTTTGGGAATATTTATGGCTAAAATGGGGCGTAAGGAGTTTGGTGGGCTCCAAGGCATGTGATCCTTCTGCTGGCCCAGTAAGATCAGGAGGTGAAAGGGTGCACAAGCCACCCACTTAGATCCACAGCAATTTATTATAATAATAATATTTAATTATTTTATTTCTCCTTTTAGGTGAATCTTCCCTTTAGGGGGTGCATGTCGACCAAAACACGAGATTAGAAGCAAGGTTATTTAAACTATCTGCAAAGTATGCAGAACCCAACTGATGACCAAGGAAGGAAGAAGGAAAGTTAGCCACACACACACACAAACACAAACACACACACACACATCACCGAGGAAGGAAGAAGGAAAGTTAGCCACACACACACACACACACACACACACACGCACAGAGTTGAGTCACCACAGTAATCATACAAGCTTCGGAAAAATGGACAGATGTAAACATTAAAACACTTAATCTATGCATTTGTTATTAGGGGGGTCTCAACTGGACTGGGTCAGCCCAAAGGCCCGGTTTAAATCGGGCTTGGGTCACAAAATTGGCCTGGTTTTTAAATTTGGCCTCGGCCCAAAAAATTCATGTGCTGGGTAATAGCCTGGGTTCCAATTTGATAAGGTTTGGCTCGAGTTTTTTAAATTTAAATTATATTTCTTATTATATATAATTTTTATATTTTTAAATGAATTGTGTAAAATATCCTATGATAATTCTATTAGGAAAGAACATAATCACTCATATATATATATATATAGATATAGATATAGATATTGGTGAAATGTGCTTTTTCTTTATGGGTTTAAAAATATGAATGTGTCAAAATGTATATAAGACATAATCAAAATGTATTTTTAATTATAATCTGGGTAGTATCAAGCCTAACTGGGCCTTCCCTGGGTCCGGGCCTAAGACTTTCGGCCTGGGCTGGGCTAGGGCCTGGCCCATTGACACCATTCTAATCTTTATTAGATTATTTGATTCGAGGGTTTCTATTTTATGTTCCACAACGTGGAGGCTATTACTTTGTCCAACTAGTCAGCCACAAACTTTAGTCAAAACTTTACTTCTCCTCAGACAGTATTGAAACAAGGAAACATCAATGTGTATAAAAGCACATCACTTTGGGACTATGTAAACTTAGCGAATTGTCGATTAGATTATGAGTTATAATTATTTTTCTGTAAGTCCCTACGATCATCGCCGTTGTATAAATAAGTCCATGTCATTTGTTTCGTTCGATAAAAGTTAATCGGACTATAGTTAACTTGACTCAAGATTAGGAAAAGACCAAATTACCCTTAGTCAGTTGAGAGAGAGAGAGAGAAAGAGCTGGCGGGGTAGACACAGGCGACAGGGGTCTCAGGTGATGTTGATGGTCACAGGTGGGGCAGGGGTGGCACGACGGTGGCTGTGGAAGGGAAAGAGAGGGGGAAGAGAAGGGGATCGAGGGTGGCAGCCGGCGGGTGGCACTGGCAAGCAGAGGCCTTCCTCCTAGAGCCCTTTCATGAGGCCTTAGACATCTTCGATATTTTTTTTTTGACGACCATGAATTACAAGGACTTTTTATTAAGAGTTAGAAGAGTGTAGGAATTTACAGAGAAATAATTATAACATAGACTAATCGACAATTCGCTAAATTTATAAGAACTTATTTACAAAAATTCCTATCTTAAATTGATCTTCTTTTCATTTGCTGTAAAAAGTCGCAACGTTTCATATCCAAAATGTTTGAAAATTTAATAAATACAATCTTGAACTGAAAATTAAAAATAGATAAAAAATAGCATGCCTTATTTAAAACTCAAGCAAGCATTTATAACAAATGAAACATTAAGAAAATATTGCAGCACCAAGTAACACCTAGGTCATTATTTGGTCTTATTAAAGGCCCGAACTCGAACTCAAAACATAAGCACTGAGTTGAGAGAATCCTCGACAGAGAAGGAGAGAGGTGCCCGCATATTATCTAATGTGAAACTAAACCTCAACATTCCCCTAGCACCGAACCCAAATGAAGATGCAATTGAACGTGTCGAACCCGAATGGTTACGGTATACGTGACACGGTTGAAAGTGCTGAGATCGGTATGAGTGACTTGGTTGAATGTGCCGAACCCGAATGGTTATGATTATCAAATTTGGGACTAATTAATCTCAATATCTCCCTTGATGTCGAATCCAAATAGTTACAGTATGAAAGGTGTAATTGAACGTGCCGAACCCGAATGGGATATGAGTGACATAGTTGAACGTGTCGAGATCGGTATGAGTGACACGGTTGAATGTGCCGAACCTGAATAATTACAGTACGAGTGTCACGGTTGAACAGGTGAGGTGGAGTACGAGAAAGCCCATCTTTGATACTATGTTAAAGGTCCGTACTCGAACTCAAAATCTAAGTATTGAGTCGAGTGAATCTTCATCAGATAGAGAGAGAGAGAGAGATACCCACATATTATCTAATATGGGACTAAATCTCAACCAATCTTACTAAACAAATAAAACAACATTAGTTATAATTTCACGGTGTGTAAAGAGAATCGCTTTATACCAAATCAACCGAAAGAGCCTTTATCCACCCGCTCCCAAACTTTATATAACATCATGGAAGGCTCACACGCATACATTAAGCTCAAGGGTGATAGCCTTGTTAGATATTTATTTATTTATTTATTTTGATCGAGGGGGATGCCAAGGAGGGAAACGGGAAACGAGAAATGTGTCCATGGAGACCCAAGGAAGCTCAGCAAAGGGTGACCTAGCGCCTCAGGGAAGCGTCTCCTCGGAGACACTGAAAGGTGTATAAACTCCCATTCGGGTGCTCGAAAAACTCGGGGGAATTGGCTCCATCGTAGGGGGACCCTGCGAGTCTCGAACCACCGTCTGTCCGCTAAGCTATTGAGTACGGACCTTGCCAGGTTAGATAGCAGAAACTTTACAAACTTCGATAAATGTCCCAATCACATTCTTCCTTACAGCTTCGATGAAAGCATCCAGGAGCGGAAAGCAAGATAAGAAGCCAGCTAGGAAAAGCACCACTGCGAAGCATCTGTCACGACGATGGTAATAGAAGTAGACAGCAGCTGTTGCAATATGATATGTCGATCGGTATCCCGCAAAAGGATGGGGATCATCAATCATGCCCCCCCCCCCCCCCCCCCCCGGCCCCCCCCCCTCGAATGTTATCTCTTAGAATGGTGAGTCGCAGGTGCTTCGAAGACCGTGTTCAGAGAGCGAAGAGGCAGTTGCTTTCTCCTAATTAAGTGACCATTAAGGGATCGTTAGGTGCGTCGTAAAACAACATAAAATATCGATTTGAAATCACCGATTTTAAGATCCATGAAAAATATAATTCCTGATTTTAATAAGATCACTGCTTTTAAAATCCCTGGGTTTGGTTTCGGGTGATTTGGGGCTGAAAAATGAAATTGGTCGAAAAAGGTACGAGAAAGGTTTGCTGCATAGGTAAGATGTGATGCACATTGTGTAATATTTTATTTTTTTTAAAAGTAATTCTCAAGATATTTTAACTTAGAGTATAAATTACGTCACAATCGCATTATCTAAAAAAATTAAAAATGAAACATGTAGATTTTTTAAAAAATAGATCTAACACTATTCATTCAATTTATTTCTTTATTTATTTTTATATAATCCATTGGTGACTTAATTTACACCCCTCAGTCTATTTTTTAAAAAAATATTACGTACCCGAGATGTGCAGAGCAACGAACCTTTCTCAAATGATACATACCACATGGGTCAAGTGGTCTTGAAACCAAGCCATTTACCTACGGCACTTCAAACATAAGAAAAACAGCATAAAACGATTTGCAACATTCCAAACATCAGGAAATAAACCATTTTACAGTATTTTATCATGTTTTACATCATTTTAGGGCGCATCAAACGGCCCATAAACAATATTGTGTGTTTGGCTGCAACTTATTAATGGTGATACATTGCATATGATGATATATTTGTGCCTGCAGTTGTACCCAGAAGGGCATCTATAGTTTTAATAGCAAAATCTTTTTTTTTCTTGTACAAACCCACAGAATATGTCAATAATGATTCCTTGAAAACTGCAAACAACACGAGACTTAGATTTGTGTGACTATCGCACCCTCTTTGATATAGGAATAGGTCTCGTTGGGATGAATTAACCGGGGTCGGATGAATTATTCTTATTTAGGCCATTTTTACTTATCTGGGGTCGAATAGGGATTAGGGTGTGGGGAGGGCCCGGGGTGGGGGTGAGTATCTGCGCCCACCCCATTCCGATATCAAACTTGCCCTCAGAGAACACAGGACCATCTTTGAGGGAGAAGAAATGGTACGAAAATACCCCCCTTAAAAGCTGTGAAATGTGGAAGAGTCGAACAGCTCAAGCGGCAAGCTTGCTGATGCCCCTTGAATATACAAAGCCAGTCAATCTTCTGGTTTTCTCTTCTTAACATATGTAGTGGTAAGGATCTGAAGCTGCAGCTGGGCCAGCAGCCTTCTCCTGATGAAACCGAGAAGAAGAACTACCAAATATTGAAGCATATTGTTACGCTGTGAGACGCGGCGTCCGGGGGGGTGCCGCTGGGGTCGATTGCGGAGGCACCCCAGGGGGCGCCCCTTGGGGAGTCGCAGGGCCCACGCCACATGGCGCCCTGCGGTGCCTCCTCCACAGCTCCTCTCCCTCCGTCCTTATCCCACCGGTAGATCTTTTCTCATGGACTTTTCACCTGTATAAATAGGATGCAACGGACAGAAGTGTGGGGAGGTAACAAACAAAGGTGAGAGTAACTGTAGCGGCTGTGCGCGGCAGTCAGCCATGGGTAGTAAAAGGTGAGATAGGTGAATAAGGGGAGAGGAGGAGCAGAGAACTGCGGTTCTCATGAGACCCTCACGGTGAGATTTTAAACAGTGACAAGTTCACAGAGGTATGTCACCTCGACCTTGGATTTGGAGGGTGGACACTTAAAATTGACTCTAGTAGCCATCTTTTGACTATGCGAGTCAAAGACGTAATATATATATATATATTTATTTCTGCTGCGTGACTAAGGTACGTCCTTGCACCTAAGCTCTTGTGTTCATTTGTTTATTATTATGTTTCGGGGCTAACCAACATTGGTATCAGAGCCAGGTTATTCTTTTCTATTTTTATTTCTTGTCGGATTAGCCCCGAATAATTTTATTTCATGTCGAAATGTTATCCGTTCATTTCTTTAATTATTCTGGGTTGTCCCGGAGGTATTGGATTAGTTCCGTTTAATTGTATTTCATGCTGAAATGTTGCCCGTTAATTTTTGTAATTATTCTGGGTGTGCAGGTTATGTCGGATTAATTCCGACTAATTGTATTTCATGTCGAGATACTGCCCGTTAATTTTTATAATTATTCTGGGTGTGCCGGATGTGGCGGATTAATTCCGACTAATTTTATTTCATGCTGAGATGCTGCTCGTTTGATTTTTTATATACTCTGACATTGTCCCGGACATGCCCGAACATGTTAGATGCAGCCTGTTAATTTTTATTTACTCTGGGATTTGTCCTGAATATGTCGGATTAGTTCCGATTAATTTTATTTTAAGCCGCGTAATGGTCGCTTATTTTTTAATTGTTCTGAATTTGTTCTAGACATGCTGAATTAGTTCCGCACAATTTTATTTCAATCCAAATATAGCCCGTTTAATTTCTTTATTTATTCTAGGTTGGTCCTAGATATGTCGGTACCATTCTATTTGCAGTTCATTATACTCATTTGGCTATTTCCTTACTAAAAAGGACTATATGTGATGGCGGCTCCATCATTTCTTCCCCTCTATGACGATGTTCTTACCAATTACTCCGAGGAGTCGTCCCTGGAGCGTGACTCTCTCCCCTCTTTCCCTCCTGCAAGGGCCTTGGCGCCACTGCGAGCGATGCTTGGTATACCTAGAGGCCCTTTGGCGCAACCCATGCAGATGGAAAGAGAGCTAGAGTCACCGTCGTTATCGTTCGGAGAGAATGATGTTGAGCCGCGTCCCTCTGTGAGCGCACCTGCGGAGGAGCTGCCCCCTCGACGGCGTCTCTTTACTGCCAGAGAGTACCGACAGAGCTTTCTCAGTGCTCTTTGGGGACCGTCCCTGGAGACTGCAGCGAGCACGACCGCTGCACCACCTGCACGTGTACAGCAGAGACGTAGAGAGGGTGGACATGCAGATGGCGCGCGAGTGGTCGCCCAGCACCAGGCGAGCTCTCTCCCTTTACCGGCGAGAGATCGAGCGCCTAGACCACTTACGGCCGCGACTTCTGCCAGAGCAGGGAGAGCTGCAGCAAGCAACTGGGAGGCCGCTACCCAGCGACCAGCTAGAGAGCTTCCCTCGTGTCACAGACGCCACAACAGCTTCCGGAGCCGGCTCAGGCCGAGTGGGAGCCTTGGCCCCCTAGTCGGCATGGGTCGCCACCGGTTGAGCCTCCGGAAGTACCACCTTTATTTCCTTATTGTATGCAAATTTGTCTTGCATATCTAGTACTATTTTTAGTTTATGCAAATTAGTTTTGCATATGTGATACTGTTTTTATATTGTGCAAATTTGTTTCGCATAAATATGTGCAGATTTGTTTTGCATATGAAAAGTGCGAATTTATTTTGCATATAAAATACACGAATTTGTTTTGCATATCCGATATAAATTATGAATTTGCTCGAAGTCATTCTAAGGTTATTAAATGATCTTATGTGAGTGGGAGATGATTGTAGTAGTCTGACTCTACTTTCGATTTCACCATATAAGAAATTTTAATATAATTAGTTTGGACTTCTGTTAGCAAATTGAGACGATATATAAATTGATGTCGATTACTTTCTCTATTTATGTAGTGGTTGATAGCTATGGCCGTCAAACATGTTATCGCGGATCTCACTAGGGGTGAAAAATTAAACGGCACAAACTATGATATGTGGCAACGTAAGATCCAATATCTGTTAGATGAGCAAGAGTTACTCGACCATCTTACTATTGCTGTAATGTCTCGGGTTTTTCGGATCCTCGTTCGTGGGTCTCGGATCTGGTTTCTCGGAGTGTCTGACTCTGTTGTGTCCGAAATTTCGTTTCGGACATCTTTCGTGTTCGGATCGGCGCGATCCGGAGTCGTTTCGGAGGCCCGGAGGCGTTCCGCGGCTTTTTCCGCGTGTGTTTTCCGATTCCCGGCGTGGGTTTCGGCTTTCCCTTCGGAACCTCGTTGCGGGTGAACCGGGCCGTTCACCTAGGCGAGTGTGGTACCGTTACGTTCGGTGCGTTCCGAGGATCGCGAGGGGGTGATTTTCTATTTTTCTGGATTTTCTCGATTTTTCGGAATTTCCTATAAATAGCTTTTTCTCTCTCTCCCCCTCTCATTTTCTCATTTCTCTCCCTCTCTCTTCTCACGCTCTCTCCTCTCTCCCTCTCTCTCTGGCGGCCGACGGGGTGGAGCATGGGCGAGGCGGGGACGGCGCGGGCGAGGATGGATGAGGATCGAGGCGGTGGAGGCGCGTGGAAGCTCGGCCGTGAGTTCGTGGAACGGCGAGGCTTCAACGGCGTTTTCTTCGTGGATCGGCGTCCACGGTGCGCGTAATCTTCGGTGGAGGTAGGGTGATGGACCCTCAGCCCGTGTACTTCCTTTCCCGTGAGTTTTGTAGGCCGTGGTGAGCCGGGCGGGCTAAACGGGGCGTTTTGGGCAAAATGTGTGTTTTTGGGTGTGTGAGCCGGATCTCCCGTTTTATGGTGTTTTTGGGCGATCCATGGGCTTAGATGCATGCCTAGGGGCTTGGGGAAGGTTTCCTCTTTTGTTTCGCCTTCACCTGGGGGTGAACGGGGCGTGGCATGATTTTTCCCGCGGTTTCTACCATTTTCGGGCGCGGACTGAGAACATGCTATACTCCAGTAGCGCGTTCTTGAGGGTCGCGCTGCCCCGATAGGGCGCGTTCATCGGAGAAGATGAACAGTAAGGCGATTCTTGTCGCGCTATGGGGTCCTAGCGCGTTCTGCCCTGTCGCGCTAGGGGTCCCTAGCGCGTTCTGCCTTGTGGCGCTAGGTGATCCTAGCGCGATCTGTGCAGTCGCGCTATAGGTGCATAGCGCGTTCTACTTGAACGCGCTATGGACCTACAGCGCGTTCTTGGAGGTGACCAGTCGGGCTGCCCGGGGCGGGCGGTCTGCGGCTGATCGTGCTCCTCGTGGGCCGTGTGTGCTTTGGACACCCAGTGGAGTTCCGTGACCGTGTTTTGGGGTGTCTGGAGGTTCCGTTTACCTCATTTTACGTGCCCGTGCGCTTAAGGGTCCGGGTGACCTTTTAGCCTCCGTTCGCATTGTGATGGTCTCCGGTCGACCCGGTTGGGACCCAGTGGTCGACCTCCGGCCTTGTGAGTGTCCTGGACACCCCATGGGTTCTGTGTCCATATTTTTGGGGTGTCGGGAGGGACCGTGTTACCTCGATTAGCGTGCCCATAGGTGTGGTGGGTCCGGGTGACCCCATGTGTTCCGGGCTTTCGTGTTGCGCTTGATCGAGTCACCGTGTGTCGGTGTGTGTGTGGTGGGGTCATACCCCCCATGCCGTGAGTTTCTTTGGAAGGCGATTCCCATGTGGGCCACGTGGTTGGTCTTGGACTGCGAGTCCAGTTATCCGGCCTGGGGCTGGAGGTTTCCCGCTTGCTTCAAGATGGGAAATCGTCGTGGCGGCTTGTGTGCTACCTTGGGAATCGTGCTTCTATGTTTTCCGTATGGCCCGTGTGGGTGGCCTTAGTCCTTTGCGTTCCCTTCCCAAGGGAATGGTCTTGGCAGCTCCTGTGTTGTCTCGGTGCTCGTGCTACCATGGTTTTAGACCTAGAGATTGGACTAGATTGACGGCCTTGTGCTGTTGCGTACAACGATCTTGACCCCGAGTCTTGTGACTCAAGGACCGTTGGGTGTAGTGTGTCTAGAGGACTGTCCAGTGACTTAGCGTCACTTGGGTTTTCTCGACTCTCGCGCAGGCTGCGTGCGTGACCGTGGACTGCAAGTCCTGTTTCTTCTCCGACTGTGGTCACCGTGTGACGGGGCCGGTACGTGGGCTGGTCCCCGTACATCGTCGGATGCAGACGTTGTTTTCCGTTGAGAGTCTACTCCTTCAGTGACCCTCCACTAGTCGTAGCCTACCAGTACGCGTGTGCTGGTCGCACCAGGGAGTGGTGTATGGGCTTACCCAGAGGGCGGTTTTAGACTGGTTTCCGTCGGGACCCTCGTCGTAGCCAGAGTCCGGCTGCGGGGGAAAACCAGTCAGAGGGCCAGACCTAGGACGCGTGATCTGTGTGTGCACACGTGGTTGGGGACTGTGGACGCACGTCGACGGGCGTGACCCCAGCTAGTCACTTGTTTGTGGTTACTTGTACGGTGTTCGCGCCTCGGGTAGGACCTACCACGTCAGGCGGTTCACCTGCGGTGCGGTGTAAGACGTCAGGGGACGCTACCGGCTGTGCTTCTAGTGGGTGGTACTCCTGTCGAGTACGGAGTGACATACTACCAGTTTTCGTGACTTTGACCTTCGGGTTTCGGTCGTGTTGACCGGTGAGTTCGGTTGTTTCACCTTGGCGCGTGTGTCGGTTCTTGCGCCGTGAGATTAGTGCTAGTGGCTTTACCGAAGTTGGGTCTTGTTGTGCGGTACCCGCGATCGAATGGTCGGGGTTGCACCTTGGACAGCGTGTCCAGGTCGGCTGTGTCCGGGGGACAGGCCTCTACGGCGTGGTTGCCGTGTGTTCTTACTTCGGTTGGTGGTTCTAGCGTGGTTCGGTAGCTTCGACTGTGTGATCGAGGTCTGCCTTCTGACAGTAGGAGAAGCTGTAGTGCCGAGTTTTTGACCGGCCACCGGTTTGCTGTTCCTGCTGTAGTTGTAGCTCTCCCTTCCGCTACCGTCGTTGTTTCCGGTTGGGGTTCCGCGGGATCCCTGCTGAGTCTCTGTTCTGGAGACTCATTCCCTGCTTTTCAGGTGTAGCGGTTCTTCCTCGTGGTTCGAGGGTGCGGAGCGAGGTTCTCAGTTGCCAGCTTGCCGGGCCGAGTGTTCACTTGGCATGTGGTACATTTTACTGCTTTAGACTGTACTTTCTGTTGGACTGGACTCTGTTGTAGCTGTTGTTGTTCTTTCTTTCAGCTTGTTGTTGTTGGTTGTCCTGCTTTATTTCCTATTTCTTTGTGCCTCCACACTCCTTTTAGCCCTTCCGAGCCCTCCCGGCTCGTGGGCGGCGGTGCGAGTCTCGGGTTATCGGGCCTTCCCGGTAATTGGATTCTCGGGTCGTTATAGCTGGTATCAGAGCGGAGGTTGTGGGCGTACATAGGAATTCGAAACATTGCAGTGATCAGAGTCCGTAAGGTCCAGTACAGTCGGCAACTGGCTTAGGGTTTTGTGCTTATTTTTCCGCCCAGTTTCTCGCTTGAGAGCTTGAGTGCGCTGTGCGGCGCTGTGAAGGTGGTTGCTGTTCGCGGCTTTCGTGCCAGCATGGGGCCTAAGGATCGAGGTCGAGAGCCTTCTCCCTCATCGGTGGTGGCCCTGGTTGTGCTGCGTTGGGCAGAGGTTGCTGGCAGGCGTGAGTTCGCGGTGCTACGTTCGAGGAACCTGCAGCATGGTCAGGTGGCTGGAGAGGTTTTTTCGTGGTTAAGGGGCCGTGAGCGTGCTTCGAGGGAGCTGCTGTCGGTTTTGGCCACTTCAGCTTGAGATTTATCCAGCCCCTGAGGTTTTCAGGTCGTGGTTTAAGGTGGCAGAGTGGGTGTTCTGATCGAGAAGTGTGCTCGGGTGAGCGGAGGATCTTCTCGGTGAGCTGCTGTTTCGTCGAGCCTGATGATCTTGTCGTGCTCTGTGGCGTCAGAAATGATGTGTCGGTCCCGGTTGTTTTGTGGATTTCGAGGCAGGATTGGGTTGTGGCGTCCCAGTAAGTCTTGCTCCTGCGCTCTCGTGTGCGAATGGGGTGTGTTCGCCCTGGAGTTGGTTTGAGATGTGAAGGCTCCGCGGCGAGTTCGAGACTCGAGGATGAGCATCGACGGTTGTTGTTATGGCTCGTGTTGCGGCTCTTGGCATGCCGTGTTGTAGTTCGAGGAATTGCAGCGGTGGTGCATCGAGAGATGCTGTGATTGTGGTCCGACGTGGCACTCGTCGAGTGTGTCGGAGGCGCTGACCTGATGGAAGTGATGGTTTTCCTTGGTGCTGGATGGTGCTGTTTCCAGCATGCGCGAGGTTTGAGGTCAGGTCGAGCGTGGAGTTCTTCCGTTGGTCGAAGTGCGTTGGTTTCTCCTTTGGTTGGAGAGATTGCGTTCGGCTAAGGATCGTCGTCTTGCTTTGGGTGCCCGGATTGGTTGGCCTTGTGTGCCATGAAGTCCGTGCGAGACGTGCTCCTTGTCTTGGCAGGGTGGTTGCATGTGAGAAGTTGTGCCCATTCCCTTGTCGTGTGAGGGTGCTGGCGCTGTTCCGGAAGGACGAGTGCTGGTTGGGCGGTGTTTGCTTTCTTGGCTGTGCGCGCGGATTTGAGTGCGCAGCGGAAGCGTGGTGGGCCCATAACCCACTGGTTCACGATCGTAGCGTTGGTTGCTACGGGCGGATTCCTGAGTTTGCGTTGAGCATCGGAGGATGGGTTCCTCGGTGTGAAACGTGTTGTTGCCGTGCCACTGCTCGAGGTATTATGGTTGTTGGCACTGGCAGGATGGAGTGTTGGGGAAAAGTGTTGACTAGTGCGCCGCATGAGTACCATGTTCCTGTATTGGAAGCCGTGTCATGCGTCGGTGTTGGACCTGGATGAGGTTGTTGAGGATGTCGCCTGACAATGGTTGAGGACGTGTTGGTCAGAGTCGGTGGCTTGGTGTCCGACTTGTGTTCCCAGTCGTGTCCTCGGATGAGATCATTTTTGGGGAAGTGGTCTCTGGCAGGCCGTGGGTTCCTGTTGGTTCTACGGTCTTGTCGGATTGTGACGGTGAGATGTTTGTTGCTTTGGGGTCCTTGATAGGACGTTGGTGTCGCAATGGTTATCCCTGGTTGGTGACCAGCATGGGATGGTTTCCCTGTAAGTCTGAGTCAAGTGAGGTGATGACTGAAGACACTAGGATCTTGTCATTTGGTTTCGTCGTGCTCCCCGAGAGGGTCGAGTTGGAGCGATGTTCGAGCTCGGATGCGTTGTCCGAGAGGAGTGCAGCTCGAGATGTGGCATCGGTCTGTGTGGGAGTCGACGGATGGCTTGCCGAGGTTTGGAATGATTCCTTTGGACCCAGTCGAGGACCAGGAAAGAAGGAAGAAGCTGAGCGAGCAGTCGGTGACCAGTGGATGGTCTTTTCAGAGACAGAAGATGCTGGTTGTTGGGGCTCGAGCGTGGCGAGAGCCGTGTGCCAGCGAGACCTTTGGTGGTCGTTTCTGTGATGTGCCTTTCCGGATGGGATCTGGGCTTTGTCGAAGTGTGTCTTCTGACGAGAGTTGGCACAGTGTTATGTCTGGATTTCGGCTTGCCATGTGTGAGGTGTTCCTTGGTGCTGAGCCGATGTTCTGGTTGTAGTCTGTCGAGATGGCTGCGTGAGCCGATGGAGGCTCTGTTTTAGTTGCTCCCTTGAGGAGGGTGTGCGACTTGTCAGCTGGCTGTGAAGCTGATGTGCGATTTGTCTGCCGACCATTGGATGAATCGGTAGCTGTTGCTCGTGTCGAGGGTCGTGATTCCTCGGTGGGCGAGATTGTGGCTGCAGTGCCATGGTGGATTCTCGCGTTGTCTGATGTGATGCCGGACTGTGTCCTTTGGTATATGCCTGCTCTGTTGGCCACTGTGCTCGGCGCGAGGAGCAAGGTGTTGCTTGTGATTGTAAGTCTGGCTGTGTCCCCCAGGATCGGTGTTTTCGTGAGAATCGAGGTTTTCTGTGCTGGGGCTCTGACAGCGTGTCAGTTGGTTCAGTGTTCTTCCCCTGTGACTTTGTGCTTGGTCCTGAATTTCGAGGACGAAATTTCTTTAAGGGGGGAGGGCTGTAATGTCCCGGGTTTTTCGGATCCTCGTTCGTGGGTCCCGGATCTGGTTTCTCGGAGTGTCCGACTCCGTTGTGTCTGAAATTTCGTTTCGGACATCTTTCGTGTTCAGATCGGCGCGATCTGGAGTCGTTTCGGAGGCCCGGAGGCGTTCCGCGGCTTTTTCCGCATGTGTTTTCCGATTCCCGGCGTGGGTTTCGGCTTTCCCTTCGGAACCTCGTTGCGGGTGAACCGGGCCGTTCACCTAGGCGAGTGTGGTACCGTTGCATTCGGTGCGTTCCGAGGATCGCGAGGGTGTGATTTTCTATTTTTCTGGATTTTCCCGATTTTCCGGATTTTCCTATAAATAGCTTTTTCTCTCTCTCCCCCTCTCATTTTCTCATTTCTCTCCCTCTCTCTTCTCACGCTCTCTCCTCTCTCCCTCTCTCTCCGGCGGCCGACGGGGTGGAGCATGGGCGAGGCGGGGATGGCGCGGGCGAGGCATGGGCGAGGATGGATGAGGATCGAGGCGGTGGAGGCGCGTGGAAGCTCGGCCGTGAGTTCGTGGAACGGCGAGGCTTCAACGGCGTTTTCTTCGTGGATCGGCGTCCACGGTGCGCGTAATCTTCGGTGGAGGTAGGGTGATGGACCCTCAGCCCGTGTACTTTCTTTCCCGCGAGTTTTGTAGGCCGTGGTGAGCCGGGCGGGCTAAACGGGGCGTTTTGGGCAAAATGTGTGTTTTTGGGTGTGTGAGCTGGATCTCCCGTTTTATGGTGTTTTTGGGCGATCCATGGGCTTAGATGCATGCCTAGGGGCTTGGGGAAGGTTTCCCCTTTTGTTTCCCCTTCACCTGGGGGTGAACGGGGCGTGGCATGGTTTTTCCCGCGGTTTCTACCGTTTTCGGGCGCGGACTGAGAACGCGCTATACTCCAGTAGCGCGTTCTTGAGGGTCGCGCTGCCCCGATAGGGCGCGTTCATCGGAGAAGATGAACAGTAAGGCGGTTCTTGTCGCGCTATGGGGTCCTAGCGCGTTCTGCCCTGTCGCGCTAGGGGTCCCTAGCGCGTTCTGCCTTGTCGCGCTAGGTGATCCTAGCGCGATCTGTGCAGTCGCGCTATAGGGCTATAGCGCGATCTGTCGTGTCGCGCTATAGGTGCATAGCGCGTTCTGCTTGAACGCGCTATGGACCTACAGCGCGTTCTTGGAGGTGACCAGCCGGGCTGCCCTGGGCGGGCGGTCTGCGGCTGATCGTGCTCCTCGTGGGCCGTGTGTGCCTTGGACACCCAGTGGAGTTCCGTGACCGTGTTTTGGGGTGTCTGGAGATTCCGTTTACCTCGTTTTACGTGCCCATGCGCTTAAGGGTCCGGGTGACCTTTTAGCGTCCGTTCGCATTGTGATGGTCTCCGGTCGACCCGGTTGGGACCCAGTGGTCGACCTCCGGCCTTGTGAGTGTCCTGGACACCCCATGGGTTCTGTGTCCATGTTTTTGGGGTGTCGGGAGGGACCGTGTTACCTCGATTAGCGTGCCCATAGGTGTGGTGGGTCCGGGTGACCCCATGTGTTCCGGGCTTTCGTGTTGCGCTTGATCGAGTCACCGTGTGTCGGTGTGTGTGCGGTGGGGTCTTCCCCGCATGCCGTGAGTTTCTTTGGAAGGCGATTCCCATGTGGGCCACATGGTTGGTCTTGGACTGCGAGTCCAGTTATCCGGCCTGGGGCTGGAGGTTTCCCGCTTGCTTCAAGATGGGAAATCGTCGTGGCGGCTTATGTGCTGCCTTGGGAATCGTGCTTCTATGTTTTCCGTGTGACCCGTTTGGGTGGCCTTAGTCCTTTGCGTTCCCTTCCCAAGGGAATGGTCTTGGCAGCTCGTGTGTTGTCTCGGTACTCGTGCTACCGTGGTTTTAGACCTAGAGATTGGACTAGATTGACGGCCTTGTGCTGTTGCGTACAACGGTCTTGACCCCGAGTCTTGTGACTCAAGGACCGTTGGGTGTAGTGTGTCTAGAGGACTGTCCAGAGTCCAGTGACTTAGCGTCACTTGGGTTTTCTCGACTCTCGCGTAGGCTGCGTGCGTGACCGTGGACTGCAAGTCTTGTTTCTTCTCCGACTGTGGTCACCGTGTGACGGGGCCAGTACGTGGGCTGGTCCCCGTACATCGTCGGATGCAGACGTTGTTTTCCGTTGAGAGTCTACTCCTTCAGTGACCCTCCACTAGTCGTAGCCTACCAGTACGCGTGTGCTGGTCGCACCAGGGAGTGGTGTACGGGCTTACCCAGAGGGCGGTTTTAGACTGATTTCCGTCGGGACCCTCGTCGTAGCCAGAGTCCGGCTGCGGGGGAAAACCAGTCAGAGGGCCAGACCTAGGACGCGTGGTCTGTGTGTGCACACGTGGTTGGGGACTGTGGACGCACGTCGACGGGCGTGACCCCAGCTAGTCACTTGTTTGTGGTTACTTGTACGGTGTTCGTGCCTCGGGTAGGACCTACCACGTCAGGCGGTTCACCTGCGGTGCGGTGTAAGATGTCAGGGGACGCTACCGGCTGTGCTTCTAGTGGGTGGTACTCCTGTCGAGTACGGAGTGACAGACTACCAGTTTTCGTGACTTTGACCTTCGGGTTTCGGTCGTGTTGACCGGTGAGTTCGGTTGTTTCACCTTGGCGCGTGTGTCGGTTCTTGCGCCGTGAGATTAGTGCTAGTGGCTTTACCGAGGTTGGGTCTTGTTGTGCGGTACCCGCGATCGGATGGTCGGGGTTACACCTTGGACAGCGTGTCCAGGTCGGCTGTGTCCGGGGGACAGGCCTCTACGGCGTGGTTGCCGTGTGTTCTTACTTCGGTAGGTGGTTCTAGCGTGGTTTGGTAGCTTCGACTGTGTGATCGAGGTCTGCCTTCTGGCAGTAGGAGTAGCTGTAGTGCCGAGTTTTTGACCGGCCACCGGTTTGCTGTTCCTGCTGTAGTTGTAGCTCTCCCTTCCGCTACCGCCGTTGTTTCCGGTTGGGGTTCCGCGGGATCCCTGCTGAGTCTCTGTTCTGGAGACTCATTCCCTGCTTTTCAGGTGTAGCGGTTCTTCCTCGTGGTTCGAGGGTGCGGAGTGAGGTTCTCAGTTGCCAGCTTGCCGGGCCGAGTGTTCACTTGGCATGTGGTACGTTTTAATGCTTTAGACTGTACTTTCTGTTGGACTGGACTCTGTTGTAGCTGTTGTTGTTCTTTCTTTCAGCTTGTTGTTGTTGGTTGTCCTGCTTTATTTCCTATTTCTTTGTGCCTCCACAGTCCTTTTAACCCTTCCGAGCCCTCCCGGCTCGTTGGCGGCGGTGCGAGTCTCGGGTTATCGGGCCTTCCCGGTAATCGGATTCTCGGGTCGTTACAATTACCATGTTACCGTCTGAAGAGGGCAACACCGCCCAACATCGCCAAGACCAAGAAATCTATAAGGCTTGGTTTAAGAGAGATCGTAGTGCGCGCTTTACTATGTTTAGCGCGTTGGAGGACGATCTCATTAGCGAGTTTGAGGGTTTTGGTACTGCCAAAGAAATGTGGGAACAGTTGAGCTTTACCTTTGGGGGGACGTCTGTGACACGGTTAAGGACTCTTGTTTTGAAATTTGAGACCTACCGGAAGGACTCGCGTCACACGATGACTGAGCACCTGAGGGTTATGGCTCATATGATTCGTGATTTGAAGGCGGCGGGACATGATCTCACAGATGAGCAACAGGTGCAGGCTGTGATTAGATCTCTGCCTGACTCGTGGTTTCAAATGAAATAAATTCTAACACATAACGAGAATATCAAAGACTTTTCGGATATTTCTCGTCATGTAGAGTTAGAAGCTGAGCGCGAGATTCTGCATTGTGCCACTGCTAATGTCGATCAGAGTAGTCGCCGATATAGCAGGAAAGGACCACAGAGGAAAATGCAAGGGCGAGATGCCGCACCTGGCCGCAAAGCAACTCAGTCCTTTAAGCACCACTGTGGAAGATGTGGTGGGAACAAAAAGAAAGACAAAAGCTGTATAAAATGCTTCAACTGCAAGAAGAGAGGCCACTTCGCTCATGAGTGTCATGAGCCGAAGAAGGTAATTAACGTACCTAGCTCTCCAGATATTTATGTTTGTTCACATGTTTTAACTGCTCATCCTAATCCTGTGTGGATTGTGGATTCAGGAGCGACCAAACATATAACTATGGATCGAGCTGACTTCGTGGAATATAATAAGATCCCTGTAGGCAGGCATAGAGTTTTTATGGGTAATGGAACCAGCGAAGAAGTCCTCTAAGTCGGTTCGTACCAACTCCGTTTTCAAAATGGACGTACGCTGATTCTGTATGATGTACTCTATACGCCTGGGATCCATTATAATCTCCTGTCAGTTTCTAGCTTGTTATCACTAGGTTTTTGTTTGAACTTTTCTGGCAGTAGTGTAAATATTATTTTAGACAATATTGTGTATGGGCATGGTAAGATGGATGATGGTTTCTTTATATTGGATCTTACTATAGATAAAGTCTCTTATTCTTCTTCTCTTTCAATAAGTGTGTTGAATAGTAAAGACTTAGATTCTGCGACATGGCATGCTCGTTTAGTCAACATAGGGCAAGACAGAATGGCTAGATTAGTTCGAGAAGGTCTTTTGGGGCCACTCACCAAGGTCAACTTACCGGTATGCGAGCATGTCTTCCGGGAAAGCATGTCGGAAGCCTTTCGGAAAGGCTATGAGGGCATCATCCCTTTTGGAGTTAGTCCACTTCGACATCTGCGGACCAATGAGTGTGAGGGCATGACACGGTTATACCTACTTTCTCACATTTATAGATGACTATTCGCGATATGGATATGTCTGTTTGATCGCTCACCGCTATGAAGCGCTGGATTATTTTAAGCGCTTCCTAGCCGAGGTTGAGAATCAAAAGGAAAAGAGTATTAAAGCTCTTCGGACAGATCGTGGACGCGAATACTTGTCGGATCAGTTCGAACATTGTGTGAAGAAAAAGGTATTCGGCGGCAACTCACTATTCCTTACACGACACAACAAAATTGTGTTGCTGAGCGAAGTAATAGAACGTTGCTATATATGGTTCGATCTATGATGGCGCAGGCAAACCTTCCTATCTCCTTTTGGGGAGATGCTTTGTTAACTGCTGCCTATATCTTAAATCGTGTACCTTCACAGTCAGTTCCTTCTACCCCATATGAGTTGTAGCATGGCCACAAGCCCAATTTAGATAACTTGTGGCCATGGGGATCAGCGGGATATGTCATGACATGTCAAATAAGTTTGGAAAATTTGGCCCCGTAGCTCAAAAGTTTATCTTCACTAGATATCCAGAGAGCTCTGTGGGTTATGTCATGTATGGACAACGTCCAGAAGGAGGACTGACAGAGCGAGAGATCCGAGATATTATTTTCTTAGAAAAAGATTTTCCGAGTATTGGCGACAGTGAAAAGAGTCTTGATCTCCATGAGTTGGAAGAATCCTATGATCTCCCACCATCTCCTAACGCAGGAAGGGAATGCGTTCCCGAGCCTGTGTCTACTAAAGATAGTAGGGATGATCGGGCTAGTGGGAGTACGTCCAGTGGGAGTGCACCAATAGAACCACTAGAATATCAAGACTCGTTGTGTTGCAGCAAGCGTGGGCTTGTGCCGCGTCGATTCTTCAGAATTGAAGACAAGGCATCTATTTGTGAGCCCATGGATGATGAAGAGCCCAGATCTGTTCAGGAAGCTCTTGCATCCTTATGTAGGAAAGAGTGGAAAGCTGCCATGCAAGATGAAATCAAGTCAATGGCGCATAATGAAGTATGGTAGTTGGTGGAACTCCCACCTGGGCGTAAAGCTGTTGGAAATAAGTGAATTTTCAAGCTTAAGCGTAAGGCTGACGAGACTATATAGAACACGATTGGTGGCGAAGGGTTATACCCAAAAGGAGGGTATAGACTATGATGAAACATTATCGCCTGTCGTGATATTTGCATTCAATCGCCTGGTTCTGGCTATCGTCGCGCATCTTGATTTGGAGTTGTTCCAAATGGATGTAAAGACTGCATTTCTCAATGGAGAACTAGACAATGAGATTTATATGCTCCAGCCAGAAGGCTTTGAGGTTAAAGATGAAGAGGAAAAGGCTTGTCGCCTCAAACGCTCTATATATGGCTTGAAACAGTCGTCTAGACAGTGGTATTTAAAATTTCACAAGGTAATCCTCTCATACGATTTTGAGATTATTGAAGAGGACCACTCTGTGTATGTTAAGCGAGTGGGAGAGCGGTTCCTCCTTTTGTCGTTATATGTTGATGACATTTTAATAGCCGAAAAAAACATGGAGTTAGTCAAGGCTATCAAGGGATGGCTATCTTCTGTCATTGAGATGAAAGATATAGGGTGAAGCGAGCTATGTGCTCGGCGTGAAAATTATCCGAAATCACTCGGAAAGGTTATTGAGCTTGTCTCAAGAAACCTTCATTAATAAAATCCTAGAGCGATTCGAATGAACAATTCGAAACCCATTGATACTCCACTTGAAAAAGGATGTGTCCTGAGTGCTAGCCAATGCCCCAAAGATGAAGAAGAAATGAGAGAAATGTCTAGAGTGCCTTATGCCGCTGCGATTGGGAGTCTAATGTATACCATGTTATGTACTCGGCCGGACATTAGCTTCGCAGTGGGTTTGGTTAGCCGTTATCAAAGTAACCCCGGTCCCGCGCATTGGAAGGCAGTTAAACGAATTTTTCGTTACTTGCGAGGGACATCAGACTATGTCTTACGTTACCGTGGAGGTGACCTAAAGCTAGTGGGATATAGTGATGCAGATTGGGCCGGTGACCATGATGAGCGCAAGTCCACTTCAGGCTTTGTGTTCCTATTAGCTGGATGAGCTATCTCGTGGTGTAGCAAGAAACAGTCTTACATTGCCCTATTTACTATGGAGGCGGAATATGTGGCTTGTTCTGCGGCAAGTCAAGAAGCAGTGTGGTTACGGAACTTGATGCAGCGCTTGGCGCTTGCACCTCATGGAGATGAGGGTGTACTGCTATATATAGATAGCACTTCCGCACTTGCTTTTGCCAATGATCCTAAATATCACAGCAGAACAAAACACATTGATATTCGTTACTACTACATAAGAGATTTGCTTGTAAAAGGGTTAGTGGTGCTGCGACAGATTAATTCTGGTCGTATGGTAGCTGATCCACTAACAAAGCAAATAGTTAGAGAAAATTTTATTGGCCATTGTAAGTCTATGGGCCTTTGTAAATTGTGATTGTTACAATTTTCGACATCATTAAAGTTTGCTCATTGTGTTATGTGCACTATGCAAATGCTTTACACATTGTCATAGTGTCACCAGGTTAAGAATCACCCACTCACACGGGTGATTCACCTTTGGCGCTTATCGAAAGCGACAAAGATGAGGCATCTGATATTCTTGGCACCCTGAAGGTCAGGGAGTTAGGGGAATATCTCGAACGAATTATATATGCCGCCTTAGTTAAGGATTAAGATGAGATCTGATGCAGATCGACCATGAGGATTTCACAGAAATCCCATGGAGCCTGTAAGTACCGGATACGTGAGTCGCAAGAAGGTGCTAAGTGGGAGCGACTGGTTTGCGAGACTCGGGTTAGATGCGTAAGTCGTAACTAGACTGGTATCCGTGTGGTGTTTAATAATCATATTAATGACACGCCCATGAAAATGGAAGAACACCGCAACATGCGTATCATACCGCATGTGTAATATTCGACCGCATATGAGAATGATGAATGGATCCCTCTTCATCATTGTGTGAGCTCATGGATCACAGTTGTGTGATTCGTAGTGTATCCCTAGTGACCTGCAACGCTATGTCATGAAAAGGACGTTTGATGTCGCTACTTTAGCATGTCTCTTAGGGCGATGATTAATACCGTCCAGCGGAACATGTCTAGGAAAGCGGTCAAGAACAATTGGATTGACATATGCAGCATAGGGAAGACATTTTAAATTTCACCATGCTTACTTGCTCATATCCCGGGAGGCTTTATTGTCCATGTGGTGATAAAGTCATGGGCACTTAGCATTTGGGGGTTTGACACTGCCTGTTTTCGAGAGATCCGGAGTGTTAAATCAGGTGAATTTAAAAATGTCTGAGATACACACCGAGATGTTCTGTGTGCTCCGTTAGTTAGGTGACAACTTAACGGAACACCCTTCTATTGTTCGAAGAATCTCGCGGAGGTCGCACACTCCATTTCCTGTATGACCGTTGAGCTTGAATGTATTCAGTATGTCTGAATCTGCACTGTCGGCCCTACGGTACAAGTGTGAGCTTATTACGCTGTGAGACGCGGCGTCCGGGGGGGTGCCCCTGGGGCCGACTGCAGAGGCACCCCAGGGGGCGCCCCTTGGGGAGCCGCAGGGCCCACGCCACATGGCGCCATGCGGTGCCTCCTCCACAGCTCCTCTCCCTCCGTCCTTATCCCACCGGTAGATCTTTTCTCATGGGCTTTTCACCTGTATAAATAGGATGCAACGGACAGAAGTGTGGGGAGGTAACAAACAAAGGTGAGAGCAACTGCAGCGGCTGTGTGCGGCAGTGAGCCATGGGTAGTAAAAGGTGAGATAGGTGAATAAGGGGAGAGGAGGAGCAGAGAACTGCGGTTCTCATGAGACCCTCACGGTGAGACTTTAAACAGTGACAAGCTCACGGAGATATGTCACCTCGACCTTGGATTTGGAGGGTGGACACTTGAAGTTGACTCTAGTAGTCATCTTTTGACTCTGCGAGTCAAAGACGTAATATATATATATATTTATTTATTTCTGCTGCGTGACTAAGGTACGTCCTTGCACCTAAGCTCTTGTGTTCATTTGTTTATTATTATATTTCGGGGCTAACCAACACATATAATGGAAGAGAAGAGTTTCAAGTGTGTGTTTGATACTAGTGTTGTAAAAACAAGACCAGTGATTGAATCGGAGAAGTCTTACATAGGTCCGGTGATAGGAATCAACATTGAGCATTAACACTTTATTTTTATATTTGTGTCTTTTTGTTTATATTTATATCCTTAGATAATTAGGTTTGTAATTATAAGACATTATAAGCCAATTTATTAGTCTTTAAAAATCTTTGAGTTTCTTTACAAAAAGGCCATTGAGTTTCTATGTAAATTGTCAGTGGGTCCAACGGGGTCCCCCACCCTCTTTCCCATTGGTCCACCTACGTTCTAAGACCCATGTGGGACTAGTTCAAAGTCCAAGATTAGACTTGGATCAGGGGGGACAAAAAAATAAAAATTCAAACTTGGACTCCCCTCAATCAAGGGAGCGCCCCCCTTATATAGTTGTTTAATGCATGTTGTATTTTTATTTAATTTAAATGACCACATGGGGGAAGAAAATGCTATCCCTAGTTTACTCCTCCCTAACCCTAGATCTAGGGGTAATTTAGGCCATTTGTACATTTCTATATAATCCATGTATTTTCTATTTTGTGAGAATTAATGAGAAAAAAGATTGGAAATTATCCAAGAGCCCAAGGGCGCCCCTCCTCTCCTCTTCCCTTGCAGATGGATTTCTGTGAAATTCTTGAGGTGTGAAGCCTCCCCATTTCCCCCTCTCTGAGTGAGAAACTCAGCACCGCCGCCACCGCCGCCACCGAGCCGCCATTGCACCACCACCACCGCCTCGTCGGAGTTATGTCCACCCTTGGACAGAAGCTTGAAGCCAAAATTTTATCTCCCAATCAGGAGATCTGTTCGAGCTCCACTTTTGAGGGTTTGTTCCTCGTATCATCACTCATCCCCAGTTCAATTTTTGTGTCATTTCACATTCGTTTAGTGTTTCTCCAGTATTTTAGTTTTCATCCCCAACAATATGCCAGTTTGCAGATCTGCAGGACAGTGTCCTCCTGTCGTATTTTCCCCCCACCCTTAGCCATCTTTAAAAATTCTCAAAAAAATCATACGTGTTCCTCACATCCCCCTCTTCCACCCATAATTTTCTCAGAGTCTAGATCTACCACTTTTGTATCGGTCAAAAATCATTCTCAGGCAGATCCTGTTCTATCCTGACTGTCTGTAACCTGAATCAGTAAAAAAATCTTGAGAACAGTCATTTTCATTTCTAATCCATCTGCTGGACGGATCTGAAATAATTATATGTTGTAGCCCTTTGAGTCCTCTATCCATCGGTACCAATTTTGCATCGATCTGACACCGGATCTGGGCGCAGAAATTCTTTTCGTGGAGACGCGCATTTCAGATCCGAGAACATGCCAGCAAGACAGTCCACCAGTAAATCCCGGTAAAATACGTCAGGATAGCTTCAGCGACCGCCGCTCCCGGAGATCGATCGGCATCCCCCCTGCAGCATCCCAACAAGCCGCCGCAGCAAGGAGACGCCCGGGCACCACCGTCCCAGCAGCTGGCCCTGCCTGCTGTCCGCGGGCCCCGCAGAATCGAGTCGGACCAGTAGCCCATCTCCGGCCCCCGGAGCGTTCCAAATTGCTGCCTGTCAACCCGAGTTCGCTACTCCTGGGACCCATTGTAGCCCGTTACCTCCCTACGTGGAGTGGGCCTTGAAATCATTTATGTAATTATTATGGATTATTTGTACCTGGAGTACGAGTTCCGGCCGGGATCGTCTTCCCCACGCTCGGAGCGTGGAGGTACACTCGCCACCCTCCTACTTTGGCATTTTGCTCAATTCGTATATTTTCATATGCCGCTGCACGAGTGATATGTTAATTAGCTCGATATTTATTTTTATCACCGCTGCGGGAATGAGTGAGTGGGACCCGTCCCATGACTCAATCCAAGGACACGCGAAAAAGTCGATATCCGAGACTCATTGTCAGTTTCTCAATTGCGCATATCCACACGCTTTCCTCGCTTAGGGACGTCCGCGAGTTAGAGTCCCAGATTCGCGTCCCGTCCCGCATCATCCAGTCAATTTTAGACTGACTACTTAAATTTTGTCTTTGGATCATGGTTTGCCGACCCGACCGACTCGGTCGACCCGGTCTCGGCCTGGGTCGGGTCGGGTCGGTGCCGTCTCGGTCCGACCCGGTCCGTCTCGCTCAAAAACATCACTTTATATATAAATATATAATATAAAATAATATAATAAAATAGAAAAATACACATTATATATAAAATATAATATAATATAATATTAAAATAATATGCCGACCCGGTGGTGACCCACGGCCCGACCGACCCGGTCCCGACCTGGGTCGGGTTGGGTCGTGCGGGTCGGGGCGACCCGCACCGGGTCGGCAAACCATGCTTTGGATTGAGCTGTTTTATTTAGTTAGGTTATTATATATTGTGTGTATATATATACTTATTTTTTAATATAAAAGTTATTGTGGTGCGGTGGTGAGTTTAGTCCAAAATAAATGATGGTTCTTTAGTTCAAGAGATTCATAACATTTTGTGAAAAAAAATAGTATTTGGCTTTGAACCAGACTGAACTGGGCTAAAATAGTAAATTTATAATTGTTTCACCCCGCCTTTTAAAAAAGGGGAAATTGCTGAAAAGGGTAGAAAAACTTTCACAATGTCCAGTAGGGACACTATAGCTTTAAATGATCTAAAAAGGGCACTCTTCGTAAACATCGTATCTACAACTACAAGAGACAAACAACCAATAATGTCCTTGTTTAACAAACAGACTTCTTTAATATATATATATATATATATATATATATAAAATATGAATTTCATATCCTTTAATATAATATATCTAAAAGATGATATCACTTACTATAAAATCAAAATTGACATGTAATATTGCGAGCATCACATTGTCAACGAATATATACGTATATAAAAACATAAAGTATTTTACATATGAAAATAGCATACCTCATTTGATCATCTTTTCTTCGGTATAATGAAATAAATAAATTAACTTTATATTTCAATCCCAACCAATTAATAATCATATTTTTAAACTTCATTTAGATATATTAAAATTTATATTATATAGTTTTGAATTAGAATAGCTTACCTGTTGAACAATGGGGAGCATTTTTGATATTATTTTATAAAAAATATATATCTTTTCCCTTTATGGATATTAAGTTCAAAAAGAGTGTCTTTTTAGATATTTTAAAGTTAGAATGCCCTTATTAGATATTTCAATAGTTTTTTTGCCCTTCCGAGTAATTAAAAATTTCCCATTTAAAAAACTGTGGTTTTCCAATCAATGGGTCGGAGTAAATTTTGCAGGTCTCTGGATATAGATGTAATGTCCTCCGGTGATACCAATGGGCGAGATATTTAGATGGGCCCTGCAGCATGGGCTTTTTAAGGAGTTAAGACCCCGCCCGAGGAGATCTTTCTAAAACAGCCCACTGGGCGTTTTGGGTAGATGAGATAATCGAATCCAATCCAAAGTATTCCCTGCAACACTAATGGGAGTTCATTTCGAAATAAGATTACTCATATTGGACAAGAAATAAAAAACCCAAAAAGTAATAATGGCATCCTAACTATTGTAGAACTTTCAATAAAAGAAACAAAATTATATAAAAAAAGATGCTAAGATGATATATTAAGTTCACACATAAGAAACAAAAACCCAAACAGAAACCTCGGGCCAGATGGGTTCTACATCACAATCATGGAAACTGAATAAGAAAGATACTTCCGTCTAAGTGGCGCTTGGAATGTTCTAAATTGACATGATACTGTGATTTTTAAAATTGGACACCTTTAGAACCGGAACTTTTGAGGGGTAGGGTTTAAAGTGACATAATACTTTGTTTCTGCAGTGGGGTACTCCAATTTTGGCTCGCTGCATATTTGATTTTGAGATGTAGAGTTACCTCTAAACTTGATCTTGTGCTAAATAAATAACTTTGGAGTTATGGATGTGATGATCTGTTGAGAATAAGAAGCAGACCTACTACTCCAAACTCAAATTTTCGTCACATAAAAAGGATTAAAAAAGATCAATTTATTATTCATGTGACGCAACATGGCAAGTGTAGGACATTAGGTACGGACCCAAATTAAGATAGTATAGGACATTCGGACACCATAAAAATGTAAATTTTTTATTAAAAAAAACAGAGTACTTCACCTATTATAAGGTTGTGTTATTGGATTCTAAGCAACAGAAAAAATATTGTTTTAGAAAGAGAAAGAGGGTTGGGTGGGGGGTGGTGGAGGGATCATACTCAGGAGTATGTTCATGTATGTGTTAAGGATAATAAAGAATCTCACATGGGCAAGTAGGCTCTGAGAGAGAGAGAGAGAGAGAGAGAGAGAGGGGGGGGGGGGAGGGGGCAGCATGGGAGGGGCCAAGAAAGATGGATTCCTTCATCCAGCCTGAAGGGAACTGGAAAGCGAGAGCTGGGGTTGGCACTTGTCACATGTCCTTAGCCCTCCAACACATGGCTACCGGCGCATGAACAACTGGAGCAACCCCACATTCCCATGTGCCCCAAATGTAATAAATAATTTTACATGTCCCTCTCCCTCCCCCCCTCACAAACCCACCCCCCCACCACAACACTTTCAGCATAAGCAGCGTCTCCACAGTTCCAAGAGTTTTTAAATTGGAACCAGATGATGGTGTAGTGACAACTGGTCGGCAAACGATTTGATTACACAAAAGCAACCCGCTGCTCCAAACCATTCAATGCTCAATAAACAAAAAGAACAACAACAATGGGCAGCTGTGTACAGAACCCCCAAGACCAAGAAGAATCAGAGAACGAAATAAACAGCCTACAGAGACGCCAGCGAGCAGCATTATTATTATACAAGAATACAGCAGATGGAACAAGAGAAGAGGAGGCAACCCCATCCCCACACCACCCCACCCAATGAAATATCTCCAATACACCAAAGAAAATATAACAGGAAGAAAAGAGGGAAAAAAAACACCAGCAAGAAAGAAGTGGTGGAGAAACGGAAGCGAGGCGGGTCACATGCAAACAAAGATTGGGATGGCCAGCCCTTCACAAGCGGCAGCCAGTCATGGAGAGGGGGCACCACCCCCAAGTGCCAAGGGTGGTGGTAGTTTCCAAGGTTGCACAGCTCGGAGAAGCATGACCTCCCCCCTCCCATCCCGGTTAGGGAGGGAAGAAATCTCACATCACAGAGTTGCGTTGCGTGGGATTTCACCTGGACGTTGCAGCAGCACAACCTTTCCTTCTCAGGCAAATCACCCCCCTCGTCCAATCCAACTCCTCATTCCCGGGAACTTTATTTATGGGTCACTTCACTTCCCTTTTGTCCTTTTTTTTTCTCTCCATTTTTTTTTCTGGGTTCTACTTTCTGTCTGCATGGTCCTTTTGATTTTCTTTCCTTCAGGAGGTGGCCTTGGTGACGTCCTTGCTCGACCTGTTATACTTCATGTGGCTCCTCACGAGCTGGCCGGCAGCGAGAGCCGACATGAGGGACAACTCCCCGCCCAGGACAGCCCCGGCCACGATGGTCGCCAGCAGCCTGGCGTTGTCTCCGGGGGAGACCACATTCGCGCCCTTCACGCCGAGTAGGTCCAGGAGTGCAGCCTGCGCCGCTAGCTGGGTGCCTCCACCCACCGTGCCAACCTGCAACAGGACAAAAAATGACAGCGTCGATGAATGCACATCGGAAAGAAGGCAATGAGATCGCCTCAGCCCTGATGCAATGCACCCAGCCGATAGAGAGAAGCCAGGGACGTGCTGCCGCTGTGGCACATCTCCGGTGCACGGATTTACTGCACCACAGCATGCGGACCAGATAAGGCAAGGCAACAAACAAGTCATTAGGTTCTTTCTCCTCTCTCAACGGGAGTGTTCTGGCACTCCTGAGGGCCATCTCGGACTCCCAAAGCGTGGCACCCGACGACGGTAGAATCAAATGCTTGGGAAATGGCGATATAACGACACCCCTGAGATATCTGTGTACTTCATCGGTGCAAAAGGACGGGTGTTGATGCAGCTACAGGACGGGCTTCTTTCAAAGCTATGTAATTTTTAGTGTATCGAAAACAAAATGGTTTCTTGCGCACTCGGAAGGGGGAAGAACTACCAAGCTCGACATGACACTTGTTCTCCTCGAAGGAACACCTGTTCGCTGCTTCCATGCAAAGAAGGGTGCAGGTCCCCAGGTTTCTGCTGTATCAGTCAGCTTCAGGTTATGAAACCCTCGGGAAGTGGCTAGTGCGACTGATCCACGTTATTTCACAGAGGAAGACGCCAGAAGAAACCAAAACCTTCGGAATTGAGCAGACCAGTTACAGACCCAAGTAGTAGATGGCCAGAGATAGAACAAGGAACCTGAAAAGAGAAGGCGGGGGGGGGGGTGGAGGAGGAGCAAACCTCAACGGAAGGCATGGTGACAGAGACGTGGAGATCCTTCCCGTCGTTCACAGCTTCCATCATGGTAATGCAGTGAGAGCTCTCGACGTTCTGGGCGGGGTCCTGGCCGGTGGCGATGAAGATAGCGGCCACGATGTTGCTGGCATGCGCGTTGAAGCCACCAAGAGCACCGGCGACGGCGGACCCGGCCAGGTTCTTGAGCATGTTGAGCTCCACGAGGGCGGGCACGGTGGTCTTAAGGACCTTCCTCACCAGCTCCTCCTTGATCACCGCCTCGCACACCACGGACTTCCCCCTCCCTTCAATCCAGTTCACCGCAGCTGGCTTCTTGTCTGAACAGAAATTACCTACAAAGCAGGAATAGGATATCTAAGAATCTACGCCAAGATTTGCCAACTGCCCAAAATCAGAAATTGAAGAAACTCTCCATTACAACCAATTAATTGGTTGGCATTCTAATTTAGAAACTCAAATCACAAGGTCTAAATATGGAGTATCTAATAGATGATGGCTGGCAGAAGAATAAAATAAGAGCTGAAGAGAAAGGTACGTATGGATCCACCGAACCAGCCAGTTAAATTTCCCAATAACTAATGCATTAAAACGGGAGGGCGACAACAACTAAACGCTTTGGCTACAGAATTAATGGGTATCCAAACAGCCAAAGCCTCCCCACATCCTGTCAATATCTTCATGGACAAATTGCAGTCTTTGAAGGTGATGGCATCGGGACATCAGGAAGACGTCTGACATAAACTTACAAATGGGCATCCATGATGTAAATTTAGACTGGAATCAAAAGAGTAATATTATTAGGGAGGGTGGGAGAGAGACACACCAGAGATGCTGATGACCTCCACGTCAGGGAAGTCGTTCTGCAGGAAGTCCAGGACGTTTTGCACGCCCTTGGAGACCATGTTCATGCCCATGGCATCCCCGGTGCTGCAGCTGAACCTCATGTAGAGGTTCTTCCCTGCCATGGCGCACTGGATCCCTTGGAGCCTCGCGAACCTACTAGACCTGGAGAGGCAACCAGAAGAGGAAAGAAAACGAAAAGAAAGTTACGGCAAGAACATTGACACGCCCCCATAAAGCGTGGTATCAAAGCATTTTACTGCTCTGGAATGCCCGCATGAGATCCAGGAGAAGAAAATAGAGAAGCTACAACAAAGATGAGCATTTCTCCTAGACATATCAACAAACACATAAAACGCGACACAGATTGAGCACCCTCCCAAACTCATCTAGAATCAGAAGAGAAGACGAAAATATTGATCAAGTGTCTAGCGCACGATCTATAAGGATTGAAAGGGAAAATGCGTACCAAATGCACAATCAAACGGATCAAAATTTCTTCTTTCTTTGATCAAGCAAATTGGGAAAAATGGTGGAAGACGGGAGGGGGGCAGCGAAGAGGAACGGAACACACTTGTTAAACACCACAGAGAGGGTGTCGAAGTTGACGGGGTCCTCCAGGTACATCCTTAGCTCCGCCGCCCTCTTCGCGGATCCAAATCTCACAGCAGGGGCCCTGGTCATGCCGTCCCGGAGGATAACGCTCTCCGCGCCGCCGGAGTCCCTGATGGCCTTCAAACCTCTGTTGGTGCTCGCCACCAGGCACCCCTCGGTGGTCGCCATCGGCACGTGGTAGAGCTTCCCGTCGAGCAGCATCGGGCCCGCGATCCCCACCGGCAGCGTCACGTACCCCACCGGCATCTCGCAGCACTGCCCCAGTATCGACTCGTAGTCGAAGCCCTCGAGGGGGAGCCCCTCCAGGGACCTCCCCGTGGCCCTCCTCAGCGCCTCCCGCCGCACCCCCGCGGCCCGGCGGCAGTCCCCCAGTCTCGACTCGAGCGAGTAGGACGGGATCGAGCCGTCCAGCACGGCCTTGACGACCTCCTCGTCCTCGGCGGGCACGGGGGGCCCAGCGGCCAGTGCGGGGACGGGCGTGGCCGGCGCCATTCTCGGGGAAGACGGCGGGACGCGTGCGGGGGAGACCTCCGAGCACAATGTGGGGCATTGGGCGTCGTCGGCGGCGTCCTCCGCCGGGATGAAGTCGTCGTCGGCGCCGCGGGGGCCAAGGAAGGGCTGGATGAGCTCGATCCCGAAGAAGCTAAGAAGGTAGATGAGGGAGGACACCAGGGCGACGATGGCCGCCATGTCCAGCAGGTTGAGGACGTGCAGGGGGGCCCCGATCCGCACCTTCTCGCGCCAGCGGTTCATCAGGTAGTAGGCGGCGAGGAAGAACAGCGGGAAGAAGACCTTGTTGGTGTGGCGGATGGGGACGGGGAGGGCGTCGGAGGCCCTGATGGGGGGAGGCGAGGCGGGGTCGTCCTTGGCGGCGCGGGGCGCCGGTGCCACCTTGGAGGCGTGCTCGCCTCCGGGGATGCGGAGGGTCCCCGCGGGGCGCGGGGGCCGGGAGGAGGGGAGGCGGTGGCGGACGTCCATGGGCGCCGGGGGGGAGAAGGTGGGGCGGGGGCTGGTGGTGGTTGTGGGGGAGAGGGCGGCGAAGGGGGGCAAAAAGGGGCCCTTTTTCGGGTGTTCTCCTCCGCGTGGAGAGGGCGGAGACGGCGGGGGTTGTTGGGCATTTATAGAAGGGGGCGGCGTCCGTCCGTTCTCTTCCGCCATGGCTTCGGAGGAGAGATGATGAGACATGTCCAGTGTGGGGGATGGGCAGAAGATCTCCTGAGCCTCGGCGTATTGTGCCCAGCCAATGTAAAGGAGCAATTGTTAACCTCTCGATTGTACTGGTCGTATCAATTTTATATCGACACCATAACTTATAACACCGTACCGCTCCATATTATAAGGTGTCAAGATAAAAGAGTTATTTAATAAATATATATTATTATAAAATATAATAAAATATTATTTATGACTTAGTGGTTAGTAGATGTGTTAGTTGTACGTGAATTAAAGGGTTCAAATCTCGATCATATATTTTTTGGCTTATTTTTTTAAGAATAATGAAAAAAGTAAAAAAATAGTGTCACTAATTTATTTTGAACATAAATCCTAACCTTCCAAAGTAAGGGTCTTAACCAAACCCCCTATGAAATCATAAGGGTTCAAATCTCAGTCATATATTTTTTGACTTATCTTTCTTAAAAAATAATGAAAAAAGTAAGAAAATAGTGTCACTAGTTTATTTTGAACCCAAATCCTAACCTTCCAAAGGAAGTCTCTTAACCAAATCACCTATGAAATCATATTTGATATAAAATAATATATATAATATTTTTAAAAAATAAATTACGTACCTGAGGAGGGTAAATCTGGTCTGACCCAGATACGGCCCAACGACGGACGGCCCACTAAGGTTCGAGCGTGCTAAGCCCGGTCAAGAGACTAGCACATGCGCTCAACCCAATAAGAGGAAGCCCGGCCCAGCAAAGCATCGGATTCCACGACCGCAACAGCTACGGCCCAAGTGAAGTTCTCGCCGGAGGACACTCCGACGACCGACCGTTGCCCCCATGACGTCGGCCTTGACCCCGTAACGGGTGAGCACACGCCATGAGCGTCGTAAGACTCGCCCAGGGAATGGGGGGCTATTGAGGAGGGGGAAAATAGTCATGCCCAATGCGGCCAATTAATGCTGGGACCAGTATGACCCTCATTGGCCGACCCACAATCCAAAAACGTTAGCCTTTCCACTCGGGACTAGCTGACCCACAGGCTTGAACCTCGTGCACGTGCGCCTCAGATGCTATGACACTCGCTAACGGGTGAACGTTGGGGTCAGAATCACAGGGAGTTACCCCAACGGGCATCGGGTCTCACTCACGTCGTCGAGATGCCCGTCACAATACCCTTCCAATCCTCAGAGAACGGGCGAGTGGGCAACAAACGATCCCCATGATCGGGCAGCTCTTTGCTCCACTAACCACGCCCCCACTAATTCAGAAAATAGACGACTCCAAAGTGAATCATATAAATAGAGTTCTGAACGGGCCACTGGACACACACAAGCAGATACAAAGAACACAGAGAGAGACAAAGTACCCACAATGCCACGAAAGGTCTTGATACTTCATAGCATTCTCCAGAGCACTCGGTGTCTCTTCTGAGCACTCCCACCTTCCTCTGGGCACCCTTCTCTCTCTCTCTTCTCTCTTCTGCTTTCGCCCATTCATCTCACCGACTTAAACATTATAGGGTTGTCTCCTGGGATCACACCTTGGGCTCCTTCTGGGGAGCAACTCGTTGGTTGTAGATTTTCTTGGGGCGACTTTGATTTAAGCATCTAAGGGTTGTCTCATGGGATCACACACATGGCTCCTTATGGCGAGCTGCTCATTGGTTGCAGATTTCCTCGAGACGGTTGATCTCACTTTCCAATAAAAAAATTTAATGGTGTAGTACGAGGCCCGAGGTAACACATTTATGTCTCTACACTTTTTATATGAATGATTAAAATTAATTAAATAACTATTTTTAGAAAATAATATTATAAATATTTCTTTTAGAATAAAATATAAGATTTTTTGTATATATTTTTGTTAAAAGTGAATTTGTGTACGAATCTATCTTAGATTTGTATTTCCCCGTGTCTCCTTCGCACGCAAAATTGACCTATATGATAAACTTTCATGGAATATGTATGGAATATTCCATCTAATCTGTCATTTTTTTATTTTCAGACAAATTATCCCTCTCCTTTCTCTCTCTCTCTCTCACCCCCTCCCATGCATTGTTCACTGGTCTCTAGTGTGGTCCCTCCTCTCTCTCTCTCTCTCTCTTTTACACACACGCGCATGCATGTGCACGTGTACCCACCACGAATGCTTTAGAAATTTTAGAACCTTATTTAATCACCATGTATGATTAACTGTGATTTTCCAACATTTTGATAACCGAGGATGGTAGGAAGGTTTTGGGTGACATAATTCACACGTAAAGTGTTGGAATCTTTTCAAATTTTAAAAGGTTTGAGTCTCTCTTTATGTTGATTATCCCACGTTAGAAAATGGAAAAAGATTCCATTTACTTTTAATCGGCACTCGTGTCTTTGTTGCGTACTCATTTGGGGAGACTTAGAGGTTGGCCTATTTGGGCTAGTGAGCTTTTTGGCCCGTATTCGCTTTCTCACACACGTGCGAATTATCTTGCCGTGCGTGCGATTTCTGACAATCATTTTATTTTTATTTTTATTTTATTTTTGACCATTTGACCGAGCGTCTCTTGGATTCTCTCCGCGTCTCTTCGGATTCCCCTCTTTAGGCGGACGGGTGTGACTCGGTCAATGGTCACTTCCGAAGAGGGTATTTGAAGAGGGTATTTGAAGATGGTCATTTTTCTGTGAGAGGTACGGCTTAAGATTCTCTCTCACCCGATGGCTATCTCTCTCGAACTCCTCTCTCCCATTGTATTCTTCTTCTTGCAAGAGCCTCCTCTCACAGTGGTGTTCGCCCCCGGTAACGCGAGTTGGAGTACACCTTCGCGCCGCCATCGGTTTGGGTCGTTGTATCTTGGGAGAAGTTCTGTCGCGAAGCCTATCTTCACCGGAGTAGGGGCAGAACGACTCTAAAGAAAGTGACTACGCGCTTCGACCCGAGTTTGCTCTTCTTGATCGTTTAATTCCCTTTGATTTCCGTACTTAGATCTAGTAGAAAAGCTCTACCCGTGAATATTTTTTTTCCATCAGCGTATACAAGCAGATGTAGATTGAGGATAAACCTTCATGCAAATTCACTTTTAATAGGAGTATATATGCAAGAAACTAAAAAATATATTGTGATTGTCCTTTTCATTGACATTGAAGTACACATGTTACCTAATAGAGCAATGTTAGGGTTTTTGCCATCTAATTTGTTACTCTCATTTCAACAATCTGATTTTATGGTTGGATGACTAAGATGAGGACAACTCGAAACTTTATGTATGGTCCTCCCAAGTTTGGAAGCACTGAATTTAAATTTTACCCTTCCCACTGTCCAATTTGAAAATAATTAAGGGGGCCAGCTTCAACTGCACGCCGAGCCCCCTCCCCTTCTGTCGCAGGGAGCCCTCTCCCTTGCGGAACCGCCGGTGGGGGGAGCTCCTGTCGGGAACTCCTCCCCCCTCTCCTCCTCCTCTTCAGGAGGCTCCGACAGGTGAGTCCATTGGACCCTCCTGGTTTTGTTAGGGGGGTTTCAAACCCCTTCTGGAACCGTCAGGGGAGCCCTCCCCTGGAAACCTCACCTCTTCCCCCCTCCCCGCTCCGCCGGCCCTCCGCCCCCCTCTTCCCGTCGGCCCTCCGCCTCTTCCCCCCCTCCTCCCTCCGCCGGCCCTCCGCCTCCCACTCCCCTTCCCCGCCCCCTCGTGCGCGCCGCCGCCGGCCCTCCGCCATCCCACCTCCGCCGGTTCTCTGCCCCTCTCCACCTCTTCCCACGGCCCCAGCCCTCCGCCCCTCCGCCGCCTTTCCCCCCCTCCCCCACCCGCCTGCTTTTCCTCCCGCACCCGCAGCCGTCCCCCTTTCCCAAAGCCCATCCCATTGCGCGTCGTCCCCCCCTCTCCCCTGTGCTACCCCCCCATGCTCCTTCTCCTCCTCCGCATGTTTTCCCCCACCCCTGCCTCCTGCCATCGTCGCCCACCCCGGTCCCCTTGACCTCCTGGCCCCTGTGTATCGTCACCCCTTTTGCAGCCCTCAGTCCTCCCTCCCCTTCGTCTTCCCCCACTCTTTGGTCCTATCTACCGCCAGCTTGGGCTTTCTCTCGGGTTTCGACGGAGTATGGGTCAGGTCCTCGTGATGCAGGTTATGGGTCTCTTCTCTCGGTTTCGAAGAAGCTCGGAGATACTGCACATGCCCCCCGTATCCAACTGGATATCGGCCTCCCGAGCATTCTCTACTCACCGCTTCGTGCTAGAGCGATTCGACAGCCAGGCGCGCCTCGAGGAAGGATCCTGCCACCTTCAGCATAGGTCTGCTCGTCTTAGGCTTTTCCTAGAACTCCCACCTTCGGTGTCGCCTCTGATCTCCAATGTTCCTCGTTCTCCTTCTGTTTGTTCGTCGCTCGGGTGTCGGCATGGGCCTTAAATGGTCTATCTGTTTAGTTTTGATTTTCTGCTTCTTCATGTACTATTGAACGTTTGGTATGAATGATATATCTTATGCTTCAAAAAAAAATGAAAATAATTAGATGCTGAAAAAAGTTGGTGATAAATTGAGTGACAAAAAGAGTAACATCTTAATATTTATCTAATGTCATCCTCTCCTTAATGTCAACTCCTCTTACTTCTATTGAGACAACTACGCAAGCTACCCATGGTAAGATTTGGCGAAAGCAGGGGTGGACACTGCAACAACCAAGAGTCTCACAACTCAAGGTAAGAGGATCTCCCTTTTTTGAAGAAGTTAATAGGGTGTTTGGTTGTAATTTTTCACATTTTTCCTCTCAAAATAAAAATTAAGAATGGATAACCTATTTAACCACGTTTGGTAAGTCTCTCTAATTTTTTAGGATGAAATTTTATCCCGCTATAACTTTCTTCAAAATAAAAATAAGTCTTTTCATTTTTTTTCAGAGAGGCACGACCTCTAGGCGTCTCTGTCCACTCTCTATGCTGACGCTCCCTCTCTCTCCCTCTCCCTCTCGGTGCTCCCTCTCTGTCTCTCTCTCTCCCGATCCCCCTCTCTCTCTCGACTGTCGCTCCTCTCTCTCTCCCGGTGCTCTCTCCTGGCGGTCGCTCCCTCTCTCCCTGTGCACTCCCTCTCTCTCCTGGCAGCAGAGTGAAATTGAGCCAGTTGAAAGAGGAGGAGGCTTTTGAGCTCTTCCGACGCCACCTGAACAACGATCCCCTACTGGAGTCTTGGGCCGATGTGGGAGCACGCAATGGAGTATTGCAATGAGTCCCTGAGTCGACCGGGGAAGGTGTTGTTCCTTCGTTACGAGGAGATGAAGGAGGATCCCCGTGGGCGTCCTCCGGAGGCTGGTGGAGTTCTTGGGGTGCCCCTTCTCGAAGGAGGAGGAGAGGGAAGGTGCGGTGGGGGAGATTTTGGAGCTGTGCAGCTTCCGGAGCTTGATCGGCCTCATAGTGAACAACGAGGGGGAGATTACGATGGTGAAGCGCATCCCTTTCCCGAGAAAGTCGTACTTCTGACGTGGCGAGGTCGGGGGCTGGAGGAACCATCTGAGCCCCGAGCAGGCGGGGAGGCTGGACATGATCACCGAAGAGAAGCTACAGGGAACCGACTTGAAGCTTTCTTAGATTACCTTGTTCTTCTGCAGGTTCTTCTAAGCTAGTTACTTCCTCTTTCCTTCTGTCCCATGTTGCATTCACATCTCTTCTCCAGATGTTAACGGGACAACAAGAGTTGAAAAGAAAAAGGGGAATGGTCGATGGAACACTCTCCTTCCTAAATGTTTTTATTTTTTTTCCTTTGTCTTCTTTAAAGTTGTTTCGACAGGATACCTGTGCTCTGCGTCATAGATTTGTCCAACACTTTGATAGAAGAACTCCTGGGAGGGATCGGCAAGGTGAAACAGCTTCGGCACCTGAACATGTCGCGTACAAGGATTAAATGCCGATGCTCCCTCTCTCACCCGGTGCTCTAGCTCTCCAGGCGCACTCTCTCTCTCTCTCTCTCAAACAAGTTTACATAAATTTTAAAAATTATGATACTTTTATCAAATAGATAATATTATTTTTTTAATTTTAAAATTTAAACTAAAAATTGACACGATACAATTTTTTAGATAGAAAGAGTTTCTTTAAAAAAATTACTCCTAAACACCCTATAAACTCAAACATCAAGTCTCTATATTGTGAGACGAGGAATTGAAGTAACAACTTTGCAGGTCCTACATTCAAATACTCTTTTCAAATGGTTGAAAAAAATCTCCTACTTAAGGAGAAGCATTTGAAACTGTTCATAACTAGGGATGCAAAGTGTTACTTCTTATGTCAAATAGTGTATATATCCATATCCTTATCTTTAAAGAAATTACTACTTATCCTTAAAATGTATCGGAACTGAAAATTTTAAAAGTTAACGTCAATAATCTAAAAATAATAATCTTAAGACTATCAAAAGAAATAAAAATAATATTGATTTGCGTGTGCTAATATTATCTCAACTCAATGATAGATCTATGTTATCTCAAAATTATCGAATCATATTTTTAAGATAATAAAATAAACATGAATTTTAGGTCTATTTATAACGTCTCACTATATCACCTTCTCAAATAATACATAAGTCTCAAGTATATAAGTTGAGACATACCATCTCAATCAACAATAGATCTAAACCCCAGTTAAAAGACTCGAGGCACATGTCTCGAGGTCTTTTTCAAGTACATCGTCTTTCAGACATAAGTCTTGGTGTATTGAGGCGTTGTCTTTTTAAACAATGTATGTGTGTGTGAGAGAGAGAAAGTGTGTAAGGGAGAGAGAGAGTCAACAATATCAATGAAGGATCGAAGTTGAGGAAGGTAAAATTCGCTAGGCCCAGTGCGGCCCAACAATGCCAGGCCCACGATCGCCCGACCCAGTCAAGCCTGAGGAAGGCTCCTCGATGGTCTCCAGTCTAAGCCGGGCGTACGTCTCGGTTGAGGCCCACGGAGGATTCGCCAGCCCACGGGTAAGATTGATGCGAGTATCTTGGGCTCCGGAGAACTAGCCATTGACCAAACGTTACCTCCGCCATTATAGACCCTTCCCCGGCAGGGACAAGGTCACGCCCACAGTGCCGACATTCTCTCCAAGAGACCCCTCTTCCCAAATAAGTAGGTGTACAACGAGCAACTCTCCCCACGCTCAAGGGGACGTTACTCCACGACCTACTCCCTTTCCCCATTGAGGAACTGGTCCTCACCGCCAGGACAACCTATATAAATAGGCCCCCGATCAGACGCACAAAGGAGGATAGAGACACATAAAGATAGAAGTAGAGGCACGCAGAAAGAGACGAAGCCTCTGCCCACCACTCCGAGCACGCTCCGATCACTCTCTAGGTTCTGCGAGCACTCTAGGAGCCCTTATTCCTACACGCAGGCTTGTCCACTCTGTTCTTAAGCTCTCTCTCCTCTCTCTCCTCCAGATAGTTTTCTTCAAAGTACATTCCTGACTTAAGCATCAGAGGGTTGTCCTCTGGAGAAACGCCCAGGGTTCCTTCTGATGTCATCTCTCTAGTGTTTGTAGGCTTTCACGGGTGACTGGTAGATCTTTCCCAATAAATAAATTTTAAAAGTGTGGTACAAAGTTTAGGGACCATCTTTCTACCTCTACAAAAGTGCATTAAAGAGAGAGAATGTGTGTGCGCGTGCCAACAATAACAATGAAAGATGTTAAGTGTACTCAAAATTGCTCAAATATCTTAAGGAAAAAAAGGAAGAGTCTACAATGGTTTGAAGAATGGAGATGTACTCACGATTGCTTATAAGTACATTTTCTCTCCGAGAAAGACTTGTTATACTTCGATAAAAAAAAAGACTCCACAAAGTATGAAGGTATGCTCGAAAATTACTGAGAATCGTGCACTCTCTATTGGAGAGGATATATAAAATATTTTTTGAAAATAAACTTTACAACGACGATGAAGGATGATGGTATAGATCATAGAGCCCCTCCCTCTCTTTTCGTGTCTTTCCATTGCCCATAACCATTCTTCTAATAAGAGAGTGTCATCAACAAGTACCATGTCTCCAAGTTGAAGCATTAGCAAGCACCTTATGACCAAGTGAGCCGCTCTTTAAATAGAGGGCAATGCCATTTATTATGGATGATGGTGGTACAGAGCCTTGTCCCTCTATTTTTGTCCTTTTCATTGCCCATAACCACTATAATGACAGTGTTGCTTTATCGAATACCTTGTGACCAACCAAGTGACCCTAGCTAGGGAGCACAGTGACCGTGACCTTGCCCACAAATGGGGAAGGTAGATGAAGTCATTTATTTTGGGGGGGATGGTAGTACAAGACACCCCCCTTCCCTCTGTTTTTGTGTCTTTTTCATTGCCCATGACCACTCTCTGATGACAACACTAGCCAGTACTCCGTGGCCAAGTTGACCCTAGGGGGCATCCTGACGGTAACCTTCACCACCGCCGATGATGGAGCTAGAATTAATGAAAGTAAGGATTTTTATTAAACTTCAAATACATGTGACAATATTTTTTCCCTAAAAGAGCGTACGGTAAAATTGAAATTTAAGAACATTAAGCTCTTATTTGATAGATGGATAGATAAACTGAGGGATATCTTTTGTGAGTTAATTTATTTCAAAGTTTAGTCCTATTTATTTTGATAAACAACGGTTTAAATAGGAGGATAAATTATTCCACCAATTTTGTTGGGTTAATTTAACTGAGATACATGAGAGTTGTCCCTCATTGTGATAAGATTAACTTTATTATCCTATGAAATTAAAAGATAGATAAAATGTGATTTATTCCCGTGATAAACCGAGGATATCCCTCTATAAAAGAGGGACTAAAGGAAGCAAAGGTAGAGCAGCAAACTCTTGGAAGCTCCAACCTTTGGAGGCTCCGGTCAAGAGAGCTCCCCCTTCCATCTCACATATGTGTATTATTTGCGGCAACCTATATATTGCTGTTATACCTAATTATCTTACAAATTTTTTTGTAAAAGAAAAAAGAGAGAGCTCCCCCTTCCAACCCATTTCTTCCCTTCTAGGGCAAGATAGTTTTTATTTTTATTTTGTAAAAATAACCTCCTTATAAATTTATTTAGGGCCACTTTGATAATAAGTTAGAATAACTTAACTCAAGTAGATTCGGGGTGGGCTATGCCTGGGTTTCTCTCCCCCTCCTCTCTCTCCTCTAGCATCCCATTCCTCCACGGCCACTCCCTCCGCCCTCTCCTCCGGCCTCCCCAACCTCCGACGTCCTCCTCCCTCTCTGCCACTGCCTCCCCTTCTCCCTCCCTCTCCTCATGTCCCTCCTCCCTCCGCCGTGGCCTCCCCCTCCTCCCTTTGTCGTCGCCTCTGTCGTGACTTATGTCATGTTGATAACTCGCCAACTTAAATGTCTCCAAATATGATACTGTACGGCCGACTTGCGCCGACACTATACTAGTTTGCAAACCCTATTGCTAAGTAAAGTTTTATCTACCTTCTTAGATAGATCTCCTCCTTGTCTCTACTAGGTTTTACCTCTGTAGTATGATAAGGTTTTGCCTTAGCTCTACTAGATTTCTTCCCTTGCATTGGTTAAGGTTTATTGTCCTCATCTACCTCTACTTCGACAAAGTTTTGAAGTTGTTGTATCCAAATTTCATCGTTCATATGTCAAAGTCTAGAGATACCTACCCTTTTTCTTTTCTTAAAATTCAATCGACTCTGCCCCAATGGATTATGCTTCGGCACAGTTTGCTATGCCATGGTTGGTGACACTTGTGGCCATCTATGCAGCTGATCAGGAAGGCACATCACCGCTCGCTCGCCGTGTATTCAGGAAATCTCTGGTAAGAGTTTTCCAAAAGTTTCAATTAACTCAGACACTGCAGGTCGTCCTAATCCCAACATCAGAAAGTAGCATCTCAACATGCAAGTTTACAACTATAATTAGCGGCCTTCAAGTTGCACTAAGAATAATTTATTTGTGAGAATATAAAAGATCAATAGGTATTCATGACTTTAACAGGGACATCGTGCCTGTAACAACTTGTATTAAGGCCTTTGAGTCTTCTTAGCTGAAACTTTGACTTCCAATTAGAAGTGGAAAAGCTAGTTGGGATTATGGTATGAGATGAGGGATTATGGTATGAGATGAGTGACCATCTCCACCACCTTAGTAGGATAGAGACCAAAGAGTTTTTTTTTCACCAACATCAAGTGAGTCATTTTTTTTTCTCCACCTACAATTATCGAGTGGACTTAGTAATGGGTCAACTTAGAATTGCCAAAATGGGCCTCGGATCTAGGACTTTGACTGGTTTGAATCTTGTGGTGTCGAGTGTAAGCCCGTTACTTAAGGTCCGCTTTGTTATCAGAATTGTCGGGCGATTTACAAACCGATGAGAGAGACTTGTGGGGGGCCCACACTCTCCCCTCACACACATGAGATTTAACCGACCCCGAGTACCGTATTCGAAACTGGATGACGCCCTGGATTCCTCGTAAATCAATCAGGATTTAGATGAATAGTTATCCTCCTAGACGGGTAGAAAAGTTACCCATCCAATATAATGTTGGTCCATATCATTGACGCACTTCCATCCATTTATCACCCTTATTCATATATTTGTCACTCTAAGATAGTTAATCTGGATCAAGGTGACTAGTTATCCTCCTAGATGGGTAGAAAAGTTACCCGTCGATCCAATACACTATTGGTCCATATCATTGACACATGGGTCCCACCCATTAAATTCCTTAAATGCTTCTTAAATGCTTATGTACACTTCCATGTATTTGTCACCCATAAATAATCATTCAGGATCCAAGTGAATAGTTATCCTCTTCGACGGGTAGAAAAGTTACTCGTCCAATACACTATTAGTCCATATCATTGACACGTGAGTCCTACCCATTAAATTCCTTAAATGATTCTTAAATGCTTATATACACTTCCATCTATTTGTCAACATTATTCATGTATTTGTCACGTTTAGATAGTTATTTTTCACCTTTAGGTAACTATTTGTCACCCTTAAATAGCATTGAAAGTCTCATTCGTCGTCTCAGGAATGTGTGAAAACTGATAGGAGTTGACTATTTGTCACTCTTACATAACTATTTGTCACCCTTAGATAGCTATTTTCACCCTTAGATAGCTAATTATCACCCTTAAATAGCATTGAAAATCTCATTCGTCATCTCGGGAATGTGCAAAAATTGACAGGAGTTAGACTATTTGTCACCCTTACATAGCTATTTGTCACCATTAGATAATTATTTCTCACTCTTAGATAGCCATTTGTCACCTTTAAATAGCATTGGAAGTTTCATTCGTCGTCTCGAGAAAACGTAAAAACTGACATGAGTTGGCTATTTGTCACCCTTACATAGTTATTTGTCACCTTTAAATAGTTATTTTCACCCTTAAATAACTATTTGTCACTCTTATAACATTAAAAATCTCATTAGAAATTCGTGTAAAACTGGCAAAAAATGAGGCCCGGGTAATAATCTCTCTCTCTCTCTCTCTCTCTCTCTCTCTCTAGCGCGCGCTCGCTAGCTCACTCGCCTGCCCGAATCGCTTTTGAGGTTGGGAAGCAATTCCCCATGTAATATCTGACCACGGTGGGACGAGGTCAGATATTCTGAGGGTGTTCATTATTTAGTTTAAGTTGAAGTATTAAATCGAACTAATCAGTTGGATTTTGTTTGATTTAGAAACGAAAGTTGAGATTTTGCCTAACTTCGTTTGACCTCAAAGACTTGGAAACCTAATCAAACAGAGATTATAAAATCCCCCACAAACTTTTTATAATCGAAAATGTAAGGCCTATTCTAATATAGATATTTGGTAATTTTAAATTACTAATAAATGGTTTCCAGTTCTAAGTAAAGGATCATTGGTCAGTTTAAAGTAAAACCCGAACAATTAATTAATCTCTTTTAGGCAAATTAATTTATTTGGATGAAAAATATCACATATCACTGTCTCCTTAAAAAATCAAATCGAACTCTCAAATCAAACCTGTCAAATCGTAAAAACTCCAGTTTAATTTTATAATACTATTTGGAATGGTCTTTTGATTTGCTGGGATTTCATGAACCGTCACCAGACCACAAATCAAAATTATGAAACCCCCAGCCTCCAAACACGAGCGCCCCCCCCCCCCCCCCCCCCGATTTGCTTTGTGACGAAGCAAGTCCATGCAAATTGGCGTGGGTTCGGGGGAGACACGTGCACTTCTCGTGCCATTTTTCAAAAACAAAATATGTAGTTAAATTGTCATCATTAAAATAATGAGATGGCACATACTTATTATAATTATTTTTTTTGGACAATGACTCGTTGATCGGGTATCTGGGGATTAAGAGGGAGGGGGTTCGAAGATGCTAGATCTCGTGTTACATCTTGAGTCGTCTGATCTAAGACGATCATCAGATGCGGCCACTCTAACAAATGGTACTGCAAAGAGGGAAGAAGACGATCTGGGGACTCATGGTTGAGATCACGAGAAAATCCTTCGATATCTAAGTCAACGAACAGTTGAGATAATGAGTGAAAGGAACAGAAGAGAAGAAAAGTACGAGATCTCTCTTCACCCGTTGAAGTGATTCAGAGTGGACTTATTTTTCTAGAGAGATTTCCTGAGTTTATATAGTGGTGAACTCTCTCGCGATTACAGAGGAAATAGGGGATTATGAAGTAGGGGATTTGGAGGATGTTACATCTACAGGAGAGATTCCCCTCATTTAAAGACTCTTGCCTCCTCCTTATTAGCTCCCAGATAATGGCACAATCTTCGCCAGAATAAACGCCAATAGCAAGGATACGGGGGTTGATGTCGCTCCCCCCACACTGATTCGAACTTGTAGACTTCTAGTTAAGGGGTTGATGTCCAATGTGCCACGGGCTCGGGACAGATGGCAAGAACTGACACGACCTCGGTTATGCATCGTGACGGGTCGGCGTCAAAGACTAATGTTGTGGAGGCATCAAGACTTCGATACACTTAATTAGCTCTATCAAATTGCCTTGTCAGGATGAGTCAGTGATCGTGCTTCGGCCATGGCGCGCGGCAAACCTTACATGAAAGACAAATTAGAGGCACATGCAGCTAGGCACACGTGTTAAGATTGCAATAAGAGAATCCCCATCAGTGGGAGGGTTTGTCTGTCGTGTTGTTTAGGGCAGTGTTAGGAATTTTCCTTAATTTGGGAGATGGAGATTTGAAAAGGAGTTGATTCCCAATACGTGTTTGAAAAGTAAGTGACTTTGAAATAGCAATGCTTGGTTTCTAAGATTTTACTTCGAGATCAGACAGAACGGTGGACTTTTTGAGTTCGATAAGTTTTGAGGAAGGTAAATCTGGTTTGACTTAGAAACGGCCCAAGCACGAGCGACCAATTAAGGATGGGACGTGCTAAGCCCAAGCAAGGAGCGAACATACACACTCAACCCAATAAGAGAACGGTCGGCCCAACAGAGCGTCAGATTCCACGACATCGATAAGGCCGACCCAAACGCAGTTCTCGCCGGAGGACACTCTGACGATCGACCGTTGCCCCCACGACGTCGATCTTGACCCCGTAACGGGCGAGCACGCGCCATGAGTGCCGTAAGACTCGTCCAGGGACCGGCCAACGCCGGAGGTATCGCCCTCCAATGGGAAACTCCCGCCAACATAGCGAGGAACGTTACTCTACTAAACGGACCCTTCCCTATCAAGGGATGAGGCCCCTCACTCCAGGACAACCCATATAAAAGGGATATCGACAGAAGAGAGGTGCACAGTATATTCTTCTAGTAAACCCCACACTACTACGCAAGAGGAGATACGGCGGATACTTCTGCCACTAGAGCCCCTACAGAGAGGAGAGCAACTCGACCTGCAACTACGACGGAGAGGCCATCTACTACATCCAGAGAGCCGCTTCCTCCTGCACGACCTTACCACCCAGCGAGCACTCTTCGAGAACCCACTGGGAGCGGCGAGCACGCGTGCTGAGGGTCTACACATGTAATGCCTCGGTTTTTTTTTTTTCGGATCCTTTCGGATCATTTTAGTGGGTCTCGGAGCGTATTTTGTGTTTTACACGTGTTTTTCCCTGATGCGCCTTCGGAACTCTGTGCAGGGCAAACCGTGACGTTCTCCGACTCCGGGACTGTACATCTGTGTTGTGCTCCTCCCGAGGATCCCAGAGGTAATTTTTCGTAATTTTTTGAATTTTTAGAATTTTCGGGTTTTCTATATATATAAACCCTTTTCTCTTTCCCCTCTCATTTCCCTCTTCCCTCCCTCTCTCTTCTCTCACCCTCTCTTTCTCCCCTCTCTTCTCCGGCGGCCAACGGAGCGAGGTAGGGGTGAGATGGAGGCGGCGTGGGCGAGCATGCGGGCGAGGACAGGCGAGGATTGAGGCGGTGGAGGCGAGGCGAAGCTCGGTGGCGCGTTCGTGAGCCGGCGAGGGTTTCGCGGCGATTTCTTCATGGATCGGCGTCCACGGTGCGTTGTTTCTTTGGTGGAGGTAGGGAGATGGACCCCCAGCTCGTGCACTTCTTTTCCCGCGAGTTTTGTAGGCCGTGGTGAGCCGAGCGGACATAATCGGGGATTTTTGGGAAAAATCCATGTTTTAGGGCTCGTGGGCCGATCTCCTGTTTCATTGCGTTTTTGGCTGATCCGAGACTTTAGATGCATGCTAGGGGCTATTTGGGGGCTTCCCCCTTGTTTTCCCCCTCTCCCATGGAGGTATGGGGGCATGGGACATTTTTCGGGTTGTTTCCCGCCGTTTCGCGCTCGGACGGGTGTGACGGTCCTTCCAGTGACCGTCACAGCCTGTGACGCCCCAGGGTGGGTGCGTCACAGGGCCCGTTAGCCTTTTGGTTGTTTGTGGGTGTGACGGTCCCATGATAGACCGTCACGGCGCTGTGACTCGCCTGGGTTGGACCGTCAGGGACGATCTGACCGTTGGCTTCCGTTCGTTGGTTTTGACCGTTCGGGGTCAAGGCCTGTGACGCACCAAGGCTGGCGCGTCACAGCCTTGTAACGCCCCTGTGTGGGTGCGTCAGAGCAGACGTGTTCCCACCTTGTAACGCACCAGGAGTGGTCCGTTACAGCCTGTGACGCACCAAGCGCGACGCGTCACCGTTGGTTTCATCTTATCTTGTGATGCATCAGGGCTGGCGCGTCACACACTGTGACGCACCAGGGCTGACGCATCAGAGACTGTGACGCACAAGGGTGGGCGCGTCACACACAACTTTGCACCAAGCGTCTGACGACCCTTTGTTGGTGCGTCAGAGTGGTTGTGACGGTCGAGGCTTGGACCGTTACAGCCTGTGACGGCCCAAGCTTAGACCGTCAGGCTCTGTGTGGTGCCGAGATGAGTTTTCGTGTTCTCCGTGATCGATTCACGTTGTGTCGGTCCCTAGTCGACCCGATTGGGACCCAGTGGTCGACCTGCGGTCTCGTGAGTATCCCAGACACCCGTGGGATTCTGTGTCCGTGTTTTGAGGGTGTCGGGAGGACCGTTCTACCTCGATTAGCGTGCCCATAGGTGTGGTGGGTCCGGGTGACCCCACGTGTTCTGGGCTTTCGTGTTACGCTCGATCGAGTCACCGTGTATCGGTGTGTGTGCGGTGGGGTTCCCCCGCATGTCGTGAGTTTTCCTGGAAGATGACTCTCGAGTGGGCCATGTGTTTGGCCTTGGACTGCGAGTCCAGTTATCGGCGTGGCGGCTTGGGCGCTACCTTGGGAATCATGCTTCTGTGCTTTCCACGTGGGCCATGTGTGTGGCCTTGGACTGTGAGTCCAGTTGCCCTGCCTGGGACTGGAAGGCTTCTTAGTTCCCTTCCCGAGAGAATGGTCTCGGCGGCTCGTGAACTGCCTCGGTATTCGTGCTACCGTGGTTTTAGACCTAGAGATTGGACTAGATTGACGGCCTTGTGCTGTTGCGTGCGACGGTCTTGACCCCGAGTCTTCTGACTCAAGGACCGTTGGCTGTAGTGCGTCTAGAGGACTGCCCCGAGTCCAGTGACTTAGCGTCACTTGGGTTTTCTCGACTCTCGCGCAGGGTGCGTGCGTAGCTGTGGGCTGCGAGTCTCGTTCCTTCTCTGACTGTGGTCACCGTGCGACGGTGCCGATACGTGGGACGGTCCCCGTACGTCATCGGATTCGGACGTTATTTTCCGTTGACTTGAGAGTCTACTCCTTCAGTGACCCTCCACTAGTCATAGCCTGCTTACACGCGTGTGGTCCCACCAGGGAGTGGTGGAGAGGCTACCATGAGGACTATTTTGGACTGGTTTCCGTCGGGCCCCTCGTCGTTAGCCAGAGTCCGGCTACGGGGGAAAACCGGTCAGAGAGCCAGACCTAGGACGCATGGTCTGTGTGTGCACACATGGTTGGGGGCGGTTGGACCCACGCCGACGGGCGTGACCCCAGCTAGTCACTTGCTTTGTGATTACTTGTTCGGTGTCGGTGCCTCTAGTAGGCGCTACCACGTCAGGTAGTTCATCTGCGGTGCGGTGTAAGACGTCAGGGGACGCTACCGACTGTGCTTCTAGTGGGAGGTACTCCTGTCAAGTCGGGAGTGACAGACTGTCAGTTTCCGTGACATCGACCTTCGAGTTTTCGGTCGTGTTGACCGTTGAGTCCAGGTTGTTTCGCCATGACGTGTGTGTCGATTTCCGCGCCGTGAGACTGGTGCTAGTATCTTTACCGAGGTTACGTCTTGTTGTGCGGTACCCGTGACCAGGTAGTCAGGGTTGCGCCTTGGACAGTGTGTCCAGGTTGGCCGTGTTCTGAGAGGCAGGCCTCTACGGCGTGGTTGCCGTGGGTTTTTACTTCGGTAAGCGGTACTAGTGCAGTTCGGTAGCCTCGACTACGAGATCGGGGTGTGTTTCGGGTACAGTAGGAGTAGTTGTAGCGTCGGTTTCGACCGGCCACCGGGTTTACTGTTCCTGCTGTTGCGGTTGCTCTTGTAGCCTTCCTTTCCGCTACGGCCGTTGTTTCCGGTTGGGGTTCCGCGGGATCCCTGCTGAGTCTCTGTTTTGGAGACTCATTCCCTGCTTTTCAGGTAAGGCGGTTCTTCTTCCTCGAGGTTCGAGGGTGTGGTACGGAGGTTCTCAGTCGCCAGTTCGCCGGGCCGAGTGTTCACTCGGCATGTGGTACGTTTTTACTGCTTTAGACTGTACTTTCTGTTGGACTGGACTCTGTTGTAGCTATAGTTGTTTATTTATTTCTGTTAATTGTTGTATTGTCCTGCTTTATTTCCTATTTCTTTATGTCTCCACACTCCTTTTAGCCCTTCCGAGCCCTCCTGGCTCGTGGACGGCGGTTCGAGTCTCGGGTTATCGGGTCTCTCCCGGTAATCGGATTCTCGGGTCGTTACAGCTGGTATCAGAGCGGAGGTTGTGGACGTACATAGGAATTTGAAATATTGCAATGATCAGAGTCCATAAGGTCCAGTACAGTCGGCAGCTGGCTTAGGGTTTTGTGCTTATTTTTTCGCTATGCTTCTCGCTCGAGAGCTTGAGTGCGCTGTGTGGCACTGTGAGGGTGGTTGCTGTCTGCGGCTTTCGTGCCAGCATAGGGTCTAAGAATCGAGGTTGAGAGCCTTCTCCCTCCTCGGTGGTGGCCCTGGTTGTGCTGCGTTGGGCAGAGGTTGCTGGCAGGCGTGAGCTCGCGGTGCTACGTTCGAGGAACCTGCAGCATGGTCAGGTGGCTGGAGAGGATTATCCGTGGTTAAGTGGCCGTGAGCGTGCTTCGAGGGAGCTGTTGTCGGTTCTGGCCACTCCAGCCCGAGGTCTATCCAGCCCCTGAGGTGTTCAGGTCGTGGCTTGAGTTGGCAGAGCGGGTGCTCTGGTCGAGAAGTGTGCTCGGGTGAGCGGAATATCTTCTCGGTGAGCTGCTGTTTCGTCGAGCCTGATGTTCTTGTCGTGCTCTGTGGCGTCAGAAATGACGTGTTTGTCCCGATTATTCTTACGAATTTCGAGGTAGGATTGGACTGTGGTGTCCCAGTAAGTCTTTGCTCCTACGTTTCTGTTGGTGGATGGGTGGTGTCCGCCTTGGAGTTGGCTTGAGATGTGAAGGCTCCGTGGCGAGTTCGGTACTCGAGGGTGAGCGTCAGCGGTTGTCGTTATGGCTCGTGTTGCGGCTCTTGGCGTGGTGTGTTACAGTTCGAGGAATTGCAGCGGTGGTGCATCGAGAGATACTGTGATTATGGTCCGACATGACACTCGTCGAGTGTGTCGGAGGCGCTGACCTGATGGAAGCGATGGTTTTCCTTGGTGCTGGATGGTGTTGTTTCCAGCGTGCGCGAGGTTTGAGGTCAGGTCGAGCGTGGAGTTCTTACGTTGGTCGGAAGTGCATTTGGTCTCCCCTTTGGTTGGAGAGATTGTGTTTGGCTAGGTTCGTCGTCTTGCATCATGTGTTCGGATTGATTGGCCTTGTGTGCCATGAAGTCCGTGCGAGACGTGCTCCTTGTCTTGGCCAGGTGGTTGCCTGTGAGAAGCAGTGTCCATTCCCTTGTCAGGTGAGGGTGTGCTGGCGCTGTTCCGGAAGGACGAGTGCCGATTGGGCGGTGTTTGCTTTCTCGGCTGTGCGCGCGTGGATCAGAGTGCGCATCGGAAGCCTGGTGGGCTTATGACCCACAGGTTCAGGATCGTAGCGTTGGTTGCTATGGGAGGATTCCTGAGTTTCCGTTGAGCATTGGAGGATTGGTTCCTCTGTGTGAAACGTGTTGTTGCCGTGCCGTTACCCGAGAAGTCGTGATTCTTGGCACTGGCAGGATGGAGTGTTGGGGAATGTGCTGGCTAGTGCGCCGCATGAGTACCCTGTTCCTATGATGGAAGCCGTGTCAGGCGTCGGTGTTGGACCTGAATGAGGTTGTTGAGGATGTCGCCTGACGAAGGTCGAGGACGTGTTGGTCAGAGTCGGTGGCTTGGTGCCCGACTTGTGTTCCCAGTCGTGTCCTCGGATGAGATTATTTTTGGAGAAGTGATCTCTGGCAGGCTGTGGGTTCCTGTTGGTAGCTGCGAGTGACTGGTAAGGCTAGTCTCGTAGCCTACCACGGTATGGTGTATGTTGCTTGGGGACCCGTGAGCATTGTTCAGGTGGTGTCCCGTGGCTCTGTGGTAAGGGCGTAATCGGGATTGACAGGTGTCCACTTGGGTTGATCGAAGGATTTGATGAGACCAGATGGAAGAGTGACGCCTGTAGGCGGAGGCCTTTTTCGTGAGGTTGGCGTCGGTTGGTGGTCCTTGATGGGACGCTGGTGTCACAATGGTTATCCCTGGTTGGGTGACCAGCATGGGATGGTTCCCCTGTAAGTCTGAGTCGACTGAGGTGATGACTGGAGACGTCGGGATCTGTCATTCGGTTTCATCGTGCTCCTCTGAGAGGGTCGAGTTGGTGCGATCACTCCCGCAAGTGTGCGACCTCCCGATAGGCGTAGCCTAACGTTCGGACAACACCTTTTAAGATACCGAATAAAGGGTGCAAATGCATTTTAAAACACACTTTTTTTTTGTTTTGAGAATAATGATGGTCCTAGACTCGACTTAGACCATGATGCATGTAAGACATATGCAATGACTACCCTAGACTCGACTCGCTCTGATACCAAACTGATGCGGGACGGACACGGGAGACGACACTATATAGTGCCACCCTCGGACTCTAAATGAAGACGCGACCAGCAATACACACCAGGGAGACACTAAGCCCGACACTACGAGCTCCTAGTGGCAAACGTCGCTAACAGAAGTACAAGCTCACTCGGCGTCCCATGCGAGGGAAAGCGTGGATCGTGCGCGGTTAAGGAACCGGCAGAGTTCAAGGTAGTCAGACTCACTTTCGGACTCGGATCGAGTCGCGGGACGGGTCACTCTCATGCTCACAGCGGTGACATGGACACACGGGCTAGGAACCTACACTCTCGGCAGCGGCAAAAGACCGTAAACTAGCTAAGCAATGTAACGCCAAGAAGTTAAGACCTTTACCTCCACGCACCCGGCGTGGCGAAGACACCCCGGCTGACTTACGGACCCCCGGTTAACATAATTCACAGCGGTACAAAAGGATTCGACCCACTCCACGCAGGGAGGTAAAAGGTCACATGTGGGCCCCGGGGATCGCGCAAATCAGGTTGACAGGCAGCATCTTGATGTCGACTCGACGCGCCGAACCCCGCATTTTCGTGCTTCCCGAACGGCGGGTTCTGCGGGACCGTGGGGCCCACGGATGGCGCTGGCCTCCGGATCTGCAGGAGTGGGTCCCACTATGATGGGGACCCCTGGTGGCGCGCCTCCACGGACGGCGGTCGGCCGGGAACACCGATCGGGGGTCGATCGGCCCCGATTCCCAATTGTTGAACTAGCTGCCCACGGATTTTGATTTCTGTTTTCCGGCGCGCGCTCCGGCGAAAACGGCCGCTGCGGTCGATCCCGACGTCGGATCGGGATGCATGAGCTATCGTTGGAAAGCTCTCTTCAAATGCTTCAATCTAGACTCAGAGAGATCTGATGGATCTAGCCGGATCTAGACTTTAATGAATTTACAAATCCCTGTTGTACAGTAACCGAGACATCAGATTTACAGGGTACTTATCTGAGAACCACCGTTGACTGCCTACTTGCCGTAGGAATCAGACTTCGAGCTCTTCTTCAACATTGTAGATAATCAAACAAAGAAGCTGGGACAATTTTTAGAATTGGATTTGGAGGTGGTGGTGATTTGATAGGATTTTTGGAGTGCCTGGTGGTCGGATCTGGGAACTGGGGAACAGAACTGTAGCTAGGATTGAGAACGAATTTTAGAAAATATGAAATGGACGAACCAAAAATTAAAAAAAATGGTGGATGAAGGGATGGATGCAAGGAACACCCAGTTAAATTGGGCGAATCAAAGAAAATCAAAAAAAGGACCTAAGACTTAAAACTCCAGGCGGGTGGAAATGGAAACAGACAGGAGACAGATCTGGAAACTGAGATTGGACGAAAATAAAAAAATACCAAATGAGATCTTTATGACCAACCAAAATTCTGAGGACGTTCTGGACACCTCTGGGACATCCAGTAAAAGTTCCAGCTCGATCTGAGGCCGTGGCTGAGACTGGAATTTCGTGGAAGTGGCTGTGGTACTGCGCGGACAGAACTCCGGCGGTGGCGATGGCGGCTCGTGGCGGCGGCGGCGGCGACCGGAACTGATAGGGTGGAGTCACACCACCAAGAGGCAGCCTTCACAGCTGCAAGGGGGAGAGGGAGAGAGGAAGGGGGCGGCCTAGGCCTTGCTCCAACATTAAGTTTGATTCAAATGGCATTAATTCATCAAAAATGGAAATTACAAGCATATATAGGTCACCAATCTAATCAATCCTCCACCGTTGGATCTAGGGGTGGGAGATTGAGGGCTAGGATTGCATGTGACCATCCACACAAATGAAAATTAAAAAAAAATAAAGGGGGGGGGGGGCGGCCTATTGACTAGAATGGCAAGGATGTGGAAGTTGGACTTGGTAGGTGGGGGTAGGTGGCCTCTCATTTGGACTTTTCAAGTCCATTGTCCCCCATGTGTCCAAATACCATTCAAACTTCTAGATGCTCCCATGTGGCATGTTGACTGGCCCCATGTGGGACCCTAGGCTGAGGTGGCCCAATGGGGTGGGGCCTGGGGGGCCCGTGGGGCCCACGGGGTTCGAATTACACATAAGCCCCTATTACAATCAAAATGGCAAACCGAATGCAACGAAATAAACACAAATTAAACACACATAAAGTCTAACTAAATATAATAAATGGGGAGGCTCAAGGCGGAGTCTCCAGGCTGTCTCCGAGCCAGATGGATGCTGAGGTGGCTCTAGTCGTGCTCCTCGTGCGGTACCGGTGGCTCGTCGGCTCGTGTCTCGCATGTGCTCGGGTGTCCGCACCAGTCGAGTTGGTGCGATGATCGAGATCGGATGCAGTGTCCGAGAGGAGTTCAGCCCGAGGGTGGTAATTGTCTGTGTGTGAGTCAGCGGATGACCTGCTGTGGGGCTGGATTGTGCCCATTGGGCAGGTGGAGGTTTCCCGTTGACGTGTATCTGGCGACCAGTGGATGGTCTTTTCATAGACAGAAGATGCTGGTTGTCGGGACTCAAGTGTGGCGAGAGCCATATGCCAGCGAGGCCTTGGGTGGCTGCTTTTGAGATGTGCTTTCCCCGATTGGATCTGGGCTCTGTCGAAGTTTGTCTTCTGGGCTCTGGCAGAGTTGACACAATGGTATGTCTGGCTTTCGGCTTGCCAGGTGCGAGGTGCTTCTTGGTGATGAGCCGATAAGCTGGTTGCGGTCTGTTGAGATGGCTGCTTGAGCTGGTGGAGGCTATGTATTGGTTGTTCCCTTGAGAAGGGTGTGCGACCTGTCAGCTGGTTGCGAAGCTGATGTGTGTCTTGTCTGCTGACCATAGGATGGATCGGTAGCTGTATCTCGTGATGAGGACTGTGTCTCCTCGGTGAGCGAGATGGTGGCAGTGGCGCCATGATTGATTCTCGCGTGTCTGAGGTGATGCCGGACGGTGTCCTTTGGTGCGCCTGCTCTAGTGGCCGGTGTGTGTGGCATGCGGAGCGGGGTGTTGTTCGTGATTGTAGTCCGGCTGTGTCCCTCAGGATCCGTGTTTTTGTGAGAATCGAGGTTTTCTGCGCTGGGGCTTTGACAGCGTTGTCAGTTGGTTAAGGTGTTCTTCCCCTGTGACTTGGTGCTAGTCTTGAATTTCGAGGACAAAATTCCGTTAAGGGGGGAGGGCTGTAATGCCCCGGATTTTTTTTTCGGATCCTTTCGGATCATTTTAGTGGGTCTCGGAGCGTATTTTGTATTTTATACGTGTTTTTCCCTGATGCGCCTTCGGAACTCTATGCAGGGCAAACCGTGGCGTTCTCTGACTCCGGGACTGTACCTCTATGTTGTGCTCCTCCCGAGGATCCCAGAGGTAATTTTTCATAATTATCTGAATTTTTAGAATTTTTGGGTTTTCTATATATATTAACCCTTTTCTCTCTCCCCTCTCATTTCCCTCTTCCCTCCCTCTCTCTTCTCTCACGCTCTCTTTCTCCCCTCTCTTCTCCGACGGCCGACGGAGGGAGGGAGGGGCGAGATGGAGGCGGCGTGGGCGAGGATGCGGGCGAGGATAGGCGAGGATCGAGGCGGTGGAGGCGAGGGGAAGCTCAGTGGCGCGTTCGTGAGCCGACGAGGGTTTCGTGGCGATTTCTTCATGGATCGAAGTCCACGGCACGTCGTTTCTTCGATGGAGGTAGGGAGATGGACCCCCAGCTCGTGCACTTCTTTTCCGCAAGTTTTGTAGGCCGTGGTGAGCCGAGCGGGCATAATCGGGGATTTTTGGGAAAAATCTATATTTTAGGGCTCGTGGGCCGATCTCCTGTTTCATTGCGTTTTTGGCCGATCCGAGGCCTTAGATGTATGCTAGGGGCTATTTGGGGGCTTCCCCCTTGTTTTCCCCCTCTCTTGTGGAGGTATGGGGGCGTGGGACGTTTTTCGGGTCGTTTCCCGCCGTTTCGCGCTCGGACGGGTGTGACGGTCCTTCCAGTGACCGTCACAGCCTGTGACGCCCCAGGATGGGTGCGTCACAGGGCCCGTTAGGCTTTTGGTGGTTTGTGGGTGTGACGGTCCCACGATAGACCGCCACGGCGCTGTGACGTGCCTGGGTTGGACCGTCAGGGTCGATCTGACCGTTGGCTTCCGTTCGTTGGTTTTGACCGTTCGGGGTCAAGGCCTGTGACGCACCAGGGCTGGCGCGTCACAGCCTTGTAACGCCCCTGTGTGGGTGCGTCAGAGCAGACGTGTTCCCACCTTGTAACGCACCAGGAGTGGTCCGTTACAGCCTATGACGCACCGAGCGGGACGCGTCACAGTTGGTTTCATCTTATCTTGTGACGCATCAGGGCTGGCACGTCACAGACTGTGACGCACCAGGCTGACGCGTCAGAGACTGTGACGCACCTGGGTGGGCGCGTCACACACAAGTTTGCACCGAGCATCTGACGGCCCTTTGTTGGTGCGTCAGAGTGGTTGTGACGGTCGAGGCTTGGACCGTTACAGCCTGTGACGGCCCAAGCTTAGACCGTCAGGCTCTGTGTGGTGCCGAGATGAGTTTTCATGTTCTCCGTGATCGATTCGCGTTGTGTCGGTCCCTAGTCGACCCGATTGGGAGCCAGTGGTCGACCTGCGGTCTCGTGAGTGTCGCAGACACCCGTGGGATTCTGTGTCCTTGTTTTGAGGGTGTCAGGAGGACCGTGCTACCTCGATTAGTGTGCCCATAGGTGTGGTGGGTCCGGGTGACCCCACGTGTTCCGGGCTTTCGTGTTACGCTCGATCGAGTCACCGTGTATCGGTGTGTGTGCGGTGGGGTTCCCCCGCATGTCATGAGTTTTCCTGGAAGATGATTCCCGAGTGGGCCATGTGTTTGGCCTTGGACTGCGAGTCCAGTTATCGACGTGGCGGCTTGGGCACTGCCTTGGGAATCGTGCTTCTGTGCTTTCCACGTGGGCCATGTGTGTGGCCTTGGACTGTGAGTCCAGTTGCCCTACCTGGGACTGGAAGGCTTCTTAGTTCCCTTCCCGAGGGAATGGTCTCGGCGGCTCGTGAACTGCCTCGGTATTCATGCTACCGTGGTTTTAGACCTAGAGATTGGACTAGATTGACGGCCTTGTGCTGTTGCGTGCGACGGCCTTGACCCCGAGTCTTCTGACTCAAGGACCGTTGGCTGTAGTGCGTCTAGAGGACTGCCCCGAGTCCAGTGACTTAGCGTCACTTGGGTTTTCTCGACTCTCGCGCAGGGTGCATGCGTAGCCGTGGGCTGCGAGTCCCGTTCCTTCTCCGACTGTGGTCGCCGTGCGACGGTGCCGATACGTGGGGCGGTCCCCGTACGTCATCGGATTCGGACGTTATTTTCCGTTGACTTGAGAGTCTACTCCTTCAGTGACCCTCCACTAGTCGTAGCTTGCTTACACGTGTGTGGTCCCACCAGGGAGTGGTGGAGAGGCTGTCCTGAGGACGGTTTTGGACTAGTTTCTGTCGGGCCCCTCGTCGTTAGCCAGAGTCCGGCTACGGGAGAAAACCGGTCAGAGGGCCAAACCTAGGACGCATGGTCTGTGTGTGCACACGTGGTTGGGGGCGGTTGGACCCACGCCGACGGGCGTGACCCCAGCTAGTCACTTGCTTTGTGGTTACTTGTTCGGTGTCCGTGCCTCTGGTAGGCGCTACCACGTCAGGCAGTTCACCTGCGGTGCGGTGTAAGACGTCAGTGGACGCTATCGACTGTGCTTCTAGTGGGAGGTACTCCTGTCGAGTCGGGAGTGACAAACTGTCAGTTTCCGTGACTTCGACCTTCGAGTTTTCGGTCGTGTTGACCGTTGAGTCCAGGTTGTTTCGCCATGACGTGTGTGTCGGTTTCCGTACAGTTAGACTGGTGCTAGTTGTTTTACCGAGGTTGCGTCTTGTTGTGCGGTACCCATGACCAGGTAGTCAGGGTTGCACCTTGGACAGTGTGTCCAGCTTGGCCGTGTTCTGAGAGGCAGGCCTCTACGGCGTGGTTGCCGTGGGTTTTTACTTCGGTAAGCGGTACTAGTGCAGTTCGGTAGCCTCGACTACGAGATCGGGGTGTGTTTCGGGTACAGTAGGAGTAGTTGTAGCGCCGGGTTTCGACCGGCCACCGGGTTTACTGTTCCTGCTGTTGCGGTTGCTCTTGTAGCCTTCCTTTCCGCTACCGCCGTTGTTTTCGGTTGGGGTTCCGCGGGATCCCTGCTGAGTCTCTGTTTTGGAGACTCATTCCCTGCTTTTCAGGTGAGGCAGTTCTTCTTCCTCGAGGTTCGAGGGTGCGGTATGGAGGTTCTCAGTTGCCAGCTCGCCGGGCCTTGTGTTCACTCGGCATGTGGTACATTTTTATTGCTTTAAACTGTACTTTCTGTTGGACTAGACTCTGCTGTAGCTATAGTTGTTTATTTATTTTTGTTAATTATTGTATTGTCCTGCTTTATTTCCTATTTCTTTATGCCTCCACACTCCTTTTAGCCCTTTCGAGCCCTCCTGGCTCGTGGGCGACGGTTCGAGTCTCGGGTTATCGGGTCTCTCCCGGTAATTGGATTCTCGGGTCGTTACAACACGCCTCCTCAATCGACTACTACGGCCTCTACTTCTCTCTTACTTTACTCCTCTCTATTGCTCATTAATCCCTTGCTGACTTAAGCATCGGAGGGTTGTCCCCTGGGGTAACACCCGGGACTCCTTCTGACGCCCTTCTGATTTCTTGGTGTGTGCAAGGCTCCACGGGCGCGAGACGACTTTCCCAACAAATAAATAGAGAAGGTGGTACGTGGCCTAGGAACCATTTTCATGTCGCTACAGGTTTCAATGTAGATTAGGACAATAAGAACGAAGAATGGCAGTGCAAACCTGATTGATGTAGGACTTAAATCTGTTTGATGCTTGCCCTTCTAATCTATAAGGGGAAGCCAAGTTTGAGTTCTAATCTATAAGAATAGTTGTTTGATTTGGGTGTGACCAGGGCATTTATCATACTTTCCCTGCTCAACGTGGGAGTCATAATCTCCAATCCTGTGGGTTCTCCCTCATCCCAAAACTCCTCTTCTAGTTTTCTCCAGAAAATAGACCGACATGAAGCCTACAAGAATCATGCATGAGAGACCTGTTAGAGTGTGGAGTCAGAACTCTTCATCGTGCGCCTCTGCACGGGATCACACTCTACCTCAGGAGCACATCCACTGCTTCAGGGGAGCATTCTCAGCGTCAGGGGAGTATGACGAGCACATGATGTCTCTGGGGAGCAATCACTGCTTCAGGAGAGCATCTATGATCTCTGAACAGCATCACTGATGTCAAGGGAGCATGCATTGCGGGTTCAAGGAAAGTCGACCTGCATGATGTACCGACCTTGTCTTGGCATTGCACAGACCTGGTCTTGACATTGCATTAACCTGACTGGTGGTGGGGGAGCATTAGCAGTCGCTGGAGGGCATACTCGGCCTCAGGAGAGCATCCTGGGTGACAGGCGAGCATGCACGTGTAATGTACCCCGGAAGAGGATTTGTTTAGTCAGGGGCATTGTTATCCTTAATACCCTAACTAATGTCACCTTAATCTCCTAGTATAAAAGAGTGAACTCTCTCTCTGTATTGGAATGGGTCTGTGATTATCTTAGTGGATTCATGCTGCGGCCATGGACGTAGGAAGGCATCTTGCCTACGAACCACGTAAAAAATCCCTGTGTTCTTGTGGTTTGATCTCTTTTCCCCTTTCTTCTTCCTCCTCTGCTGTTTGTCCTCCTCGTCTGGGTACTCGGTCATCATCCCTAACAACTGGTATCAGAGCCTTGTTCTGGTTCAAGGAGAATAGTGGGAGCAATGGCGGCGGATGAAGGAAAGGTGAGGATCGACAAGTTCGATGTAAAGACTTCGGTTTCTAGAAGATGCAAATCGAAGACTACATGTATCAGAAGAAGCTGCACGAGCCGCTTCTTGGAACGATGTCGACATGGATGAAGAAAGAAGATTGGGATCTATTAGACAGACAAGCACTCGGAGTTGTTCGCTTGACGTTGGCCAGAAACGTCGCCTTTAACATCGTGAACGAGAAGACTACGGCAGGATTGATGAAGGCACTATCAAATATGTATGAAAAGCCCTCGGCTTCAAACAAGGTATATTTGATGCGTCGTCTATTTAATCCGAAGATGGCCAAATGTGCTTCTGTTACAGATCACATCAATGAATTCAACGTGATTACGACTCGGTTGAGTTCTGTAGAAATAAACTTTGATGATGAGATTCAGGCCTTGATTCTTTTATCCTCCTTACCTGAAAGTTGGGGTGCAACTGTGACGGCTGTAAGTAGTTCTTCCGGTTAAAACAAATTGAAGCTCAATGAGGTTCGAGACTTGATTTTAAGCGAAGATATTCACAGAAGGAAATCAGGTGAAGTCTCAGGTTCTACCTTGAATACAGAGAGTAGGGGAAGAACAAAATAGCGGTGTCAGAATAGGAGCATATCTAGGTCCAAGAAGAAAGGTCAATCAAAGTTTGGTGGTGATGGGTGCTGGAATTACTGTAAAAGGGGGCACTTAAAGAAAGATTGCACGGCTCTAAAGAAGAAAAACCACAATGAAGAGTCCGCCAATACAACTGCAACAGAACAAGTTCAAGATGCTTTAGTTCTTTGTGTTGACACTCCTTTAGAGTCATGGATTCTTGACTCAGGTGCGTCGTTTCACTCTACCTCACATAAAGAAAGTATGCAAAATTATGCTGGAAACTTTGGGAAGGTTTATCTTGCTGATGATGAGCATTTAGATATTGTGGGGAAGGGTGATGTCAATGTAAGGACCAGAAATGGCATTTTGTGGAAGTTAAAGAATGTAAGGCATATACCTTGCTTGAAGAGGAACTTGATATCTGTTGGACAGCTTGATGATGAAGGTTATGTCACAACCTTTATGGGTGGATCTTGGAAAATAACCAAAGGTGCTATGGTGATAACACGAGGCAATAAGATGGGTACTCTCTACATGACTAGCAACAAAGACACAGTGGCAGTGGCTCATTTAGGAGTTGACTATATGGCACTGCAAGCTTGGTCATATGAGTGAGAAAGGGATGAAGATACTGCTGTCAAAAGGTAAGTTGTCTGGCTTAAAATCTGTGGAAGTTGGTCTTTGCGAAGACTGCATTTTTGGGAAGCAAAAGAATGTTACATTCTCAAAGACAGTAAGAACTTTGAAGACACAGAAGTTAGAGCTTATACATACAGATGTATGGGGTCCTTCACCAGTACCACCTCTTGGGGGCTCACTCTACTATGTCACTTTCATTGATGACTCTACTCGCAAGGTATGTGTTTATTTTTTGAAAAGAAAATATGATGTATTTGTTACTTTCAAAAATTGTAAGACCCTTGTAGAGAATGAGATAGGTTTGAAGGTGAAGTGTCTGAGATCAGATAATGGTGGAGAGTATGACAACAAAGAATTCAAGGACTTTTGTGCAGCTAGTGGTATCAGGATGGAAATAACTGTTCCAAGAACACCACAACAGAATGGAGTTGCCGAGCGCATGAATAGAACCTTGAATGAACAGGCTAGGAGCATGAGGATACATGCTGGACTGCCAAAAATATTTTGGGCAGATGCAATTAACACAGCAGCTTTTTTAATAAACCGAGGACCATCTGTCCCTTTGGATGGTGAAATTCCAGAGGAGGCTTGGACAGAGAAATAGGTAAATCTTTCACACCTGAGAGTCTTTTGCTGTGTTTCATATGTGCATGTAGATTCTAATAACAGGGATAAACTAGATGCTAAGTCTATAAAGTGCTTTTTCATTGGATATGATTCTGATGAGTTTGGATATCGATTTTGGGATGATGAAAATCGAAAAATTCTCAGAAGGAAAAAATGTTATATTCAATGAAAATGTCTTGTACAAATACAGGGCTGTTGTAGAATCTGACAGTGCAGGGAAACAAAATGAGAATGGTGGACAGGTTGAGTTAGAAGAAATTTCACAAGATGGTGTGAATGACAAGATACAGGATGTATCTGAAATAGAAGCACAACCTTGTACACCAGTACAACTGAGAAGATCTGCAAGAATACCTAGGCCTACACAAAGGTATTCTCCATTTTTGCATTACCTACTGTTGACTGACGAAGGTGAACCCGAGTGTTATGATGAAGCAATACAGGTTACAGATTCTGTTAAGTGGGAGATAGCCATGAAAGATGAGATGAACTCATTGCAAAAGAATCAGACTTGAGAGCTAACTCAACCCCCAAAGAACAAGAAGGCATTGCACAACAAGTGGTTTACAGAGTCAAAAATGAACCTGATGGCAGTAAGAGGTACAAAGTAAGGTTGGTAGTAAAGGGCTTCCAACAGAAGGAAGGTATAGACTACACTGAGATCTTTTCTCCAGTTGTGAAACTAACCACTATTAGATTGGTGTTGAGCATTGTTGCTGCTGAGAACTTATATTTAGAGCAACTAGATGTAAAGATAATTTTTCTCCATGGTGACTTGGAGGAAGACATCTACATGTTGCAACCAGAAGGGTTTTTTGTCCCAAGCAAAGAAAACCTTGTGTGCAAGCTTAAGAAAAGTTTGTATGGTCTGAAACAAGCCCCCAGACATTAGTACAAGAAGTTTGATGGATTCATATGTAACAATGGTTTCATTAGGTGCAACATGGACCATTGTTGTTATCTTAAGAAGTTTGATAATTGTTATATCATATTGTTGTTGTACGTGGATGATATGCTTATTGCAGGATCAAGTATGACAGAGATTAACAATCTGAAAATGTAATTATCAAAGGAATTTGCTATGAAGGACTTAGGAGCAGCAAAGTAAATTCTTGGGATGAGAATTGTGAGAGATAGAACAGCTGGCACTGTGAAGCTATCTCAAGAAGGTTACATCCAGAAGGTGTTGGGCAGATTCAACATGCGGGATGCAAAAGTAGTTAGCACTCCTTTGACAAGTCACTTCAAGCTGTCTAAAGAGCAGTCACCAAAGTCTACTGAAGAGCGTGAGTCCATGAAGAAAATTCCTTATGCATCAGCTGTAGGAAGTCTGATGTATACCATGATTTGTATCAGGCCGGATATAGCACATGCAGTGGGAGTTGTGTGCAGACATATGGCAGATCCGGGCAAGCAACATTGGGAGGCAGTGAAATGGATTCTGAGATACCTAAAAGGCACCTAAGGTAATTCACTTTGTTTCAGGAAAAGTGATGTTATCCTACAAGGTCTTGTTGATTCAGATCTTGGTGGTGATCTGGACACCAGAAGAAGTACCACTGGCTATGTTTACACCTTGGGTGGCACTGCAGTGAGTTGGGTTTCAAAACTTCAGAAGGTTGTTGCTATCTCAACAACAGAAGCAGAGTATATTTCTATCTCTGAAGCTAGCAAAGAGATGGTATGGCTGAAAAATTTTCTGAAGGAGTTGGGCAATGAACAAAGTAATAATGTGCTGTTTTATGACAGTCAAAGTGCAATTCACCTTGCCAAAAACCCAATCTTTCATGCAAGGACTAAGCACATACAACTGAAGTATCACTTCATTCGTGGTTTACTTGAAGATGGTGTTTTATTGTTGGAGAAAATACTTAGTGCAGAGAATCTAGCAGACATGTTAACCAAGGTGGTAACCACATAGAAACTGAGGCTGTGCAAGGCCTCAGTTGGCCTCCATGGATGATTGATGGAGGGATGTCACAACAGTATTTCCATTGTTACATTAAGCAGGATTAATACATTGAGATGTTTGCTTTCTTTGGAGTTCAGACTCCGAGTGGGAGATTGTTAGAGTGTGGAGTCAGAACTCTTCATCGTGCGCCTCTGCATGAGATGACACTCTACCTCAGGAGCACATTCACTGCTTCAGGGGAGCATTCTCAGCGTCAGGGGAGTATGGCGAGCACATGATGTCTCTGGGGAGCAATCGCTGCTTCAGGAGAGCATCTATTACCTCTGGACGGCATCACTGATGTCAGGGGAGCATGCATTGCGGGTTCAAGGAAAGTCAACCTGCATGATGCACCGACCTTGTCTTGGCATTGCATTAACCTGACTGGTGGTGGGGGAGCATTAGCAGTCGCTGGAGGGCATACTCGATCTCAGGAGAGCATCCTGGGTGACAGGCGAGCATGCACGTGTAATATACCCCAGAAGAGGATTTGTTTAGTCAGGGGCATTGTTGTCCTTATTACCATGACTAATGTCGCCCTAATCTCCTAGTATAAAATGGTGAACTCTCTCTCTCTCTCTCTCTCTCTCTGTATTGGAATGGGTCTATGATTGTCTTAGTGGATTCCTACTGCGACTGTGGACGTAGGAAGGCATCTTGCCTCCGAACCACGTAAAAAATCAATGTGTTCTTGTGGTTTGATCTCTTTTCCCATTTCTTCTTCCTCCTCTGCTATTTGTCCTCCTCGTCTGGGTACTCGGTCATCATCACTAACAAGACCACGTGCCCCCCCCTTTAAGCCTCGGGTGGATGACAGTATGAGAGGAGAAATAGACGGCTCTGGTGGATGATCCTTGAGAGGAGAAAGAGAGGAAGGGTCCCTTTTACACTACTACTCATGGAGGACCTTCCAACCAAGATATGAATAGCCTTATTCCGTGTCCAGCCACTTGAAAACACTCCAAGTAGGACCAGTAGTATTCCACAATCAAATCAAAGTAGTACATCAGAGTAGAAAGGGAAGGTGCAAACTTAGAGTAAAGTTGTTGAGATCTCCCCCTTCTTTTATCTTCTTGGAATCACGGAAGGCATCCAAAATGCTGCAGTGAAAAGGACTGCTCCATTTCCTTTCCCTTTCGACCATCAACCGGGTGCCCACATCATCTATTTCATCCTTAGAGGAGTGGTATGCCATTTCGCATGCTTCCCATCACGATGCCACTCACTTGGTGGTTCGATCCTCTGGATGAGATGAACTCCTTCCTGCTCAACATATATAAATGAATGTGTAATTTTGCCCGTGACAATGGTATTTATGTAAACATTTTAATTTTTTTCGACTGAAAATAATAATAACTATGGCTAGAAATTAATGTCAGATTCCCTTTTCAAACCATCGTCAATGGAGCGTAGCATGGGAATCAAATTTGGTGACCAAGTTTGTAGTCCTGTTCCACTTCTATCCCCAATGAAGGTTCAAAGATTTCAACCTATCTATCTATATATGCCTTCTTTTCCCAATCCAATCTCCCATCGGCTCTCTTCTCTCCCTTCCTCCACCCTATGTGCCGAAAGGCCGTAGCAACCTGTTCTTTTTGATGCCGAGCAATTGGTATATCTTCGATGGCTACGCCTCCCTTCCTTTTTCCATTCTTCCTTTATTCCTTCTATCTAGCTCTAGGGGACAACACCTTCGTAGAGACAGACAACTTGGCAGTCGATTCTCGTCCATGCAAGAGAGCTGCCCCTGTCAATCTCCTGGTCGAAGGGACACGTTGTAGCAAGTTATGGGATCTTGATATTAGGGTTTGTGTAAAGGTGATCTAGCTTGGGGTGTTAAGATTGTGAAGTCATTATGAATGCCGATGTTTTTTGCAGGGAGGAAAAATGGGGAAATGCCTGTAGCATTGCAAACAAGGATCATATAGAACAAGGAAATCACGTTGAACAGGAAAAAAATATTAAATCAGAGGGAATGTCTGACATTGGCCAAGGAGCAAGCAATTACCCTGTCCAAGAAGGAACTATATTGTACAATATATGTACATATATATAGAAGGTATTTTAAAATTAGAGCCAGAATGAGATATAACATAGATTCCTTCTCTTTTATACTCCCTCAAAAATCACTTAGCATTGTTTTATTAGTGGGTAATCACGAAGCTAACCTAAGTTAACTCGATTTCAACTCAAATTTCACTTTGATATGTCAGACTAAGGGTTAAAAATAGAGTTAATTCGAGTTACCGCTGGATTATCCACTATCTCACCTCAAGAGATTAGTTGAGGAACTAAAATAGCTCTTCTATTATCAAAGTAAAATGAGGTTAAGTGAGAGACATGTTAACCAAGTTAAATTAACTTGGGTTATACTAACTCACGACCAAAGTTAGGATTTATAGGCGCAAACTATGAGGGTAACTTTGTTAATTAAGTGGAGTTAACGCATTCGACTCCAAGGAGTCGAGTGCGCTTAGAATCAATGAGATTCACGTCGCTCTCTCTCACTGATTAATTTATTTCTCTTATCTTAACTGAAAAATAAATTGGGACGGAGTGAATCTCAAGTAACTCACAATTCTATATGCTGCACGGGAGAATCTCCGTGCAGTCGTATTTCTTTGTGTCAAATCATGTAGAAAATCAAACTGTTTTGTGCAATATGCATAAAGAATCTAACGTTGACAAAATGGCTTCCAGTCTAGTTTAGAGATGCTTCGCTGATGTGACCGGAAGAGGCTCCAATATTGCAAAAATACCCATGCGCCTCTTTTACACTTAAAAAGACTACCCTTTCCGGTCATGTGATGTAAGAGTCAGGAGATTTAATTGTATTTTTAGAGTTTTTAAAAAGTATTATCGCATCAAGATTTGTCTGTGCCACTGAGTTGGAGCAACCCAGCTCCTTGGCAGTACGGTACAGTACTGTTGACTCATTGTTGAGGGCATTTTTTCCTCTCCCCTCCCCCCCCCCCCCCCCCTCAATAAAACTTGTATACATCGGTGACATGTTGATCCGAGTTTTCTAGTTATCGTACGGGTCAGCCTGGTGAGACCGTGCCGGTCGTCGAATATTAATACTCCTTACAAATCTATTTGCATAATTATTGTTCTTATGTTCATATTGTTTTTAATAACCTTCTTAGTTCTTATAATAATATAGTGCCAAAACTACCCCTACAACTAACTTTCACTGAAGATTCAGAAAATATTCTATTTTATCAATAGAATTAAATTTTTAGATGAAAATATATCTATACAAAATAGATATTTTGACCAACATATTATGTCAGAGAGAGAGAGAGAGAGAGAGAGAGAGAGAGAGAGAGAGAGAGAGAGAGAGAGAGAGATATGTGAATAGATTAAAAGAATTTAGAAGAGATTAAGGGTAATTTGATTTTTTTTCAAAAATAGTTAAAAATTTACTACGCTTAAAAAAGAGATTTAATGGAACGCTAACAATTGGTGACACAAGGACATTTTTGTAAGAATTTTCATGTAACAAGGTTAGTAAAGATAATATAAAAACAAAAGAGATAATTTCATAACTAGGAGGGTGTGTTTATAAATTTCCTTCTTTCTTAATGGAGAAAGTTTAAATTTAAATTTTTTTCAAATTTAAAAAGAGAGACTGCTTTCTCATGTAAGAAGTTTAATTTCAAATTTCACTCCCATATAGTTGCACCAAACGAAGGATTTAAGTGTGTCAGAACTCTCGTTGGTGAAAGTTTTTATGGAGAAATTGTTACTTCCTACGAGAAGTCCTTCAAATCGGAAATAGTCGTGGACATAGAGCGTGTGAAAATTTCGTGGACCTCATCCTTGGAAGTGGGTACGATACTATTAACATAAGGTTTATCGGTCTGAATCGTACCAGTCGTATCGATATTTTATCGATATAGTACGATATCATTATGCTCGGCAATTGTCCATTTAAAATTTGAAGTGAGTTCAAATTCATATTTATTTGATCGGATAATTTTCTTAATATAATATTCAACAGATAATTTAATCAGTTATCGAATAATCCGATTACTAATCGGATACGAATTCAAATATTAGGCTATCCATGTTAGATATTATCCTACCGAATATGTACTCTTAAATGAATATCTAAAGATCTATGTATCCTGTATATAATTAACTCAGATCTTAATATGCTGTTTGGTTGCTCTCTTTTATCTTTTTAATCTCAAAATATAATTTAAAAATAAGAACTCTAATTACACCGATTTGATAAGTCATCTCCTATTTGTTAGGATAAAGTCTAATCTTTTGATGACCTCTCCCAAATAAAAATAACATACACCCTTCCTTTTTTTGAGAAAACAATCTACGTCACTCTAGCACAGCTCGCACGACTCACTTCCAAATAGGTCTGATAATTATCCGTTTAAAATTTGAATCGAATTCGAATTCATATTAATCGAATAATTATCCGAATAAAATATCTGACGGATAATTTAATCAGATATCAGATAATTCGATTATTAATCGGATACAAATTCAGTTGTTACACTATAATGACTTCGGGTCTCGGATCCTATTTTTGCGGGTTGCGGATCATGTTGTATTCGTATTCAGAACCTAAATAAGGACTCTTCCATTCCGCAAACGATATTTATGGGAATTATTCTGGGTCGTGGTAGTGAGAGGTGTGATCTAGTGTTTTTTAGAATTTTTCAGAGTTTAAATGAATTTTCTAAAGTTGATAAATAAAATTAGAAAAATAAAAATAAAATTTTCTATTTAACTCCCCCTCTCTCCCCCCTCCCCCCGCTGTCTCTCCCTCACCTCTCGAACCTTCCTCTCCCTCACTCTCCCATCTCTCTCTCTCTCTTTCTCACCCCGAGCGGCCGATGACGGTGAGAGGGGGCACGGAGGAGTGATGGCGATAGCATGCGGCGAGGTCAAAGGCGAACAGCGGTGAGCGACGTGGCGGGTTTGGGCGCGGTCGTGGGAACCGGGGTGGGGACATCGGCGTTCTCGTGTGATTTCTGTGGTTTAAAGCTTCAAAGAGGTAGGGGAATGGATCCCTAACCTTCCTCTGCGATTTCCCTCGCAATTTCATGCTCGATGAGACTTTGAGTGGATTATTTTCATGTTCAAGGAAAATCATGTCCGGAGATGTGCGGTGGATTTTAATTAGTTTATATGCTGATTTGTAGTTTAAATCCTGCCTTTTGATGGTAGAAATGTCGGGGAAAGGTTTCCCTCTTTATTTCCCCTTCGTCCGAAAGTAATTTGGTGTGAAACGACCGAAGAATGGGCTTCTGCATTGTGTTCGGGTTCTTCTCGGTATCTGGATCTTGGGTCGTTACAGTCATAACACCCAAACTAACCCTTCCGAGCTTCCCAACTTATGGGTGGCGGTGCAAGATCCGAATGATATTGGGTTCTTCTTAGTATCCGGATCTTGGATCGTTACATATACTATTCATTCTGTATCCGATCCGTTTACAGGTCAAGGTATCATATCATATTATCCTCCCATGTGTCAAAAATGAAGAACTATTTAATAAATATTTATTATAATAAAATATAATAAGAAATTATGTGTAACTAAGTTGGTTAGTAAGTGTGCTACTTAAGTATGAAGTTTAGGGTTCCCCGATCAAATTTTTTTGACTTCTTTTTTTAAAAAAATAATAAAAAATCAAGAAAAAAGATGTTGCTCACACATTTAGAACTAAAGGAACGCTTCTAACCAATTAACCGATTAAGTTATATTAATCATAAACTAAACTATGTAATATTTAAATAGATATGAGTATCATATCAATTGCGTACCACGCATTGATCGTACCAATCTCTAGTTGATACGATCTGGTACATCAAACCCTGATTAGCACCCAATAGTTAGAAAGATAAATTTCTCTCTTACTCACTGTTGAGAAAGAAATTATTTTTTAGATTTTTATAACTATATCTCAATAAAATATCATATTTATATTTATCCCCATATTTTTCTCGTATTATCAATAATATCCTTGATATACATCGCATTGTTGTAGTTATACCCCTGTGATTCTCGAGCCGTCAATGCTGATGAATATTCTGAGAATATGTCAACGAAAATTGTTTGAACCGGTAAAAAATTGAAAATGCCCTTGTAAGAGAGAGAGAGAGAGAAGCCTATCACCCCTCCCACCTCTAGCGACCCCACCCCCCTCCCTACTACTCTGCCCCCCCCCACCCCCACCTAGCTCTAGATCTCGCATTCAATAAAACTTGTATATACGGGTGACCTGTCCGAGTTTCTAAGTATGGTATGGGTGACCAACATATTATGTCGGAGAGAGAGAGAGAGAGGGAGAAACAAAAAATAGAGATATGTGAATAGATTGAAAGAATTTGGAAAATATTAGGGATAATTTGATCTTTTTCAAAAATAGTTAAAAATTTACTATGCTTAAAAATGAGATTTAATGGAATACTGACAATCGGTGACACAAGGACATTTTTGTAAGATTTGTTACGTAGCAAGGTTAGTAAACATAATATAAAAATAAGAGAGATAATTTCATAAATAAAAGTGTGTGTTTGCAAAATTCTTTATTTCTTAATGGAGAAAGTTTAAATCTGATTTTTTTCCAAATTTAAAAACAGAGACATCTTTCTCATGTAAGAAGTTTAGGTTTAAATTTCATGCCCGGTGAGGCTTCGAGTGGGTTATTTCTCATGTCGGAACTCTCGCTGGTGTAAACTTTTATGGAGAGATTATTATTTTCTACGAGAAGTCCTTCAAATCGGAAATAGTCATGGACACGGAGTGTGTGAAAATTATAATATTATTAATATCAAGGTTTGTCGATCTAGTCGTATCAGTCATATCGATATTTTATCAGTATAAAATGATATCGGATCGTACTGTATTTTCTTGTATTAAGAATGAAGAATTATTTAATAAATATTTATTATAATAAAATATGATAAAAAATTATATGTAACTCATTTGATTAGTAAGTGTGTTATTTAAGTATGAAGTTTGGTGTTCAAATCTCACAATAATCATAAGTTTTTGGCTTCTTTTTCTTAAAGAATAATGAAAAAATCAAGAAAAATGATGTTGCTCACACATTTCGAAATGAACCAAAGCAATGCTTCTAACTAATTAACATATTAAGATATATTAATCATAAAATAATATATATAATATTAAAAAATATGAGTATCGTATCAGTTGCGTACCACGCATCGGTCGTACTGGTCTCCGATTGGTACAGTCTGATACATGCGGTACCAAATGTATCGAATCGATACGTCGAACCCTGATTAGCACTCAATGGTTAGAAAGATAAATTTCTCATTATTTTTTTAGATTTTTATAACTATATCCTGATAAAACATCATATTTATATTTATTCTCATATTTTTCTCGTATTATCAAGAATATCCTTGATATACACCGTATTGTTACAGTTATACCCATGTGATTCTCGATCCATCAACGTTAACAAATATTTCGAGAATATGTCAATGTAAATCATTTGAATCGATAAAAATTTGAAAATGCCCCGGTAAGAAAGAGGGAGAGAAAGGGTGAAGAGAGAGAGAGAGAGTGAAACCCATCCCCCCTCCCACCTCCGGCAACCCTACCCCCCTCCCTATTGCTCTGTCCCCCCCACCCCCACCCAACTCTAGATCCCGCCCCCCTCCTCTCTTCGGCGAGCGATGCCCCTGCTGGATGCACTGAACTTCGTGGCGGAATATCGTGTTATCTTTTATCATTTTATCATTCTATCATTTTATCAAGTGCGAGGGCGTGCGAGTCACATGTGTGAGAAAATGTTCGGACTTCAAGACTGGAATGGTCCGAAGCTCAAGGTGCGCTCCGTCTGACTGACCAGACGATTGTGGGTATCCGGTCGGGACTAAAGATCCCGTATCATAAAGGCCACGACGTTAATTACATCCCCTCGGAGAGGGGAAAACTTCTGATTAATCGCCAAGAAGAGGGGCCAAATGGCCTAAAGATCAATTTTCATTAAAGAATGCAAGTCGGGTGGAAACTCTTAAAATCCCCTATGCTAGGGTGAAAGACGGTATGGAAAATCGTGTCGATCATGTATTGACCATTTCATGTTCGGACGGGAGTCCGGATTAAGAACATCCCTAGTATATGTGCGATACCGGGATGAGTGTATGTCAGGATACGGCAAGTTTGATATCTCAAGAAATGAGGAATTGCAGTTAAATCCTGATCAAACGATTGAAACATCGGAGGATATTGGCCCGGCGCCAATTCAGACTATGACCACTAGAGGATAGCCAAGCTTATCTTGCATGGGCAACTTTGATATTTCGAAGAGAACTCCCAGACGAATCACCACTAATTGTAAGGTCGTTTCTTTTATTGTATTATTTTTGTGGCATTCCTTTTATTATCGGGTTGTTTCTTTCCTTTTGGATCAACGCCTTACTTTTGCCGTTCGTTTTGTATATCTTTTTCTTTTATTATCATCATTTCATCATTTTTTTTGAGGGGGGGGGTGTTTAGGAATTAATGTCCACTCAGTGGGCGCAAGTTATGGATTTGGCGTCCGCCTTACGGGCGCAGATTATGGCTTTCCCCCCTTTTTGTTTCTTTTAACCCATTTTTGAAGAATTAACGCCCGCGCAAGAGGGCGTTCATTAATTAGCGGCCATAGACTGGGCGCAGTTTCCTTCATTCTCATTTTTTATCCTTTTCTTTCCTTTCTGTTTTACCAGAGGGATTAGCGTCTGCTTACATGGCCGTTCATTAATCAGCGACCATTTGCATAGTCGTTAATTCTTCACTTCTCTATTTTTTGGTTAAATTTCTTAATTTGAGGAATTAGCGCCTCCCCAGGAGGGCGTTCATTAATTAACGACTATTTACACAGTCGTTAATACTAAGTTTTATCTCTTTTTAACAAATTCTTAATTCTAAGAATTAGCGCCTCTATGAGAGGGCGTTCATTAATTGGCGCCCATGATCTGGGCGCTGATTATCTGAATTATCGGCATCTGGGGTGGACGCCCATTCTCTTACTCATAGAACCTCCCAGACAGAGGCCCATCCGTGGGTTCAAGTTTGTTCACAGATTCTTTTTTTTTGCATCTTTTCATCATTTCTTTGTGTTTGAGTTGGTTTACAATGTCCTTAAGTTCGATCCAATCATCATTGTGTCATCATTTTTGGGACGAAAATTCGGCAGCACCTCCCCTATATCGGGAGCGTCGGGGGGTGCAAATAAGGGACGCACCTATGGAGAGACTACGATATGGCCCCAAAACAAATAGGGATGCACATGGAAGCGGCAATATCCTGTCACCCGTCTTGGGCGCAAAGATCCCGAAGGCTAGCCTACAAAGTACCCCGTCGACCCATGGGCTGCCACAAACCCGTCGTCGAGATGTGGACTTTGAGCTATCACCGTAAACGGATATCGATGCTCATTCCGGGAAGCCGCTCGGGTCCACGTTAAGAAGTAACGAGCCCCCGGGGGTCCATGAATGATAAAAAAATCTTAAAACCCGGAATTTGCAAAAAAAAGGAAGCGATTGATTATTTTGAGATTAAATCTCATGTTTCTCACCCCTTAGAACCATGGCCATTGGATCGGCCTAAGTCCTAAAATGGGGTTTTGAGAAGAAAATCATGCTCATAGGGAGGCAAGGGAGACGAATATTGGACTTCCGATGGTTGGCAACCCGGAGACACACTCATGAATAGGAGTGAGCTCCGAGCCGGTGGGCATCATGATGAAAATCGCCGTATGGGTGGCTTGGAGAAAATAAAAAAAAGGGTTCATCCTATCTACCGTGGGAAGGGAAGCAAACAAAGGAGCAAGCGAATATATTATACATATATGCATGTATACATGCTATCAGGGAAAGGATGACAACCAGGCAAATATATCACGTGTAAATAGGTATATGCACACATGAACATGCATATGTACACGACAGGGAACCCATGCAAAGAAAATAAGGGAGGAGGGAATAAGCCAAAAAATATATATCTCCCGGAGGAGCACTTTCATTTCACCACGGGGAGCAAATACACATCGGGGGGCTACTTGGGCCGAGAGCCAAAAAAAAGGAAGGGGTGATACATGTGAAGAAAAGGGAAAAACAAAAAAGAAGAAGGGGGGAGCTCTATCTCCCTCACCTCTCTTCTCTCTCTCTCTCTATCTCCTTCTCTCTCTTCTTCTCGCGACGGGGGCTTTGGGATTTCAGGCTTCGGGGCTTCAAGCATCCAACAGTCCAACCACCTAACGTTCCCCGCGGGGGGCTTTTTATAGGGCCCTCAGGCCTTCGTTCGAAAGAGAGGCCTTTGAGCCTCTTCTTCTATTTTTTGTTTTCTTTTTTTTTTCCGCCGCTGCTGCCGCGTCACTGCTGCTACTGCCGTCGCACATCATTGTTGCTGTCGTCGTACGCTGCTGGCACTCCTGGGAGCTGCCACGTCGATTGAGGTGCGGGAGGGTGTGGAATAGGAGAGGGAGGCCCTCTCCCTGCCTGCCGAACGCGGCATGGGCTACCCCCGGGTTTCACGCAAGAACGGCACCGTGGGGAAGATGTATAATAGAAAACACGGTGAATTGGCGGCCAGGACGTCTGCCATCAATTCTTCAAATAGTGTCCACGTAGACGGTCGCCCATTCTTTGGTTTACATATATTTTGGCAATTTTTAGAAAATCGCCAATAATTGGTGCCCACTCAAAAGGGCGCTCATTGAGTAAATTCACGTTCGTCTGAAGGGGCGCTCATTCTTCGGATTACAAAAATCTAAAATGTCAGAAAATCCAGTAATGCCAAGAATTAGCGTCACTGTGAGAGGGCAGTCATTTAAGAAATGCCACCTATTCGAGGGCTGAGTCGACCAGAGGGAATTGGCAGCCAGCCAAAGGGCGCCCTTTGTGGAATTAGCGTCTACCGTTGTGGGCGCTTATTCTTCTCCTTCTTCTTCTTTCTTCTTTCTCTTTTTTTCCTTTCTCTTTTCTTTTCCCTTTTCTTTTCTTCTCTTTTTGTGATGCCAACAGCCCCCCCCTCCATCTGCGCCGCCTCCCTCTTCTTCTCCCCACTGCGCCCCCCCTCCATAACCCCAGTTGTAGGCCTATCCGATCTCGATCGTAGCGTCGGTCAACTTCCCTGGCGCTGGCCATCTCGATTCATCACCGGCCCCACCCTGCCCGTGCTGCAAATTGACCATTGCAAGAAGGGGTCGCCGCCTCGCCACTCCATTCCCCCTCTTCCCCTTCGACCACTATCTCCAGTAGTGTCGCTTGCAGCCCCGCCACTCCATTCCTCTATAGTGCACCCCGATGACGACAGGGTAAGAGGATGAGGGTTCATTGGGGATTTGGGTTGCCTCTGGAGGAGCAAGAACTCGCCTGTCATCTGTGGTGGAGGGGACGACAGTGGGCGATGACCATCACTAGTGCCCGCCCTCTTCTCTCTCTTCTTCCCTCTATGATCAGGCCTATCCCACCACATCCAACAGAGCCGCTACAGGAGCCCCGACCACCCCACTCCCCCTTCCCCCACCCCTCTCGCTCGTAGCCCCCCTCCCTCTCTCTCTCTCGATCATTCCCACCCTTGACCCCCTCCCTCCCCTCACTCCGACACCCCCCTTCTCTGTGGATCTCCACGGAGGTGGTCATGGCGATGGCCGACTGCCCTCTACTATTGGCGATGCCCGACTGCCCTCTACTATTGGCGATGCCTATCATAGATGGAGAGAGAGAGGGTCAGAGACTAACTTGATGGCATTTAATCTTTTGCCCTTTTTAATTAACTCGTATAGTAACCGGGTTAAAGCAACGAGTTACGACGGTATGATATAAAAACACTAGATATATTAAGGGTATTCTTGATAATATGAGACATATAAGAATTTAAATGCAAATAATCTTTTGCTCTTTTAATTAACTTGTATAGTAACTGAGTTAAAGTAACGTGAGTTACGACGAGAGTATGATGCAAAAATATTAGACATATTAAGGGTATTCTTGATAATATGTGAAAGATAGGGATTTAAATGCAAATATGATCTTTCATGGGCGTATTTTTGTAAAAAAAAATCCCTTAAATTTTTGGGTGAAAAACATCCTTGCACTGCTAGCCCACAAGCCAGTTATCTACCGAAAGGTCTGATACTACTTAAAGAATCTGATTTTCTAGAAACTGGGGCATTGACACAGGGATGCAACGATAACATCTCATGTTAAACATCCTCATCTGTGAGGAAGACGTGGGTTTTACATAATCTTGGACTGCGTAGAGATAATGGTATTTCTCATATCTAAGTAGCGGCACGCTTGCCCTTGTTGAATGTGATCGCCGATAATCTCTAAACCTGTGTGTTCCCTCAAATCCCAACCTTCCCATCGAGTATTCTCCAATGAATAGACCCATTGGGAGCCTAAGAAGAATCAAGAAACCATCCTATGCCTTTTAAAAACTCTGATGGGTGATACGTAGAGAGGAGAGAATAGATAGAAAAACTCTGAGGCCTTTTCATTTATCCACAGCCCCCACCATGCTCACGTACTTCAAGACTATACATATATCGCTCGAAGGAGATGACATTACAGATGATACATCTTTGTCACAGAAGCCATGGCACCAAGAGCAGCTTAATTAATTTGAGGACGTCCTGTGAACATCCTGGTTTCACAATGCTGCTCACCTGCAAACAGACGATTAAAACATTTAATTATAGGAGGCCACAGTTTTCATTTTTTCTTCGAAAATAAAGCGGTAAGAAAACTTTGACAAGGCCGTCTCAGCACAGCACGGCACGGCAAGATGTGCGTCAGAGCTAACCAAAACAGATGCACAGTGCTATGCTCAGTACAATAACAGCTTAAGTAAGATATGATAAACAAGCATACCCCCGTACGCCTTCCCTTTCAAGTCAACACTCACAGGACGCACAGCGGGTGGTTTTCTCAACTGAACCGGTTCCTGGTCCACCTGCCCGGCACTTAACAGTCATCATCGCCTATCATTTAATGACAACGTCAAAAACATTTGCTAACACAGATCATCTGTCATTTATCAAAGACTACAGAATGAGAAAACAACAAACAAAACTAAATAGAAGCAAAACCAGAATGACACCGTTCTTGGAGCTAGCGGCACCACATTTCCACTTTGTTCACGGGGGTTTTCAAGTTGGTGACAGTTGCCATGTAACCATGCACATTCGAATCAGCCGCTAGAATATGATATATAGCAGGTTATGTCCAAGGACCTCAATTGAAAACTTTCGCATCAACATGAAATGTCGATCGGTGGACAGAAAACTTTCAAATGGAAAGGTGGTGGCAAGCGAAAAAAAAAAACGTAGCTAGGCATATTAACAATCAAACTTTGAAGGTGAAGATCCCTGGGCCTGATAACCAAAAGAGTGGCAGACAGCACAGCATTGAAAGTTCGCCCTTTATATACAAATGCCTTCTTTCTGCAGAGATCACCCAATAAAAATGTCCACATTACACGGGAAGATTCGCTAATAGAAGTTGAACCATGATCAAGAAATGAACTCTGGGTTGCCTTCTCTGTTCATCTGAAGATCAGATGTATAAACATCACCAAGTCTGTGTAGAAACCCGAAAAATATGGCGTTCCAGGTTTCATAAGACATGAGGAGCTGCTGACTGAAAGTATCCCACCTGAGAATACAACGCAAACTATACGAAGAAAGAGTTCCAAAATCTTTGCCTGATCTGGCGATGAGAGAAGTAGGGAGCCTTCCTTGTTGTTAATTTTTAGGTCCCAGCCCATAAGATGGCATACATTAATTACAGGATGGCAGAGAATAATGAATTCATGGCATGGGACTTTGTTCTTTTATTAGATGCCACCTCATCAGCAGGTCTTCGCACTTGCCAAACAGGGATGTTCTCCATGTTCTCCTTTGAAAGATATATACGGTACAAACAATGGAATCTCTTAACCAGCCGTTGGTTGATCCGTATCTCCACTAGCTGGGCCAAAAGTTTCTCTATCTCAATCTAGATATAGAAACATGAATACAATTAATCAAAAGCATGGATCACAAAATTTGTTATAGAAATGGTCGACATAGCATGTTACTTCCTGGGATAATAACTGTGCAGAGTCATCAGAGTCAGGATGGAGCAGCATCTGAACAACATCAAATTAGGAAGTATAGATGGAGGGAACATAGATCAAGTCTCAGATAATGGTGAAAAAATTTGAAGTCGGAGGTTAAAACGATGGTTTGAAGATCATCATGAGACTTACCAGGTGTAGGTGTAGAACAGTTCCAAGGGGCCAGAGGAGTTAAGAGTTCGAGAGATGGGAAAGATGGGGAGAGAAGGGTCTAAATAGAGTCCTCACTCCCAGGCTAATGTCGTACCATGCAGCGTATGGAACTAAATATGTCACCTGCTACAACCTTGCTTAGCATGCCAGACACTTGTCACCCATCTTCTACCACCTTTAGTGTGTTGCCATGTGCCGGTCAGACCACCATCCATCCCTTTTGTCTGAAGGATTTTAAAAAAATAGATATTCTATTTAGTTCAGAAAAGAGCTTCCTGACTAGTCTTCTATGCTATGTCACATCATCAAAGACTCGGGTCCCTGTCCCAGATCTTTTGAAGATCTTGCACTGTCAATTGTGTGCATCGTGTATAATCATAGTCGAATTTTAAAATCTAAATCTCATTGTTAAATCTCTCAATGTCTAACCCTTCGTCTGAGCAATCGTTCATTCCTGTACAACGTCCACCAAACATCATCTGAGTCATCATCTACTTCTAGCAAAACCTCAAGTTCATTGTATGTTTCTATCGTCTAATCTCTATCCCTTCCATCAAAACCTATTGTACAATCGCTTACTGTTCTTCGTCCAATCCTTCTGTCTACTTTTAGTGCATCGCTTAACTCTTATCTTCTATCTTCCATCATCCTTCATGTCTGCAATAGACATGCATTAGAAGGTTTTAAATCACCTCATTTAAAGCATCACATTTAACACCTCCGGTTTGTGTACATAGATTAGGACTCACTCAAGACGCGCCAGTGTCGAGTGAGAGTATGTATGTGCAAGAGCTCGCTTCTTGAGTAATAATCCCTTAGCTTAAGTTTGAATTGTATGTAATATATGTCTCGATTAAATCATGTTAATATGTTGATGAAGTGGGTATAAGCTTTACATTACTGCATGTCATGGTAAGAATGTAGGTTATGCAAGCTATACAAGTTATGCAAGTTACGCAAGTTATATGCAAGATATGCGCATGTAAAATGGCTCACTAATCAGTATGTTGACTATTCTTTCTACAAGTCATGTCATGTATTGTATGTTATTAAGAATATTAAGAAAGAATGATAAAAGAAATTATTGAATTCTTGTGGTTGACCAGATTTTCATTATGTTACAACTTCATGGCAATTGTTCATGTTATTCCATGATTCCTTAAATGCATGTCTGATGTTGCAATCATATTCCTTGGCCTCAATAGCTTTGGACGGCGGTATGGGACACCCCATTGTTGTTCCACCTAAACTATAAGTTACGTATTAACTTATTAAGATCATTCTACTTTCATATTCTAGAATCACGTGTAGTTGCATTTATATGTAATTGTACAACATGCAGCACTAGTTGATTTGTAGATTAGTTTATTTTCATAAACTATTATATGTATACTAGCTATAAGGCCAAGATTGTATAGGAATCCTACTGAGTGGTTGATACACATCTAGGTGGTTCTATTTCTTTTTAGGTACTGGTCGATGAAGAGTTTGCCAGTTACTTGGAGTTCATGGTGTGGAAATAAACTGAAGTTTTGGGTGTGGAAGTTGTGGTCAGATTTATGTATGTTATGTTGAGTTCTCAAAGATTGTATTTTGGGTTATATGTAGATGAGAGACTTTTGTGTAAATAACATTGTATGTATATGTACAAGTTATGAAATGAAAAATGTCGCATCTGACTTTTCAATTAATGTATGTATTTGAAGTGAAATTTCATATGCTAATACTCTCAGTCACGTGCAAATATCTGTCACACCCTTTATTCACACGCTTCCGCTATGTACGCATGGGGTGTGACACACACACACTCTCTCTCTCTCCCCACCCAGACGGCTGCCCCCCCCCGAAGCCTCTCTCTTACTCTCCATTCTCTCACAGGTCATCGCCTCTCTCATAGGTCGCCAACATCGACAACCTCCCCTCCTCCTGTTCTCCCTCTCTCCCTTTCTCTCTCTCTCACCCCCACTCATACGATCGGCAAACATCGCTGAAGTGTTGCCAGCACTAGATGAGGACGCTCTCTCTCTCTCTCTCTGTGTGTACCAAGGGTCTTTTGGTCTTTTCCTCCTCCTAGGTTATGTGTGTGTGTACCAAGGGTCTTTTGGTCTTTTCCTCCTCCTAGGTTAAGCTAGACCATGGTCGACTTAAGTTAACCTGACTTTTTCTGACAGAGGCAGATGGTAGGGGCTTTTTCCTATAACAGAGAAGAATTTGGTGGCTTATTAATAAATAGTTTAATTGGAAGCCTCTCTCTTACTCACCATTCTCTCACAGGTCGCCAACATCGACAGTGTGTGTGTATGTGTGTACCAAGGGTTTTTTGGTCTTTTCCTCCTCCTAGGTTAAGCTAGACCATGGTCGACTTAAGTTAACCTAACTTTTTCTAACTGAGGCAGATGGTAGGGGCTTTTTCTTGTAACGGAGAAGAATTTGGCGGCTTATTAATAAATAGTTTAATTGGAGGGCTTACTCCTAATTTTGATATTTTATAGGAGGCTTATTCTTAGAATTAAAGTCCATTAAAATTTTATAGATATATGATATTAACGTGAACGATTCTAGCTAATCTAACAAGTTACGAGTCAATTTGAATGGCTAAACTATTGGCACGTCACCCACTAACTTTTCTCGGTCAAGAAATAGATTAGATTTTAAAATATTATTTATAGGGATGTGATTAGAGGGATAGATAATAAGTCTCTCAATAAATCGGGGACCCGACATTATGAGATTTGTTAAGGAGAATTGTGAAAAAACTCACCCCCTCTGCCAAGGACCCTCAATTAATCTACCCTAAAATTAATCACTGTGAGATTGTTCTCAGCATAGAAACTAACGCCTAGGGGTGTCAACAAGTCAGATCTGGGTCAGATCTTTTATGATCTGAACCCGGATCTGATACTGTAAGATTCGAACTCGACCCGAATCTGAAATAAAGTTATATTTCGGATTTGTATCGGACCCGAATCTAGATTTAAACTTTTGGATCCGAGTTTGATCCGAAATTCTAATATATATATATATATAGGGCGCTGATCTGGTGGTGCCGGCACCATGGCATGGTGCCGACACCACCGGAGCGGCACCCATATATATATATATATGGGGGGTTATCTGGTGGTGCCGGCACCACCGGATCATCCCCCTATATATATATCCCCCTATATATATATATATATAATTTAATCAGACAGAGATATTCAGATCTAGATTTTTTGGCTCTAAAGAATTTTCTCTCGGATCTGCGTATAAACACATTTCTTTTCTGGTCTGGTCCAATAAATCCGTTTTGGGGTAATTCGAATCTGTTATCGGATCCAGATAATAAACAACACACTACACTTTTAAACTCGGATCCACATAATAAACACAACATTTTATTTTTCAGATCGGGTCCAATGATTCTGCTCTAGGGTAATTCGGATCTGTCATCAGATCCACACAAGAAACACAAACATTACACTTACGTAGAGAAGTTCAAACTCATTGATTTGGATATGTTTACGGTAGAGGATCTCCCTCTCTTCTGTTGAAAACTTTCTGCCCACAGGAGCATCCATGTTGCTGAAACCGGTAGGCTTTAAAAGGACTCGGTAGTTCACTTTGGACTTGCGCAAACACCCGTTTTGTAGGAACAGGCATGATGTGAAACGAAATAATCTAGGCCCGAAGTTCTCTTTTCTTTTCATTTTTTCTCTCATTTTTTTTTGTAAATAGTAAATAAAAGGAAATATGAGAGAGAAGACTGGAGAGAGAAAAGATAGATTGAGAGAGAGAAGAATGACGTGGGGAGGGGTTCGGTTTTGTATATATATATATATATACTCACAGTTACACAACCGAACTGAGAGAGAGAACGGAATGGAGAGAGAGAGAGAAAGAGAAAGAGGCAGAATGAGAGAGAGAATACGGGGAGGGGGGGGCATCGTGCCCGACATGAGCGGAGAGGGGGACGAGGGCCTGAGGGCGCTCGGGCTGCTGGGACGTCGTGCACAGGGCGTGGGGCATGGTGGGCTTCACAGTGCCGTGCTCTCCGCGTTCGTGGATGCCGCCTTGCTCGGAGGGGAGGCGGACGTGCTCGGACGCGGGGTTGCATGGCCGGATTCCATGCTCGCCGTGTTCGGGAGGGAGAGTGCATGTGGAGGCCGTTGTGCTTGGGGAGGAGGCCGTGCTTGGAGGAGGGGGGGTGCAGAGCTCGCCTACGCGCGCTTGGGATGTCGACGTGCTCGGTGCCGTGCTCGGACGGAGGCGGAGCTGCTGGACTTCACGTGCTCGGAACGGCAGCCAGCAGGGGAGCTCGCGGTAGTGGCAGTCGACAACGCCGTAGGTGAGGACCAGCATGGGGGGGGGCACCGGGGGGCATTGCCAGGGAAGGGGCATGGTGGCCTCGAGCTGCTACTGTCTGCAGCAGGTGTGAGGTAGCGGCAGACTGGCGGGGCAGAGTTCCACGGCGACGAACAGCATTCGCATGAGAGTGTGCTGGGTGTGGCTGCTCGTGGGCTGGTTGGAGGTGTTGTTCGCGAACGTGGGTGCAGGAGCGTTAGCGTGGGAGCTAGTTGCCGTGCATGCTTGACCGTTCGCACGTATGTGTGTTGGCCGTTCGCCGGAGGTGCCGTTCACAGTGTGGGACGTTCGCATGAAGAAGGAGCAGCCACGAAGGCAGTGAGCTTCGTATAAAGTAGAGGGCGAGGACGGCATCGACAGCAGGGTCGCCAGTGTGGTGGGCTCCATGTCGTCGCCGGTCGGATAGGAATAAGGTAGTGGGCATGGGAAAGAGGAAGAGAAGGGGGGCGGGCGAAGGGGAGGGCTGGGTTCTCAGAAGGGAACAGAGGTGTAAGGGGATGTGTACGTGGGGTTTGGGTGAGCGATGGCAGGTGGTGAGGGTGAACAGGGGTGTCGGTGGTGGTTGGCTACGTGTGTGGGAAGGGAGAAAGATAGAGGGAGGGGGTGTGAGAGTTAGATAGAGTTAGAGAGAGGGAGGGATGGGGATCTGCCGAGGTGTAGAGGGATGGGAGAGGAGAAGAGTTCAGAGGGAGGGGGAAGGTGCAGGAAGAGGAGAGGCCGGATGGGGGGGAGCGGACGTGAGGGAGACCAGTAGGGGAGAGGATAGGTGGGAGAGGGACCATCAGTCCCATGGAGGGAAGAGGGAGGTGGGGTGGGTAGCGGCCGGTGGCAGTAAGGCTGGGGAGGGAGGGCTCGCGTGCAGGGATGGGCCGTGGGTGGGCTGTGCAGAGCGCAGGCCAGGGACATGCAGGAGGAGTATTGCTTGTGGTGGGGTGGTGCATGCTGGTGTGGATGGGGGGTTGCGGTGCATGGTGGGAGGGTGACTGGGTGGGAGAACAGAGAAGGGGGGCTGGGTTATCATGGCGGTGGTGGCTGGGCCCGCACACCTGGCATGGTGCATGGCGACGGGATGAAGGAGGCGGACGGCAAGACGGAAGGTGGGCGATGGCTACAGGGCCAGCGGTGGCTGGAGAGAAGGCAATGATGGTACCGGGGTAGGAGGACGTGGGTGGGGCTTCTCACCCATCTCTGTCACGGAGACAATGCACCCATGTTTCTCACCTGAGACCATTGTGGGAGTGACTGTGGGAAAGAGAAATGGGCAGGGACAGACAATGGTGGGGAAGGGGAGAGTGGTGAGAGGGAAGATGGTGGGAAGGAGGTGGACAGTGGTTATCCGGGTATCTCAAGGGGGGGGGGGGGGGGGAAGAGCACGAAAGGCTTCTCACCTCACTTGGGATATGTTTTCAAAAATTCTAATCAACTTCATTGTCTTAAAGAAAGACTACATGACCCTTTTTATAGACTCTATAAAGAAAATCAAAAGACAACTCACCTAACACTTACTCATCATAACTCTCTTGAGAAGACTAAAAGATAAAATAAAAATAAGACTCTTACATGATTTTTGTGGACATAATTATTACAAACATAAAACATGACTCATTAAGTCCATACATGTGGCCCAATTAAAAAAAAACATCTATTTGATCATTTTCTTGAATCCGCTTGTCAATCCCTTCAAATTCAACCTTGAATCGACGATTCCATCAAGGCAGAATCAATTAAAAGAACGAGCTTGTGGGTAATTAGACTTCAAAACTGATATTAAGGTCTCCGTGTACACATTGAACACATATATAAGAACATGTGCTTATACTTCTAAGTCTCATAGTTATTTCCTGAATGCATCAGTTGACGTATCTTTAAATTTATTGCTCATGAAAAAATAGTTGTTTTCAGTGTTGACATCGTCACTGTCTATTTGGAAGCCATAGAGAGATGGGCAAAGCCGGAGGTCTGGTTCTCTCTCTCTTTCTCTTTCTGTCTCTCTATCTCTTTGAGAGGGCAGCCACTGTCCATTCTTTCTCTCTATATATACTTTCAATAAAAATAGGGATAAAATGGTAAACTCACGTGAATGAGTTATTGCCATTTGCCAGGGATTTAACCCCATGGGTATTACATCTATGGTTAAAAGATTTGAGATGTATTACGATAAATATAATAAAGGTGGGAGTACAGAGATAATTTTGAAAAAAAATTAAGAGTATAGGGATAGTTTTCCCTATGTTATATGCATCCTTTTAACTTTCCTACCACATGTATTTTTTTATAATTCATCATGGAGGATAGAGGAATATGATTTGTTTCGCCATACATGTGGCCAAATGGCCTTGAAATTCTATCATGGAAAATTTTGACTCGAGGCATTAACGAAAACATCAATCGGAGAGGAAAAAGAGCTCTCCACTTCTAGCGCGAATTTTTTTAGAGGCATCTTGCACTGGAAACGAATCGAACGATCGATTGCTTTTCTCCTTCTCACTTATTACTTAGTTTCACTTTGGTTGAGAGTTAAGTTAATGATGAGCTAACTCAATCCGATTAAAGTAGTCTAGAGTTAAGTATTTTTAATTTGATAGGAGGATAGTTAATCTAGGAGTAAGGAGGTTAGATAACTTACTTTTAATCTAGTGTGATTTGATAAGTAGTAAGTTAATTCAGTAATGATGACAAATAAAATAATTTATTTATATATCATTTTGATTTTTATATATATCTCCCATTCTCTCTCTACCTCTCTCCTCCCTCTCACGTCACTCTCTCTCTCTCTCTCAATTACTAATTTAGGTTACTATTCATCTTTAAAATTTTTCTTAATTCTTAATTTTAAATTACTTTTAATATATGCTACAAATTAAATATATCATAGAAAAAAATATTTTTGGTATAAAACATAATTAATCTCACTAATAACATTAATAATCTCACTAATTAAAATATAAAAGTCAAAAATAACATTAAAAAAGAGTTTAAATTACTGTTCGTCTTTAAAAAAATTATTTTATCTTAATTTTTTAATATATTATATAAATCAAATATATCATGAAAATAATTTAATTTTGATAAATAACATCAATAATCTCACTAATTAAAATTCAAATGTCAAAAATTACATTAATTATGGGTGTCGGTTACCGTACATTAATTTTGATAAATAACATACATTAATTACGAGTTTAAGTATATAATTTACTTAAAGAATTTTATTTTATTTTTATTTTAAATTATTTTTAATATATACTATAAATTGAATATATCATAAAAATAAATTTGCTTTGATAAGTAATATCAATAATATCACTAATTGAAATTTAAAAGTCAAAAACAACATTAATTACAATTTAAAAAATCTAAAATATATAAAAAATGAAAAAAAATGTCCACATGATTGTCAAAAAACACACAACGAGTCTATAATATTCCGGAACTGGAAAACGCAGCGGTTCGTCCTATACGGGGTTCTGCAGACTAATCAGCTAAAAATCCGAGTAAACCGCAAAACGCACTCCGGAGCCCACGAAAGTGATCCGAAACACACGAATCCTGATCTAAAAAATATCTAAAAAATTCGAGACGTCACATTCTATATGATAAATATATTTTTATAATTATACAATTTTTAATCAAAAGATATATAAATATAATATGCTACTAAAATAAAATTAAATATAATATGCTACTAAAATATTTTATTATACAAAATAAATAGAATATGCTACTAAAATAAAAATTGTTTGATAAATAACATTAATAATCTCACTAATTAAAATTTAAAAGTAAACATATTTTTAACTATTTTAAGGAGATAAAATGGGACAGTATTTTATCTATAAACTTTTGTTTTAACAATTTAAATATATATTAGATAAAATGGGATAGTAATATATAATGGGCTTTTTACGTATTAGTCCCTATAAACTTAGTGAATTATCAATTAGTCCCTCAAATCTGACTATTGTCTTAAAAGTCCCTATAATTTTTAACATTTAACAAATGAATCCTTGTAGTTTATTGCCGTCCACAGAAAAGAATATTCCGTAGAATATTCTATCAAATGTATGTAAAAAGTCTAAAATACCTCTCTCTCTCTCTCTCTCTCACACACACACACACACACACACACACACACACACACACACAGAGAGGGAGGTCGAGTGAGAGGGGATCGGAGGGGGGCTATCCACCGGAGTATGTGGTTCTGCGGCGGAGGAGATGCGGCGGGGCAACAATGAGAGCACCACTAGCGACTGAGGTTCATGGCGATCCGCGATTGGAGGGGGGTTCGAGGTGGAGGGAGAGGGGACCAGAGGGAGAGGGAGGAGGGGGACTGGAGGGGAGGAGGGGGACCGAAGGTGGAGGGGATGAGAGGGGGAGAGGAGACGGTGGACTAGAGGGGGAGGGGTACTGGAGGTGGGGTTAGAGAGAGAAGAAGAGAGAACGGAGGGGGGGGATGGCTGTGTGCGATGTGTGTGTGTATGTGAGAAGGAAGAGGGTGAGAGAGCGGTTGCTGCTGATGGGTTGTAAGTGTGTGGGGAGTATGTGCATGCAAGTGAAGAGAGAAAGGGGGAGGGAACGGGAGAGAGGTGCAGAGAGAATAGAGAGGGGGAGAGAGATGACAGAGAAGGGGGGGTCGACTCCGCAGGAGGGGAGGTCGACCCACCGGCGGTGCAACGTGTGTGTGTTTGCAGTGTGAGGGGGAGAGAGGAGTGAAGGGTGCGGAGAGGGAGGCGACAACGGCGAGGGGTGCGTGTGTGCGTGTGCGTGCGGTGTGAGGGTTAGAGAGAAAGAGAGTGAGATGGAGGGAAGAGCAGACGTGTGTGTATTGAGTGTGTGGAAGAGAGACAGGTAGGGGGGTGCGAAGGGGTCTGCTGACTCTGTTGTGTGTGTGTGGCGGGTAGTGCAGCAGAGAATGGAGAGCATGAGGTGGGGGAAGGGAAAGAAGAGGGATTGAGAGAAAGGGGAAGAATGGCTGCCGGTGGTGGAGTGAGAAAGAGAGAGAGGAAGAGAGAGTTACAGGAAGAGTGGAAGAGTGGGAGAGTAGATGGAGAAGAGAAGAGAGAGGGAGTGGGCAAGAAGAGGAAATTGGCGGTGTGACGGTGGAGTGTGTGTGTGAGAAGGTGAGCGTGAGCAGTGTGAGACGGAGGGACAGATCGCGGGGAAGATGGTGGTTGCCGACAGAGGGGAGGCTGGCCGGAGTGGGCGACGGGTGTGGGTGCACAGGGAGAGGGGGACGTTGCAGGGAGGTGGGCGTGGTCGCGGGGACGGTTAGGGAAGTGGCTGTGGTGAGGGGCGCGGTTGAGGTGTGCCCGTGCGGTCGGTTAGGGAGGTGGTGAGGAGCTCAGGGAGAGGGGGGGGAGGGCCGGGGAGGGGGGAGGTCGCAGGGGGGGAGGGAGGCCGGAGGGGGAGGGGAAGGGAGGTCGCAGGGGGAGGGGGAGGGTGGTCGGAGGGGGAGAAGGTGGTCGGAGGGCCGGGGAGGGGGAGGGAGGCCGGAGGGGGAGGGGAAGGGAGGTCGCAGGGGGAGGGGGGAGGGCGGCCGGAGGGGTAGAAGGGGGTCGGAGGGCCAGGGAGGGGGGAGGTAGCAGGGGAGGGGGAGGGGGGAGGTCGCAGGGGAGGGAGGCCGGAGGGGGGAGGGAGGCCGGAGGGGGAGGGGAAGGAGGTCGCAAGGGGAGGGGGGAGGGCGGCCGGAGGGGGGAGCGTTGCCACCGACTCCCCGTCACCGCTGGGCCCCGCTGTTCGCCGTCTTCCCCACCGCCGGCCGCCTTCCCTACATCTGCATCGCCTCCGACTGGCCCTCTCTCTCTCTCTCTCTCTCTCTCTCTCTCTCTCTCTCTCAGACACACACACACGCATGACCGGCCACCTTCCCTGCGTCTGCATCACCTCTGGCTAGCATCTCTCTCTCTCTCTCTATCTCTCACACACACACACACACGCACACGCATGACTAACTAAGGGTTAGTTAGTCTTTTCCTAATATTGAGTCAACTTAACTCTGATTTATTTAATTTTTATGGATTTAAAATAATGGTAGGGACTTATTTGAACAACGGAGATAATTATAGGGACTTTTAAAACAATAGTCAGATTTGAGAGATTAATCGGCCACTAAGTTTATAGAGACAAATATGCAAAAAAAACATTATATAAATGTTTGATAAATGGTAAAAATTAATGTTCATAGAGGGAGGGGGCATTTAATCGTTGTTTAATATTACTATAAACAAAGAGGAGGGAGAGAGACCGATTGAGAGAGAATGAGTGGAAGCATTTATTAGGGGAAAGGGGCATTTATTATGCTTGGTGAGGAAGTTAACCCACCTCCAATGTTAGATTTCAAAATTCATGGATAACTTAGAGTTAGTCCTTAATCTAACCTGATTAAACTCAAATACCAATCAAAGCACCAAAAAGACTAGCCCTGGGTTAACTTCCGATTAACCCAAGGCTAAGGCGATACCAAAGTGAGGTTTAGGTAGGGAGTTTGGGATAAGTTAAGTTACTTAGGTTAGTTCAGGATTAATATATTTTTGATTTGATAGCAAGAGTATTAACCCAGAAGTAAGTAGGTGGACTAACTTAATTTTAATCTATTATGATTTGGTAGGTAATAAGTTAACCCAATAATATTTATAAATAAAATATCATATTTATCTCTCATTTTACAATTTTAAATCTCTCTCATTCTCTCATTCTCTCTCCCCTCCCCTCTCTCTCACGTCATTCTCTCTCTCTCTCCATGCTACACTCATTAGTTATGATTTTTATGAATTTTTATTATTTTTAAAATTATTTTATTATTATAGCATTAGATTTATTAATTATTTTTTATAATTTTTATCAATATTATAATTATTTTATTTTTATAATTATTAATTATTATTATTTTTAGAGAGTGTGTGTGTATTGATTATGAGTGTGAGAGAGAGAAGGTGTATTGTTGGGTTAACTCACCTTAACCCATCTCTGGAGCACCTCTGGAGGTGGATTTCGAAGTCCAGAGTTACTCCGAGTTTAATACTTATCCTCCAGATTTAATCTATGTTTAAATATCAAAATAATTTAGATTTCAAAGAGAGTTAATCCTAGATTAAAGCGAGGGTTCTAGCAGATTCAGACTTCGACGCTCCCCATCCCTTGTGGTCCGACAAAAACCGCGACGGAACCCTCGACAAGTATCATCGGCACCTAGGAGCGAAGGCCGAGGATAACACGAACCCTTTCATTAAACCATAACTTGTGCAGAAATCAAGACAACGAATCAAGAGCTGACAGAACCAATCATTGTGTTTGCACCAAGACAGTACAAAGGAAGGAAGTTCTCACGAGGGAGTTCTTCGCAGAGCAATCTGAGCCAAGAAACGAAATGAAGAACAGAAAGGGGAACGAACGACCGATGCAGGATAAGGGGTCCGGAGGGGTGGGGGTTGGCTGCGTGCGTACCTTGAGGCAGGGGGTCTCGCCAAGGCACTTGACGAGCTCCATGGCGAGGCTCTTGCACAACTTCGCCATCGCTGCTGAGACCCGAGCTGCCACTGCCGATCTCTGGAGCAGTCTGTTCCCCGTGCAGACGGGAGCAATGCTCTCCCTCCGCGGCGGTCCCGATGGCGCCAACGGAAAAGCAGGCGGTGACGCGATCCAGGGGAGGTTTGTGGAAAAACCTCAACCCGCCTCCCGTTTTGCAACACAGAGAGTAGAGATCGAGAATGTCCCCCCCCCCCGGCGGAGCCGACACCCCTCTCTTTTGCAACCCACCCCCCTCTGGCACGCACACACTCTCTCTCAGCGGATCTCTGTCGCACCTCACCTCCAGCACTCTCTCTCTCTCTCTCAACGGATCTCTCTCCCACCCCACCTCCGGCACCACCCTCTCCCTGTTCTCTCTCTCTCTCTCTGTTCCTTGTCAAACGGGGGATGTGCAACAAAAAAAAATTGGGGATTTTTTTATCTCTATCTGATTTTTTGCGAAAATTTGGGGCTTGTTTCTCCGGTTTCAGCTGGTTTTTACCAATAGCAAGCTGGATTTTTGGTCTCTACCCGGGTTTCAGTTTCTCTCTGCATTAAACTTGGTCATATTTATGTTTTTGGTCTTCATGCTTCTATAATGAAAGAGAAATGAGGTGCTGTTTTGATCTAGAGATATCATTATCTGTTCCTGATTTCTGTTGTGTTCTTTCTGAACTATAGGGGCCACTTTAGTAACGGGTTAAAGTGAGTTAGGGTGGGTTAACCGGGGTGTTTGATACTTTTTTTTTAACCCGGGTCGGATAGAGTTAAAGTAGATTAACTCATTCTACTTAAATAGGTGGAATGAGTTACTCCACCCGGGTTAGAGGGTGAGTCACCCCAGATAAGTCACCCACCCTTAACTCAACCCGTTACCAAAGTGGCTCTAGATATTCATGTAAATAGAAGAAGTCATGTCTGTGAACGCACGTGCCTAACGAGGGTCATTGCCTTCTTCTTCTTCTTCTTCTTCAACTTTTGCCTTTTCTTCATGTTTTTTTTTCTTTCGCTTGCTTACTTTTTCAAGTTGGGTTCATGTTTCTTTGCATAATTGTTGGCCCGGTTTCATTACTTTTGGATGTGTTTATTTTACGTCCTTAATTCTCATGCCGTTTGAGGTGCTTCTCAAAATCTCAGGCATGCTTCATCTCTCATGCCTTTTCTGGATCAGCTGAACTGCTGAAGGATTATATTAGGGGCCTCAGACCCCCATTCGTAATCTGTTCTAATACAGTGGACCAAAATATTTCGAATGTCTTAACACTTTTATGCCTAGATATCTCACTTCCAAAGCACTTCTCAAGAAAACTTGGTTTGCTTCAAATTCTCTTCATCAGTCCTCTATCCAGACTGGTAAGGTTATGAGATTGTCTGAGGGTAGCAGAAATCCAGCCACACCCTCTTAAGTCAACAAGGAAGTTACACAAAACCCAGCCACACCCTCTGATTAGGTCAATCTCTGAGGGTAAAAGAAATCTGAAACTGAGACTTATCAGCATTACTCGTGTTTGTTATACTGTGTTGCAAATCCTTGTGGTTTTCTTGAGTTTCTTATATTCCTATAATCTGGCTAAAGGCATAAAAATGCTGTTTTGGCCTTGCTCGTGTTAAATGATTGCCCCTGCTTCTTTTAACGTGTTTTACACCAATGAAAACACCAAAAAGACATGTAGGTTAAGGCAAGCACATGAGATTTCAGTGTCTATAGTAATCTGAACATCCCACAGTCCTTCCAGTGTACGGTGGATATTTGATCTAATCATATCCTGTGTTTCAGTTATCATGCTCAGAAATGCTGGTTTCCTTGTAGCACTCTGGCAAAACACATGGTCAAAAACATGATGACAAATAAGAACAAGTTTAATTTGATGACAAATGAGGACATGGATTTGGCTGTAAGCCTGTAAGAGCAGGACTCAGCGGCTGGAAGTCGGTATATGTTGGGGATGTCAAAGTATGCATCTGCTTTGCAATTAAAACTAATTAATTATTAACTGGCAGTGGTAAATTATATATATATATATATATATATATATATATATAAAATTGCATGTCATTTGCCCATCTCTCCTTGGCTTTCAAATAGACAGTGAAGTAGATGTCAACGCTGAACCCAGCTATTTTTTCATGAGCAATAAATTTAAAGATATGTCAACTGATGCATTCAGGAAATAACTATGAGACTTAAAAGTATAAGCACATGTTCTTATATATGTGTTCAATGTGTACATGGAGACCTTAATATCAGTTTTGAAGTCTAATTACCCACAAGCTTCTTCCTCTAACTGATTCTGCTGTTGCTACAAAACGGGTGTTTGCTAGTCCAAAGTGAACTACCGAGTACTTTAAAGCCTCCCGATTTCACCAACATGGATGGTCCCGTGGACAGAGAGTTTTCAACAGAAGAGAGGGAGATCCCCTACCGTAAACATATCCAAATCAATGAGTTTGAACTTCTTTACGTAAGTGTAATGTTTGTGTTTCTTGTGTGGATCTGATGACAGATCCGAATTACCCTAGAACAGAATCATTGGACTCGATCTGAAAAATAAAATGTTGTGTTTATTATGTGGATCCGAGTTTAAAAGTGTAGTGTGTTGTTTATTGTCCGGATCCGATAACAGATCCGAATTACCCCAAAACAGATTTATTGGACCAGACCAGAAAAGAAATGTGTTTATATGCGGATCTGAAAGCAAATTCATTGGAGCCAAAAAATCTAGATCTGAATATCTCTGTCTGATTACCTTATATATATATATATATATATATATATATATATACACATTAGAATTTCGGATCAAACCCGGATCCAAAAGTTTAAATCCGGATTCGGGTCCGATACAAATCCGAAATATAACTTTATTTCAGATTCAGGTCGAGTTTGGATCTTACACTATCGGATCCGGGTTCTGATCATAAAAGATCTGACCCAGATCTGACTTGTTGACACCCCTAGGCGTTAGTTTCTATGCTGAGAAAAATCTTACAGTGATTAATTTTAGGCTAGATTAATTGAGGGTCCCTGGCAGAGGGGGTGAATTTTTTCACAATTCTCCTTAACAAATCTCATAATGTCGGGTCCCCGATTTATTGAGAGACTTATTATCTATCCCCCTAATCACATCCCTATAAGTAGTATTTTAAAATCCAATCTATTTCTTGACCAAAAAAAGTTAGTGGGTCACATGTCAATAGTTTAGCGATTCAAATTGACTCGTAATTTGTTAGACTAGCTAGAATCGTTCACGTTAATATCATATATCTATAAAATTTTAATGGACTTTTTAGGAATAAGCCCCCTATAAAATATCAAAATTAGGAATAAGCCCTCCAATTAAATTATTTATTAATAAGCCACCAAATTCTTCTCCGTTACAGGAAAAAGCCCCTACCATCTGCCTCTGTCATAAAAAGTCAGGTTAACTTAACCCGACCATAGTCTAGCTTAACCTAGGAGGAGGAAAATACCAAAAAACCCTTGGTACACACATACACGTACACACACACACACACACACACACACACAGAGAGAGAGAGAGAGAGAGAGAGAGAGAGAGAGAGAGAGAGAGAGAGAGAGAGAGAGAGAGAGAGAGAGAGAGAGAGAGAGAGAGAGAGATGTTTGTGTTTCTTGTGTGGATCTGATGACAGATCCGAATTACCTTAAAACGGATTCATTGGCCTCAGATCCGAAATGAAATGTTATGTTTATTATGGGAATCCGAAATGGATCCGGCTTTAAACTTCTTTATTTAAGTGTAGTGTGTTGTTTCTTATGTGAATCAGATAATTGATCTGTATTACCCTAAAACAAATTTATTGGGACTGATAAGAAAAGAAATGGGTTTATATGTGGATCCAAAAACGAATTCATTGGAGCCAAAAAAAATCTAGCTCAGAATATCTGTCATTATCTATAAAAATATATATATTAGAATTTCAGATGAGACCCAGATCCAAAAGTTTAAATCGGAATTCGAGTCATATTCGAATTTAACACATACCTTTATTTCGGATCTAAGTTTGATTCGGATCATAAATTATTGGATCTAAATTCCGATCATAAAAGATCAGATCCGAAACTTACTTTTTGACACCTCTACTCCCGTCCCTTCCGACTCATCTCCCATCGTTCCACGAGCCTCCTCCAAAGCTTCTGAACCTAACGTGGGGCCCACGATGGTTGACTTTGAATGTAGACCGCGGACGGACTCGTCTCTAGCGCTTCACACCGCCCGCCGCGCCAAGTGATCAATGCACAACTTAGAATATTTGACGGCGACACCCAATGAGAAACCTCTCCTGGACCACCCACCGCAGCCATCGGATCCTGGGGACACACAAAAGCCGCCGTCCATATTCTCTACTCCCTGGCGGCGGTCCTTGGGCACACACAACCAGCGGCCGATATCATCCGTGATTAAACTAAAACCCCGCTAACGGCCAGTCTTAAGAGTCCGGCGTCTCGAAGCTTCATGAATGATCTAAACCAGAACAGTTGCCCCTTTTCCAAGCACGCCCCGTTCCACCTCGTTATAACCTCCCCCCTCCTGCGCAGGGGCTTTACTAGGGTTTTTGGCCGCCTCCGTCGCCGTCCACGCTAGAAGCCTTCATCTGGGATTCCTCCTCCGATGGCGATCACCTCCATGTTGGTCTCCCGGCTGGCGAGGTCCAAGGCCTTGGCCTCCGGCGTCTCCTCTACCCTTGCTCTGGTCAGCAGCCCCGTGTCTCTCTCTCTGTTTCTGCATCTGTCTCTGGTTTCTCGGATTTTTCTAGGTTTTCTTATTCTGGCTCTTGTTCTAATTGCGTTCTCTACGTTGTTCCCATTTGTGTTGGGTTGTGATCGTGGATATTTGGTGGCTGTAGTTGGCTTCCGGTTGTTGTCTTCCTTCTGGTTGTCGTTCCTCCTGGTGCTCAAACGAGATTCATACGTTATGTCTTCGTGTTTGATGTTCGTCGCGGGGCCAAAGTTCTCTTGTTTGGATTGGGATTTTTATTGCTTGGATGTTTTGCTTCGTGTCTAGGACTTGACATGCTTAAGGAGAAAGGGGGCGTAGGATCATCGTGTCGTGGCAGAAAGGCCTTGACCGCAATTTGGGGTCTACTTATGTATTGGAACTCTAGTTTTCTCTACTGATGCTTTCTTCAAGTTGATGTCACACACTGAAGGTCTTTAGTTTCCTTTTTGTTTCGATCGATGCACAATAATGAAATCTCTTGGGTCTGTTTGTTTGGATTCATATAAAATCCTGAATTTTAGAGTGCTAATCCACTATTTCACGAAGATGTTTCTTGTTTTATTGTTGATAATCAAATGATCGTAAGTTGAAATCAGGCATCTTGCTTCCAATGGTTATGAAAACATTGATTTTAAAATCCAAGTAATTCAGTCGTTTTACGTCCATCAAAATGGATCTTGACAGCCAAAATCAGCATTTCACAATTACCTGGTATGGAAAAAATGATTAAAGTATGCGACCGAAGTTCTGCGAAGTTTTCCTTCCGGTGATATATATTACGCTGTCGGAACCATCCCTTATTGCTATTGCCTCTGTATGCTCTCCATTGCATATTACAGTCCACAGGCACTAGCTGAATTGAACTGGGCATCTGAACGCCATCCGTCTATGTTTTTCGAATATCTTTTGCTGACAACCTTTTCCGTTTCTCTGAGAAGTTCTATCTTCTTCATCAATAATCCTCTTTCTTCATATGTTTACTTTAAACATAGGATTTACGCATTTGTCGGCTATGTTTGAACAGGCTTCTAATCAGCTGAAGACAAAGCCGTATGGTGACTCGTTTCTGCCTCGTAGATGGGAAGCTGCAAGAAGAGCATTCAGGTGGATTTTTCACAATTACCCACCAATTTGTCTTGACTCATCCGGGTGCAATTTATTAATTGTTATCATGGCCTGTTCCCAACAGCTCCAAACCGGAAGGTGGCGATGTTATTGGAATCGACTTGGGTACCACAAATTCATGTGTATCAGTGATGGAGGGCAAGGTTTGTATCTTTTGTGCTTTGATCATATGTTAGTCAAAGTATTGGAAAAGATGTTTGTTAAATGAGGATTATAACCATCTGTCCATTAAACAGGTGTAGTACATATCATAATGATAAATGTTGTCACTTTTCTATTCATTTTTTCCTGCACTGAGAAAATTGCGTTAATTGATCCAGACCCCGAAGGTGATTGAGAATGCAGAAGGTGCAAGGACGACACCATCTGTTGTGGCATTCAATCAGAAAGGTGAACTCCTCGTGGGTACCCCAGCAAAGCGTCAAGCCGTAACCAATCCTACAAACACGTTGTTTGGCACCAAGCGTCTCATTGGCAGGAGATTTGAGGACCCTCAGACTCAGAAAGAACTGAAGATGGTACCTTATAAAATTGTCCAGGCACCTAATGGTGATGCCTGGGTTGAGATGAATGGGAAGCAGTATTCTCCAAGCCAAGTTGGTGCATTTGTCCTTCAAAAGATGAAGGAAACGGCAGAGGCATACCTTGGAAAATCTGTTTCAAAAGCGGTCATTACTGTGCCTGCCTACTTCAATGATGCTCAGAGACAGGCTACAAAAGATGCCGGAAGAATTGCTGGACTGGAAGTTCTTAGAATCATCAATGAGCCGACTGCAGCTGCCCTGTCATATGGCATGAACAACAAAGAGGGTTTGATCGCTGTTTTTGACTTGGGTGGTGGCACTTTTGATGTCTCAATTCTTGAGATCTCTAATGGTGTTTTTGAGGTTTGTTCTTCATATACAAATCTGCTTAAAACTCTTGTTAGCGTGTATCCCTGCACTTGCCTGATATATCTTTATCTGTTTTATTAGGTTAAAGCGACCAATGGAGACACCTTCCTCGGCGGAGAGGACTTCGACAGCGCCCTACTTGATTACTTGGTGAGTGAATTCAAGAGGACAGATAATATTGATCTGACCAAAGACAGGCTGGCTGTGCAGAGGCTAAGAGAGGCGGCAGAGAAGGCGAAAGTGGAGCTCTCATCCACTACCCAAACCGAGATCAACCTTCCCTTCATCACCGCTGATGCCAGCGGTGCCAAGCACTTCAACATCACCCTGACCCGCTCCAAATTCGAGTCCCTTGTGAACCATTTGATCGAGAGGACTCGGAAGCCTTGCATTAATTGTCTGAAGGATGCTATGATCTCCACAAAAGATGTCGACGAGGTGCTTCTGGTTGGTGGTATGACGAGAGTTCCCAAGGTCCAACAGATTGTTAATGACATATTTGGGAAGTCCCCAAGCAAGGGTGTGAACCCGGATGAGGCGGTCGCAATGGGGGCCGCCATACAGGGCGGCATTCTCCGGGGTGAAGTGAAGGAGCTCTTGCTGCTCGACGTCACACCGCTGTCTCTTGGAATTGAGACACTCGGAGGGATCTTCACCAGGCTGATCAACAGGAACACGACGATTCCAACCAAGAAGAGCCAGCTCTTCTCCACTGCTGCAGACAACCAGACTCAAGTCGGCGTGAAGGTCTTGCAGGGCGAGCGGGAGATGGCCGCGGACAACAAGCTCCTCGGGGAGTTCCAGCTCTCCGGAATCCCTCCCGCACCGAGAGGCATGCCCCAAATCGAGGTGGCCTTCGATATCGATGCCAATGGGATAGTGAAGGTGTCTGCTAAGGACAAGGCCACGGGCAAAGAGCAGGAGATCACCATTAAGTCCTCCGGCGGACTGTCGGAGTCCGAGATTGAGAAGATGGTGAGAGAAGCAGAGCTCCACGCGCAGAAAGATCAGGAGAGGAAGGCACTGATCGACATCAAGAACAATGCAGACACCACCATCTACAGCATGGAGAAGAGCCTGGACGAGTACAGGGGTAAGATTCCAGCTGAAGTGGCCGGCGAGATCGAGTCTGCAATTGCCGACTTGAGAACGGCGATGGCTGGGGACAGTGTGGACACCATCAAAGAAAAGATGGACGCTGCAAACAGAGCAGTGTCCAAGATTGGGCAACATATGAATCAGGGTGGTGGTGGAGGGAACGGCGGCGGTTCAGGGTCGGGATCTGGAGGGGATCACACTCCTGAGGCTGAATACCGGGAAGCCAAGATGTAGAATTTCTTGATCGAGAGAGTTGGTAGTGGTGGTGCTACGGATTAAAGGTGTCTGTCTCAACGCTGTTCCTTCTTTTTCCTCCCCCCCCTCTCATCCTACTACGGGGAGTTCATTTTTTCCTGAAGAATCACTTTTCAATGACACAGCAGTGTCTAGTCCCGTTAGGTAATTTTAAGTGCGCCGAAACATCATTTCTCTTTGTTGTTGAAATTCCCTGCAATGAAACGTTCCTTTTTATTTCTTCCGTTCTCAAGCAGGAGATGTTCTAGCAGTAACCACTAAAGTTCTCCATGTACAAGTGACCAAAGGTCAAATCTCGTAGAGGCCCAGTTTTAAAAAGATTTATAGAAAGACTGTGTAAACAAGTTAGTAGAGCGAGGACTTCCATCAAGAAAAAAAAAGGGTCAGGGGGATGTAAGTACGAAATGATCCCCCTAACCGGGGTCTTGAGAAGGCCAAATGGGATATAAGATGTATCAGCATCGTCGGCTCATCAGTCTAGTCATTTGTCAAAATTCGTATAAATCGAAGGCCATGGATGTGTCTTGGACAGACTTGTATTATTATGCGCACATGAACGTTTCAGATCTCCGTTTCTTGTATAGACAACAACAGATGTTAGCCGATTTTAAATCTAATACTTTACAAGAAACGTACAAAAAATACATAAGATGGTGTATGATGCTATAAACATGAAAACCATTATTATACGACATACTATGACATTATACGGGCATCTTATGACGTGCCAAACAATCTCTCTTAATGGACAAAACCTGAATTCCAAAAGCTTTTTATTTTGGTGAGCAACGGCCCAACTTTCTATGGTAAGCCGGAATTTGAAAAGTCGAAAAGGCGAGTCAACTCATAAGATGCAACATGACTCACTTTGATGAGTCAACAAACCATGACTCCCAAGATAAGTTAATGTACCATATTTTTTGAAAACAAATAAATTTTTTTTGATAATTTAGAATCTAGCACAATTAGTTTAAGACTCAATTTAGACACTTAGCATCTTGAGTTCAGGATTTTATAGGACGCTCACTAATTAAGGTATTGTCTTTTTACCATCAACGTATCAACAAATCAGAGATGTACAATTACCAAGACATGAGGACACATATTCTGCGGGCAATCTGCCATAGCCATGTATCTATGCCGAGCATGGGATCCCAGAGAAGAGGGGATTTTGTGGTATATACTAACCAGGCTTAGGATTGTGGTATATACTGACCAGGTTGTTGTTTAGTGTTTAATTCAAATTAAGAAAAAAGAGCCAATGAACTAACTAGGTTAAATCTGATTTGATTTGAAAGTCGGACTTTGGCATCGATCGGGATCAACTTCCCAACTTCTCGGCTGCATCCTCGGGTTGCCTTCTCTAGATATCGTAATCTAGTTTGTCTCCCCAAACTAATCATCAATATGGAGAGTTCAGGGGTTGCCAAAACCGCGCCAGAGACTCGGGGAGGTTTCAATCCAATGGCCCCCCCTTTCTCCAACTATGAAATACCGATCTTACAAAAATTTAAGCTGTCATAAATCCTGCTAAACTGTGGACATTGATTCTACCATTAAACAGTGGTTATAGAAAGGGCAAACTTTAGTGACTGACTGGCCTACCTAGAGGGGTGCTTGATTTTTGTATCAAACACTTCTATCAATATTAATGTTGGTATTAATATTGATAGAGTATGTTTAATTAAATCCTATAAATTTAATAGGGTTTTTTCATTAAAATCATTGTTAGACGTGAATTTACAAAAAAAATCACTTCTGAAATACATTAGTAGTCATATCATTACGTAAATCTTAATTGTGTAAAAATATCATCGTAGTTAACTTCCGTCGATGAAATAACAAATATTCAAAAAAATATATCAATATTCCCATTATCTGGATGTTAAATGACCAATATAACTTCGATTAACTCTATGTGTCTGTGAGTTAGAGAGAGAGAGATAGAGAGAGAGAGAGAGAGGAGGGGGACGCAAGAGGGAGTTTCCCCCTCCAACGTCGGTGCAAACATTAAATAGGGGGAGTGAGTGTGTGACACACACACACACACACACACACACACACACACACATATATATATATATATATATATATATATATATATATATATATATATATATATATATATATATATATATAGAGAGAGAGAGAGAGAGAGAGAGAGAGAGAGAGAGAGAGAGAGAGAGAGAGAGCAGAGGATGGGGGGACACCAGAGGGGTCCCCCCCTCCGGTGCTGGTATCCTGCCAAACATTTAGAGAGAGAGATGGGAGGGATAGAGACAAGAGATAGAGAGTGAGCGGGGGGACGGGTGGGTGAGGGAGGCAGAGGAGGGGGAGAGAGAGAGAGCGGCGAGGAGGGGGAGGGTACTGAAGAGAGAGAGAGAATTTCGGAGGGGGTCTCTCCCTCGGGCGTCGACATGCTGCCAAGGATGTAGAGAGAGAGAGATGAGACAGATAGAGACGGGAGAGAGAGCGACGGGGAGGGGGAAGGTGTCGGAAGGGAGAAGGGAGAGAGAGAGTGTGATACAGAGAGGGGGGTAGGGAGGGAAGAGGAAGTCGCTCCCACACCGAGCTACTTTAAGATTTAAACTTAAAAAAATAAAAATCATCTGCCCAACCTCTCTCTCACTCTCAGTCTCCCCTTTGACACCCTCCTCTCTCTCTCTCTCTCTTCCCCTCCCCTATTCGCCCATCGGCTCTCATGTTGCTCCCCTCTCTCTCTCTCACTCTTGGACTCCCCCCTCGCCCCCACCCCACCGGGTCCCTGTGCGTGTGTGTGAGTTAGAGAGAGAGAGAGAGAGAGAGAGAGAGAGAGAGAGAGAGAGAGAGAGAGAGAGAGAGAGAGAGAGAGTCCTGACGGCCACAATAGTTCATCGACGGCCACCACTGCCGTAGCCACAGCTACCATTGCCGCCCCCGCCAGTCGGACCATGGAGAGAGACCCTTGCGTCTCCTTGTCGCCGTGATCCCCTCCTTATGCCGGTCCATGTCTATTATCTCCCTTCTTTCCCATCAAGCCCCCCTTCTTCCTCTCCCTCCCTCTTCTATCTCACCCAATGTGCACCCACACAACCCTCATCGAGCCACCCATCTTCTTTTCCCATCCCCCCTTCCTCTCAAGCGCCGACCACTGCCCACCGTGGAGGGGGAGGGGGCTCCAATAACACAGGTGAAGAGGGAGAGGGTCCGATGACCATTGTAGAGGGAGAGGGGGTTCGACAACGATGTTGGTGGAGGGAGAGGAAATTTTTTATATTTTGTAAATTGATGATAATTTGATCTTTTTACAAGTCTAATTTAAATTTAAATGAACCATGATTAACCTCACGACAGATAACATGCGATTACGACAATGACATTTTTACACAATTAAGATTTACGTAGTGATACCTGTTAATATATTTCCAAGAGTAATTTTTTTATAAATTAACATCTAACAATGATTTTGATGCAAAAAACCAATTTTAATATTATCATATTAAAAGAATGTAACGTAATATCATGGAGCAGCATGACAAATAGCCCACAAAATATAGTTGTGACTTGGTGAAGAGTTGACCCAATCTGCCATCCAAGGTTGACTCGATGGCCCAAATAACCATACGGAGACTTTAGTCTCACATCGGATGTTGAACTTTGATAGGAGAGAGAATCTTCTATAAGATAAAGGTGATCCAACTATGTACAAATATCTTACAAAAATTTTACAAAAAATATTTAATATTCATCTTTATCATATTCATATTATGACAGACTGAGTTGACCACCGCAAGAGGGTCATTTCCCTCACTCACTCAGGGAATCTTTAACAACTCTAATCTTACAAGATTAGGGTTCAATCCACCACCTCATCTCTCTCCAAGACCTCGGACACACTCGACTACCGTTCCTTGACCAACTACAAAAATCGACTACATTTAATATAGATCCAAACTAACATTAAAAGTGACACGATCTTAATTATAAAAGTCAAAAATAACATCCCCTCCACTCTTAATTTTTATTATTCTCATTCAATTATCATACAAGCCAATATTGATATTAAACATCTATATCACTTTAATATTTATACTAAAAGACTTAAACAATATGTTCGGTTAGCCTATACCAATTTTAAAATTTTTGAAACATCATATAAAAATATAACTTATATCACAAATTAAGATGACTTAAATTTCACGTCACAATTTTTTTTAAAAATTAAATCTAATACACACACGAGGAGTATAACATTGACAAGTATGCACAAAAGATTACTCAATTACAAGACACCAGAGGTGTATCTTATACCCTCAATGATAGTTAGACCCGGTTTGTTCGGAGCAATCGCAAGAGTGCCAAGTTCTTTTCACTGCCAAAGATTATTTAATTGTGACAGAACCAACGAGGAACCTTTTGCACGTATCACATGACAACTTTTTAACGATTAAAGCATCGTAAAAGGCATCGCACAGAGATAGGTCTACTATATAAAAGGGTAAAATAGATCATCAAATCTTCCTCCACATTGAATTCTAGAGTCATGCGGTGACTGTTTCTAATTGCGTCCCCGACGCAACCACTTATTCAACAATACTGCACCTAAAAGATTAACAGACAACACACCCGAGAGGATGCGGTAGTGCATCAACTCCTAGGTCGGCCGAGGGAAAAAAAAAGGTCATCACATACCCCAAAAAAAAAAATCAACAGCGAAAACTCTTACCAAGCGTATAAAATACACTTTCCCAGTAATCAGATGGGCAATTGAATCACAAAACACCAACATATTAAACATGAGATGAACAAACAACATTAGAAAACTTCTATTTTCAGGAAGATCATTTTAATCCCGGGCCATTTCATCAAGTAATATAACTACAATGCAAAATACAGTGGGAATCAAACATAGTTGTTAAGACTACAAGATTACACGACATTGACAAGACATCTACTTAAGCATCACATAGGCAATATATATATATATATATAATAAATTTTAATATTAAAAAATACGAGAGATAAAGACAGGAGAAGGGGAGAGAGAGAGACACACACACAAACATGCATACAGAGAGGGGGGTGTTAGAGGATACCTAGTCTCGCATCAAATAGCCCCCGACTCAAAAGATTTTGATAGTATTATTGACCATGCAAGACCAGACAGCACAAGGAACCTAGACATAGCACCTTACTCGCATTTCTAAGACACAAAAAGATGGGCTAACAACTTGGCCCCATAAAAGCGCCCGATTGCCTAGTTGACCACTTTGACAACAATGGGCTCACGTTAGTTCGACGATGGAACATATGTTCAAGAACACTAACTTGGCAAACAAGTAATCATTCCCACAGACAAGATCCCACGCCCAGAACGAATACCTGTCTTATCTTCTAACTAAATCATTAACCGTACTCTGGGATCACAAAATAAGATTGCAATATTACGCCTGGGAATCAAAATCAACTTGACAACCATACACAGCAACCTTGTGTAATAAGAAAGTACAAACAAGAATCATAAAGATAATGCATAATTTGTTTTACCTCACCACATCCTCACAGCAATATAACTCCAAAAATCCGAAGGGCATCCATGATCTGGGTAACAAATTGCAAACCCTAGAAAACGATAGTTCAAAAGAAATCACAATAGCATCTAAAACACTATTACGGCCAAAGTTCTTCGGAGTACCAAAATTTGATGGACTGCTTAAACTGCCTTTGTTCAAAACAATGTAATGGTGTCCACCTAGGAGAGTGGTGAAATTTGTTAACAGTCAATCTCACTCTTCAACTTTCACGAAAGCAACTCCAGTAGCATTTTTTTTTTAGGGAATTGACGCAAGCAACGGCTGTTCTTTTCTATAAGATTCCAATCGCGCTCTGAAGTGTTCACCGGATTTCTTAGCAAGAGACATGTGGGATATAATCTGGGGGTTCCAAGGTAAAAATCGGATATTTAGAAATTGTACACTGAATGACCAAAAATAAGAACCAGCAAGAGCACTCCAAAACCAATATGGTGGATCCTATAGAACGAGTTGGTAGAACAGCTAAATACCCACTACTGGACTCCTGTTGTTGCTCAACCTGCACCATACATTTTACATTGTAAAATAAAAGTTTACTATCCACATCATCTCTTTAAACAGAACACCCTTTTCCCACATACTTCATTTCTGGCATCCCGAAAAAAATCCAACAAATAAAATTAAGCAGGTTTCCTGTCTTACACCTTGGATTCCTCCCCTGAAAAACCTTTAATCTTCTCAACTTTTCAGACAGTTCTAAAGAATTTCATCAAGGCAAATGTTACTTGTACTCCCTTAGGATATTCCCTTTAGGGTACTTCTCGCATCCAATAAGCCTTCTACCTGCATTCATTTCAAGGTTTTCCATCTTGTTATGGTGGTGGGACACGCAACGGCTGGTGGTGACCTGAATACCTAAAGAGTGTACCTTAAAAAAATAAGAATGGCATTACTCTGAAAGCAGAGAAAGAAGGGGATAGAGAAGCTGCTTTCATAGAATCTCGTGTTACAGTTCAAGATACCTTCTTTCCCACTCTTCACGAGCAGTATGCTGCATGAAAGACCTGGCTAAAAGATAATGACATTTAAAACCTTTTTTCAAGTAAAAGAATCCACTTGCACTGAATTTTTCCATTCACCTTGGAAATGGAACCTCAAAAACCACTCTTCCCAAGTTATAACAGGAGTTTCGCAACACCAGAAACCTAGAAAATTTTAGCTACCTGCACACCCTAAAACAGGAAGAAACCAAGAAAATGTGTCAAATTGGAGACTGCATGAACAATGTTCTCGGCACAAGAAAACATGCAACATCATCCATACGCAATAGGGCATATTCTACATCAAACATCCCAAGCCCAGGTCATGAAATACATGCAACATCACCCATAAACAACCAACCACAGTCTACATCAACATTTATGGTGGAAACTCATCTGAATATAATCAGGCAACTGCCTGTAAATGATAGGATATTATTTCACATCTAAGCATCTAGTAGCAGTGTCACCTGAACTCATCAGGTAACCTGCTAGGAAACGATTTTTTTTTAAACGAACCTGCCAGGAAATGATACACGACCCAGTAAACTGAGTTGATTGTAACCACGAAGAGAGTTAGAAGAAGACCCTCAAACACAGCAGCTGTTTATCAATAGCATCTGACAAACCAAGATTTGACTCAGCATGTGACGCATCAAATGCCATTGATAAACCAACCCATTGAAAATGGCTGAATGGTACACTAAATGGCTGGACATGTGGCAGCTCTTCAGAGGCAGAGGCATCTTATGGAAATAATGAAACAGACACTGTGTATCAATTATATCTCATGACAGAAAATGCGTCAGTTCCTTGTGTACAACTAATTTAGTTGGAATTCTCTATTTAGACTAAACAATAATTTTATGTATCATTCCATGATAGGATTTCCAATAAACAAAAAGGTAAAAAAGAAAGGAAGACAAAATCTCAAAAATACAAGTTGAGACTACCATTCCAGGATCGATGATCTAGTTCTGAAAAGTGTAGTTCAAGGAAGTTGGAACTTCTCAAGATCTGAAACAGGTTGCCTGTGCACTGCAAACCTTAAAGGTAGCAGAACTTTCTGCCTTCCAACAAGGAACCCAAGCGCAATACATGGCAAAGGATGAAAACGCCATTACTAGAGAAGCAAGCTTTTTAAGAGGAAGGGTGAGAGATGCCAGCAATGACAATATATTCAAAGGAAAAACTGAGGTAGCTCCAACAACAATGGAAAAAAAAAGAGTAGAAAAACATTCCATTTTCCAATAACGAACCTAAGTGCAATACATAGTGAAGGGTGAAACACTATTACTATAGAAGATGAGCTTTCTTTAGATGAAGATGAGAGATTCCAGCAAGGACAATATATGGAAAGGGATAATTGAGGTAACTTATTTGGTGTTACTCTACAAGAATGTAACCAAATCCACAGCCCATCTCATGATCCTAGAAAGAACCATGCATGCTTTCTAGAATTATATTAAGACTGCATCTCCAACAGAAAGAAACAAATAAAATATAATTACAATCCCTAAATGCTCTTTAATCACATTCAGAATTACAATTAGAATTCTTTCCTAGTCTTGTTTTCAGCATAAGAAAAATAAAAAGCAGATGCAGGATCATAAAATGGACGTAAAAGCAGTAAGTGCATTGGCGTGGAAGTCAGTCTATGCCATGCTTACACAAGAAACAAGAATTTAGCATAACTGATAACAAATTGCAAGCCTATTTCATCAACATGTTAAGTACGACCAGACTTTAAGTCAACAACAAAACATTTTGCACTCAACCTAGATGCCTAAATAGCATGAGAAGGAAGAACCCACAAGACATCAGAAATTCATAGCATAAAATGACAGACACACCAGTTTGATAATAAAAAGTGCAACAAAGTAATTGGGCCACAATGATTACCAAAATATGAGGTCGACAAGACCAAACTAACCCCTTTCCATTGCCACATTCTTCAACGTAAACCAATAAACTGCAGGACGAATGATGTGGCTCACCCCTGCCTCTCCTCTCTTTCTCTGTTCCACTGCTCAATCCTAGCCCGTCGCTCTTCACTCCCTTCTCTAACCGGGCTTTTCATCCGCCTGGGGCTTCGATGATGTCGCCGGCCTCCATCATTTTCATACCTCCCATGCCTATCACCGCCTCCGCCGCCGCCGCCGCCGCCGCCGCGTCGACCACCATCACGGAAATCCCCATGGTTACGATGGCCACCACCGTGCTCACGGTGCTCCCTGCGGTGGAATGGGCTTGGACTTCGGCTGCGGCTACCCATGGACCTCCGGTAACGTCCAAAAAGCTTCCTGCGCAGCTCCCTTCCAATTTGCTTCACATGCATGAAATTGCAGTATCCACCACGATTGCAGCTGTTCTCCTCAAATTGCCGGCAAGTGGCCTCCCGGAAATCTGTGACCGGAGAGAAGTCAGCAATGATGGGACGGCCAGAGTAGAATCGGCCCTGAAGCGCACGTAGAGCCGCCTCAGCCTGTTCTTCTTCCTTGAACTGAACGTACACGTTCCCAACCATATGATCAGCAAGGTTATCACAGACATTGAGGCTTTCAATCTCCCCAAACTTGCTGAGCTCCTCAAATATATCCTCATAAAAATCCTCAAAGTGCTCCTGGATCCTGCGGGGATCAATGGGCTGCCCCTGGGCATCCACTCCAGGCGTGATCATGTCAGGCCGCTGGTACATGTTGGAAAGCAGCAGAGTGGGAGAGATTGTGGGCCGATTGTGGAGCCGGGAACAGCGATCCCCGTGACGGCAAGCTCCAATCTTGAAGTAGAACGGGCAGTTAACCCTGTCCTTCTCCGTACCAAAAATGGAAGCCAAGTGCTCCGCCATCGGTGCCCGTCTACAGATACCGTAGAACGCTTCGCCCCCTTAAGCAAACTCTGTGTGCAGAACACAAATAAGATTTTAGGTTTTCCGAACGGGCGCGCAGAGGCTCCACAGAAAATCTGCGGTACAAATCTCCCCATTATAAACGCCCTAGGTACTCCCGAAGCATTGAAAAACCTCGGAATCCTCACCGTCAAAAAAAAGCGGAGTTTTGTTTTTAAAAACGAAGCACCCTCCTAATCGCGAAATCAGTACTTCGAAACAAACGCTAGTTCTACAACAGAACACTGATCCGCTCTTTCTGATGCACGGAAAGAAAACACCTCCCCGTAGCAGATCGAACCAGTTAATATTAACAAAATCGAAGAACCCCTTGCTTAAAAATAATAAAAAATAAACCTAATCCCACGCGCAACAGGATCCGAGGGGATCAGAAGCATGAGAACAAAATCAAGTCGAAAACGTCAAAAAAAATCATCGTCGCCGACGAATCGAAAGGAACAACAAATAAGTACAGCAAAAACGGAGAAAGAAAGAGAGGAACCGAGGGCCCGCAGCCGAGGGGCACCTGACCTCGTCGCCTCCGGGCGATCAAACCCTAGCAGGGGAGAGAGAGCTCGGTAGAGCCTTTCTAGGGTTTCGCCGAGCTCGTTCAAGTCGGGGGGGCCAAGTGAGAGAGAGGTGGAGATCGTGAAGTCAGCATTTTAAATCGTTGGATTAATCACACGAATTCATTGTGGGCATACTGATCGGACGGTCCATTCCGGTGGACCATTGCGGGGGTCCATTTCCTCAGTAGGGAGAAGACCCCCCCCCCCCTGTGCCCTTTTACCCACGCACCATACTTGGGACATTCGCGACTTCGCGTGCCGCCACGAGCCCCAGAAGAGACAAAACTACCCTTAAGAGAAGGGATGCGGCAACAAAAGAATGGGATTTGCAGTAGGGAGTGCGCATAGAAGCATAGGTGCTTTCGGTAAGGCTCAATGCAGGGCTTTTGATTTTTTTAATTTTTTTTAAATTTTTTTGAAGTAATTCTCAGAGTATTTTAACTTTGAGTATAAGTCATTACATATTGAATTGTTTAAAAAATTAAAAAAAGAAACCACGTTAAATGATTAGTTATAGACTTGTTTTTTTTAAATTAATCCGTTTTATTTTTAATTTTTTTGATAATCATATATTTACATGACTTGAATCTTAATTTAAAATATCTTAAGAGTTATTTTTTAAAAAATTAAAAATTAAAAATTTTAAAATATGTATCACATGTGTGCAGGAAGTCAAACTCAAATATTTTTTGTGCTTTAATCGTCCACACGAAGTTCAAAATCACGGCCAATACGGAGATGACACGTGACGGCCTAATAGGAATCATCCAATAGTTCTTCGAGTCTGACTTGCAGCGCCGGTGCAGCCATTTCTTTTTTTAAAAAAAAAATCTTTTAAGATCGGGCCAAACCGATTTACACAGCCCACCGGATGATTAAAAAGTTAAAAAAATAAAAAAAATAAATAAAGATCAGACACCCTACTTCGCTGGAGATAATGGGCTAACCACTTTTCATCAACCTAGCTGTCCAACATTTTGTTCGGGTTTTGGCCATCCTGAAAAAAAAAAAGAAAAAAAATGATTCCACTTGATTAGGAGCTGAGGTAGGATTAGGTGATTTAGTTGTATGAGACTGTTTTGGGCACTAGAACTTGTGAGTTGTGATTAGTCTAAGGAGGATAGAAAGTTCCTCTTGATGACTTTTACAAATGTTAGCTAAGGATACAGAGTGCTCCACTGGAGCCAATGACGGGGTGAGATATGATCAAATGGATAGCTCGGTCTAATCACCTGATACGAATTCTTAAGTCTCACTTTGATACGGGATTAAATATAATTTGGTTAAAGTTTAGTGAATTTATTTTATTCATTTTTTTTTATTATAGCATGGCATTCGATTAAGTTATCTTGCCGGTGGAGGTGAGATAAGTTAATCTGATTTAAGACGAATTAAGTCATTTTTAAATGAATTATCTAAATTCACTCTTGTCAAAATAAAATGATTTGAATTTGAATTAAAGTGAGAATAATTCTGAGATAAATCCGAAACAAAATGGGGCTAAGAGTTAGATGATCTTCTCCTGCTCATGAACTGATATGGATCAGGTTTGAACACATGCGCATGGTTAGTGCCAAGTTGATAGCTAGTAGAAAAATTGCTTCACTTCTTGCACCATTCACAAAAGTTTAATTTATCAGTTCCATGCCCATGAATTCTTTTGGTTATAATTCTAGGATCCATTCCGAATCATTAAAAGGTAAATGTTGTATCCGCATATGATGTTACTAATTTGCCAAACATCTATAATTAAGTATTGTAGTCGAGGGCTAGTCTATGATATGACTCATGTGAGGTTTATATCCGCTTTGACAAATGAATTTTATAAGAACTAGCCCTCCTATCTTTTCCACCATCGCTTCAGGCCAGGGAGCTCATAGGATAGGCTCGACCGATGTCCACGGCAGGTCGCCCCTGCAACGCCTAACCAGTGCCGGCCTTCCCCCCATTCCCTTCTGGACGTTGAAGCCCCTCTACTGCATCCACCCTACCACAGTCGAGCCCGCCCAAGGTGGACCCACACTGCCTGCCACCGCCACCTACGGCTAACACCATCGCCGTCTGCATCACCCCGCCACCAAGAAGCCAGCCACCACTCACCATTATTTCCTGCTCCAGCTATCACCATGCCATCCAACCGCCGCCCAAAATCCACTCCACCTTCTTTGTGTCCTTCCTCCTCCGATCACCACTTCAAATCGCCACCGCCACATCTAGCAGCACCGCCGCCAGACGTCCTCGAGCACCCCTTGCCTCCCCATCACCATGCCGTCATGGGTCTGCAACCGGCGATCCTTCCCCCATGGCAAGCGCCCTGCCGCCTTGCTGGCCACCATCTTGCGTGCCCAGCCACCGTTGTTGTTAGCGGTCCATGGCGTTGTTCAGCTCCTCTCCGGCCACACTACCACAGCCCCAACTATCGCCTCCCTACTCCCCTCCCTCTTCTCCCTCTAGGATTGCACGAGGACCGCCCCACCAGCTAGCGGCTAGCTCTGGCCATTCAGCTAGCGTTGCAGAAGCCCACCGCCCTATCCCCACCTGCCTGAACTGGCCAACCACCGCAGCATCGGCCCTCTCCACAGCTCCTCCCACTGTAGCCTCCTTGCAAAACACGGACAGCCTCTACCGTACCAGTCGCTCCAAGGAGAAGTCCAGCCAACCCCAATAGTGGGCCCAAAAATATTAAGGAGATCAACCCAGTTCGACCTGTTACTGAGCATCGGCCTTATAGTTTAGTCCGGCCCATCTGCACATCACGACTATTCCCGCGTCAACCGGGACACCTTTATTTTAAGATTCATTTTTTGTTATTTTTTTATCATACCCCATCGGGAGAGGACATGTCCCAAGTTGACCGGTGCGTAAACTAATGCTCTGGTGCATGTCATTTGCTTGCCATTGAGTGGAGGGAATGGCTTATTCCCTTTGGGCCCCTTTGATAACGGGGTGAGATGGGGCATGAATAAGCCACCCTACGCCGGTTAAGCATTTATGTGTGTGAGGGAGAGAGATGTGGGCCCTACCTTTCTCTCTCATCAGTTAGTTGTTCTGCCCTATCTTATTCCTAAATCAAAGAGACCCTTTATGATCAACGACCATATATGCCCCACCCTTGTAGGCCGTCTAAACAATATAAGGCCCATACTAATTGGGTTGGAGGTTGTCATTGGACCTTCCTACCAAAACTTCTTTTTATTTGATTATGATGAGGCCTTATTTTTTAAATGCTCTTTGTTTTACGAGCTTATCATATGCTTGTGTCATCCGGACTTGGTATATTTGCAAGTGTTTATAAGCCTCTTGTCTTTTGCCTTCCAAACTGGCGAGTTCTTCTAACTTTCTTTCAATTTCATCCTGTTCTTGGCCCAATTGCCTGGCATGGACCGCGACACGGTAGGATGCAAATTCAATTTCTATTGGGACCATTACTTCAACCCCATAGATTAAGGAGAACGGTGAACACCCCATAGGGATTTTGTAGACCGTTCTATAAGCCCATAATGCATCTTGCATCTTTTATCCCCAATCGCGCTGGCGAATGTTGACTATCTTAGCTAGGACTTTGCATAAAGTTGTGTTGAAGACTTCTGTTAGGCCATTGGCTTGGGGGTTGTCGACTAACGACGTCCTCCAGTTGAGATGGAACTTAGCCACCAGTTGGTATATGGTTTTGTTTTTGAAGGGTGTGCCATTGTCTGGCATGATCTGGCTACGGATGTCGGACCTATAAATTATATGATGCCTAACGAAGCAGGCAACAGTCTCTCCATTCACTTCTTTGAGTAGTACAACTTCAGCCTATCTGGAGAAATAGTTTGTAGTAGCCATAATGAATTTATGACCTTTGGAGGATGGCGGGAAAAGTCCCATAATGTCCATTCCCCATTCAGCAAATGGTCATGTGGGAGCCGTAGGGTGCAGTGGATTAGGAGGTCTTCTTAGGACAGGGCCAAAGGCCGGACATTGATGGCAGGTACAGACGTATTAGTTACAGTCCATGTACATGGTCGGCCAATAGAACCCTTCGAGCTTAATATTGTTCTTCATTTTGTCTTCGGCTTGATAAGCCCCGTATAGCCCTGAGTGGACCTCATGAATTATGACTCTGGTCTGCGCTAGTGAGACACACTTTAGGAGGATAGACCTATCTTTTCAATGGACGAGTCTGAAGGGGGAGCCCACAATTAGCTCAAAGGATGCCGTCCTCCCCAAAATGACAGGTTGTTTGAGGAGAAATTTGAGAGGATCGCACTTAGATATGAGCTAACCTGATGGGATAAGAGGTACTGCCTTAGCTTTTTAACGACAAATACTAGTGCTAGTCAAACTTTCTCCATGAGAGAGTATCGATGCTCTAGACCGACCAACTTTCTGTTGAGATAGTAAAGTGGCTGCTCTTTACCTTCTTCATTAATTTATGCCAACAAGGCTCCTAGGGAAGCGTCCATGGTGGTACTATACAGTATAAGAGATTTTCCTTTAACGAGTGCCTCCAAGACCGAAGGGGTGAGCAGGACTCTTTGATTTGTTCGAAGGCGTCATAGCATTCTTGATCCCATATGAATGGGACGGCCTTCTTCATTAGTTTGTCGAAAGGGGTGCCCCTTTGTGGCGACCCAAGATCCGGATAACGGGAAAAGAACCTGATACTATTCGAATCCTGGCCCGCCGCCCACGAGCCGGGAGGGCTCGGAAGGACTAAAAAGGAGTGTGGAGGTACAAAGAAATAGGAAATAAAGTAGAACAATTCAACAATTAACAGAACTACAACAGTAGAGTCCAGTCCAACAGAAAGTACAATCTAAAACAGTAAAACATACCACATGACAAGTGAACACTCGGCCCAGCAAGCTGGCAACTAAGAACCTCCGAACAACGCCCCCGAACCTCGAGGAAGAACCGCCGCACCTGAAACGCATGGGTGAGCCTCATGTCACTGGCTCAGTAGGGATCCCGCGGAACCCCAACTGACAAACAACGGCGGCACGGAAAGCAACAACTACAGCAAGAACAACAGTAACAGCAGGAACAACAAACCAGTGGCCGGTAAAAACTCGGCACTACAACTACTCCTACCGAAACGAAACTCAACACCCCGATCCCACAGTGGGGGACGACCAGACAACGAAGCACCCTAGTCACGCCACTAGGAAACGACCACACCGTCGGGAACTCGACACTGCCTAAGGGAAAGCCCTCGGTGACATTCACCGGAACCCCTAGACCTCAGCATCGGGAAAACACCCGGAACTCCACGCAAAACCCACGTCTCGCAGACGTGAAGCGGAACTCGACTCTCAAGAAAACTCACGTCACGTGACGGGAGCACTGCCCACCAGAAGCAAGGCCGGATGCGTCCACTGACGACTTAGTCCACAGCCTCAGGTGTCTCGCTACCACGCCCCAGGCGGAGACTGAGACACCGTACTAGTAACCAGAAATACAAAACAAGGACTAACTGAGGTCGCGCTTGCCAGCGTGTGCCCGATGCCCTCAGCCAAGTGTGCACACACAGACCATACGCCCTAGGTCTTGTTAGTATTGGTGTGCTACAGGCCAATTTCAGGTCGAGTAGGCCCAATAGTTGTACGATCTTGTTCATTGTTGATAAAGTGGTATTTGAGCGTAAATATACGATTGTGTATTACTTTACGATGTCCCTAGGATATGTGGTTGTAAAGTCAACTCGAGATGAGATCTCGATTATGAGACTGACTTTACATGAACACATACTTTAAACTGTTCTTGGTTGGAGGGTAATCACTCGGGGACTTTGATTGCCTATTAAACCAGTACACATGATGTGTTGTGGACCAGTCTCATGGTCTCTGGTGCGGGGCACCAACACATATGTGTAGGTGTATGTCCTTGGACGATGTACACTGAATTGATCCGCTATTGGATCTTCAGATGGTTGATTATACCTAATGTCAACTGAAGATCCAACGGTCTCAGTAGCATCATTGGTCCTTTGACCTGAGACATTGATTGGATCTTACACGAGGACTGGAATAGTTTAATTACTTGGCTAAGTGACTTTAACCATAAGTCATGAGTTGCGGAGTCATTAACCACTCCAGGATACGTGTGAAGATCATCAATGGTCAAGAGGGGATCGCTCACTGTCGGGTATATATCAGACAGTTAATGGGTCATGACATTGACGCTCCGTTAAATCCCTGGCCAGGGTCGTGTGAGTTCGTTTAGAACGGACGTCATACACTTTAAGGAGGTCATGGTCAAATGGCACGATCATGGGGTTTGACAGAAACCGTACCCTCGATCGTACCAGACTCATAGAAGGAGCGAGGGGTTATATCGATGTGGTAACTGTGGACTTACAGGTACCAGACAGGATGGTTTAAACCCGTCATCCTCTAGGATCACGCGGATTTGCTTGACCCAACGTGATCAAAGGTTCGGAATAAATTAAACTATTATTCGGCTCTAGTAGAAGCGAATAATAAGTTCAATTTACTTATAATTGGGAATTAGAAGTTAATGAGCCTTAAACTAGAGTGACTAAGGGCCTAGAGGATCACACACAATGGATTCTTGGGTGACGGAATATTATTGTACAAATGTATATATTAATTCCCTTTAATCCCTTTTTGAAAGGAGTGTAAATGGGGCTTAATACATATGTATAATAATAGAAAGGTCATAAATATAATTTTGGTCCTTTGGAGGTCTTTAGAAAAAGGTCCAAATCCTATATATATGGACCTTACGAGAGCTTCTCCTTCTTTTTAGGCTAACCAAGCATTAAGGCTAAGAGAGGAGGATTAGCTCCTCCCCCCTTTCCTCCCTCTTGCTCTCTCTCTCCAGAAGGTGAAAGGGTCGGAGAAGGTCTGTGCCGGGGGGTACCGTCGCTGCGCAAGGATCCGTGTGGATCAGCTCTAGAGGCTGTGCATCTATGCGGCTTGGTATTCTACATCGGGTTTTGCGGACAACGTCGTTCCGCGCAAGGTATAAATACGTAACCCGTAGTTAGGGGTTGGGGCAATTAAAACGTCGATCAGAGCATGGATCTGGGATTCCATGCAGTCGGGTTCGGGCAAATAAAATTTTTGTTATCCGATGTGTTGCCCGATTGTGCTGTTCGGAACCTTACAGTGGTATCAAAGCCAGGTTGGCGCTCTAATCGGTGTTTTATCATCGTATTGAACTGTTGGGTCCCAAGCAGTGGCAATCAAGAGGGGAGGGGTGAATTGATTGGCAAATAAAATTATTTACTAAAGAAAATGTGAGACAATTTTACAGTAACCAAGCACTCAGCCTCACTCGTGCATGATCACACATGAATGCAAGAGAATGAATGTGAGTGTGTGAGGAAGAAAGTGGTGAACACTCAACTCACCGTGAAGCCCACTCGACAAAGGATGCAAACGAACAAACCACGAGAGACACAAAGTTTTTAGGTGGTTCGGGTACACTGCAGTGTTCCCTACGTCCACCCCTCACACAAGAGGAATAACGACTTCACTATGAAGTAAGCCAAGCACACACACGCTGTTATGAACAGCACACACACACACACACGGTACCCAATCTAGGCACCTAACCACACACACACACACACACAAGCTCGTGTCCTTACACGAACAACACACACACAACTCAGAAATAAAGTACAACAGATGCTCAAGTTTAGCACAGCAAATCTGAGAATGGAAGATGAGGAGTTATTTATCCTGGCTGATGCTCCCCCTATCAATTTTTCGAATGTACTTGTATGCTTCAGTAGGAGTAGGATCGATCTTAGAAGATCATTGGCTGAGAAGCAGCATATTTGAAGTTGTTGCTTGAAGTCCCTTGCAGCTTCTTGCTGCAGATGATTTGGTGGTGTGATTCCTCCTTCTTCTCTTTCAATTTCAGCTTCATATCGATTGGGAAGAAGGTCTTGGAGCTGCAGCTTCGACCCTGCACAATAGATTAAGAAGTTCAACGAAACAAAAGCCCTATTTCGTAGATCTCACACCCTTCCTCTTTATCTAGAGCCACTTGGGATAAAATAATGGTTTAGGATGGTCAAGAAGGCTTGGGAACCAGATCCACAATTTGTGGAATGGTTTATGGAATGTTTTGTGGTGATTAGACAAGGATTGGAGGACTTTCGGTATAAGAAAATGGCAGTCAAGAATGACGGCTGGGCGTCTGACTGGAAAGGGTCGACCCTTGGGGTCGACCCTCGAAGAGGGTAAAGTACATCCAGAGCAATGGGTCGACCCCTAGGGTTGACCCTCGTGCAAACAAAAACTGGAACACATGGATTTTCTCAAGGGTCGACCCTTGGGGTCGACCCTCGTGGGTAAGACAGACAGTTTCAATTCTGTTTGGACGAAAGTTTCAAGGGTCGACCCTGGGGTCGACCCTTGTCCAGTCAGCGTCTGTTTTGTAAGAAATTTCCAGGGGTCGACCCTTGGGGTCGACCCATGCGCCAGGGAACAAAAAGTTGTGGTAAAAACCACTCCAAAACAATTCCAACCTAGTGGGTTCAAAGAATAGAATGATCACTAATGAAATGCATGAATTCTAAGACTTGAAAAATAAAAACCAAGGCCAATATCATGAAACCCCAATAGAATAATTACCTTGGTTTCTGAGATATGCTTTCATACCCACTTACCAAACAAAGCATGAATTCAGCCATGGTATTAAGAGTTTGATCTTACCGAATATCATTGCTTTATCTCAATCTTGAACTGCCCACTTTTGACCCTGTCAGGACATACATTCTGAGTTCGTGTTGGCATTTACAAATTTCAGAGTAACCTTCTTACCAACAGAATGATTCCTCCACTTCGAAAGTTCCTTATCTCCACTTACAGGCTGAGCATGGTATACACGTTAGATCATGATAATATGCAAGTATGTAGTGTTTGGTCATCATCAAAATTCATTAAACACACTTACAAAGAAGGGGTTCAACAATCTCCCCCTTTTTGATGATGACAAAATACTATAATGCATAAATCAAATTAGTTACTCTACGCCAAGAATGCCAAAGCAATTGTAATATAGCAATGTGCCGGAACAACATGAGAAGCAATAGTCCGATCAACACACAACCATGAACCAACTTAGAACCGTTGTGAGATTGATCAAAAAGGCTTACCGACAATCAACTTGGAATAACAACAACAGCCATAATCGGATTACATTAAACAAGAGAGACAAGTACAATGCAGCAAGATGCCATGCTATGAGTACAAGGATAATGCAACATTTGCAACATGCTTAACCAATAGATATGCAATTACAATATGAGATAATGCAACACACAGTCATGCAAACATACAGCACGCATAAACTATAATAGCTGGGATAAACTAGTAGACTTCTCCCCCTTTGGCATCATCAAAAAGAAGGGGGGAAGTGAGAGGAAAGCCATGTGGAGGAGAGACCAGGGCCTAGTCATCAGCCGGAGGCGGTGGACGGGGAGCACGACAGACATATTCCAAAAGCTCGTGGCACATGAGGTGTTGTTGGGCCAAGGCATCAGTGAAGTTTTGAGTGCATTCCTGGTGAGATAGCTTAAGATCATGAAGTTCATTTTGAAGAACATCCAAGGTCTCGCCATACCGATCCAACCGTTCATCAATGCGGTCCAAACGATCGATGAATAGCCTGGCCGTCTCGGAGGGAATATCAATCGCAGGAGCACCATGATTTTCATCACTGGATTCAATGTCTGCATCCGCATCAATATCTTCAGCACGTTCACCGGGAACAACTGTTTTCAACTGCCGAACTAATTCACCTTCACAAAGAACATAGCCCATGTTGTGACAAATAGAGTGAATAGTATATATGTCGACAGCTCGCATTGTTTGTGAAGATTCGGCTGACAGATCTATCTGCTTATATTGAAAAATAGCAGTGAGGGCCGCAGCATAAGTTAAAGTTCTGTTTCGGTGCTGCATGCTTGACCTCATATGGTCCAAAAAGAGAGCCGAAAAATTAATATGTATCCCATCCAAAAGACAGTAAATTAAGAACATGTGAATTTCAGTGACTTTGTCATGTCCGCCTCCTCTCAGAAGTAAAATAGTAGTGATCATCCTATAAAGAATGTGTTGTACCGGAGGAAAGTGATTGGCATTTAGCCCAGCAACAGAACGACCAGCGCGGTCTTCAGAAGTTAGGTAGAGATATGATAAGTGCGTATTTTTATATATTAATTCATGTTATACACATTTTTTGAGCTTAAATAACAATAAATATGCATGTATCACATTTACTTTTAATTTAGAGTCAAATATTTAATTTTATGGATTTAAATAATTTCATAAAGATATTTGCTTATTTATGCAAGCATTCAAAACAAAAATAAAGAAAATAAAGAAAATAATATATATATATATATATATATATGTGTGTGTGTGTGTGTGTGTGTGGAAATGGGCCAAAAGCCCAAGGACTTGTTCAAAAAGAAAAGAAAAAAATAAATAGAAAAAATAAAAAAAATAAATTTATTTGATATTTTTAGGTTTTTTATGAGATATATACATAATATATATATATAATATATATATTATACTTAATATCATAGTATGTGTGTGTGCAGGTCGAAGCAGGCGCGCCCCCCCTTCGCCCCGCCTTCGCAGGCGGCACGGGCGACGAGGGGGGATGGCGCGGTCAACGCGCGCCTCCCGCGCGCGTCAGCGGGAGGGGGGACCACGCGGGCACACCGCGCCCACGCGACACACACGCGGAGGAAGAGGAAGGCGGCGGCGCACGGGCGCACGCGGCCGGAGGAGGAGAGAGAAAAAGAGAGAATAAGAGAGGAAGGAAGAGAAAAATTGGAAAAAAATTGGAAAAAAATAAGAAAAAATGTAGAAGTGTGCAACACATGTTGGCACACAATTATGAGTCAAAAATTACTGCATTAGACTTGTGTTTGTCAACAGAAGAGGCAAAGCTGTTCACGTTAAGAATGTTGTTATGTGAACCCTATAAAAGGGGGGCTTCAAATGTAACGAGAAGAGTAGCTAGGAGTAGTTGCTAAGAGTTGGAATGGGGTTACTTTGTGTTCTTGAAGTTCTTGCTTGTTGACCTTAGTAGAGCTACATAGGAGAGTTAGAAGGTGTTGTTTTGAGAGCTTTTGATGTAAACTTTGTAAGTTGATGATTATTTTAATGAATGGTTTGTTTAAGCATTTAGTCATTTCTTAATCCCATTACTTATTATTCTGACCTCCATTTCATTTTCCTGTCTTTACAAAAGTTGTTCATCTTTAAGTGTTCTTCAATTTCTCTTTCTATCATTTCCCTTAATTCCTTCTAGTTTGAAAGTTATTTCACGTTTTCCTAAGTGATTACTGTTCATCCGAGATTTCTCTTTCTACGTGATTACTGTTCATCCGAGATGATACCTTCTAATATTCTTCTGTTTTGAAGCCTTTCCAATCCTCTTTTTACTCTGAGTTCTTCATGAAAGTTGTTATTCTCTTGTAGATCTAAAATTTCTTCTTCTACAACTTCTTCTAATTCTTCTTAATTTGAGAGTTATAATTAATTTTTTATTGTTCTGTTTTCTGCCGTTTTACTATTCATCCGCACCGATAGCTCTTGAGTTTTTCACATTTTTCACTGTCTTCCTATCATTTTCTGTTTCTGTGGTCTTCATCGAACTTCTTCATATTTTCATTCTCTACAACTTTTATTTCTTTCATTTATTCTAATTCCCTCTAGATTTTAAGTTATTCTATTTCTTCCAACCCCCTATTTTCAATATAATTCTGTTGTGTTTTCAACTTATTTTTGTTCCTACTTCTATCCATCTCCATTTCTTCACGGTTTCTTCACACATCCAAAGCGGTTAGTCATCTTCCAGTCATCTCACGGCGTCGACTTCCAAGGCGGAGCGATCTTCATCCAAGACTCGGCGAGGAAACGACGACGTTCTTCATCCATTGGCTATGCGCTCGACACCCGTCGTTTAAAAATACCGTGCCACATAAATTTTAAAATTTATACAACCGCACTCACTCACTTAAATGATTTTTAAAAATACGAGTAAAGTGGTAAATACGGGTCGATCCCACGGGGAAGAAAATTTGATTATAGATCAAGTTGGAAAATATCCTTATATTTTGAAAACTAATTTTTATCTTTTGAGTGCGATTAACACTAAAGGAAATTAAATTGTAACTTTAAATAACAAGAGATAAGTGAAGGATCTTATCTTCAGGAACCATAATGTTACCAAAAGCATATCCCTCAGAAGGGAGCTGAAATGCCGCACCTAGAAGCTCGGGGGAGAGAATTAGCTGCACTCCATTAACCTTGGTAATCGGAAATTCATTTGCCATGGACAAGTTGCTGTAGAACTGATGTACTAATGTGGGATACATCCTGCGGTGGGCAGACATGAATACATCCAGGTTGGGCTGACTGCTTATAACATCAACGAGACTCGGGATGTGGTTGCTCAGATTTCCAAAGTCGACTGCCCTCGGACGGAGAACCTTCCGGTCTAATACGCGGCTAGAATGGCCGCGAAGAGATGCAACTTGTTCAGCTCGTTTGGATCTAAGTTCTTGAGACTTGCTAGACTCAGCGCCACTGCGAGACGGACGTCTCCTTGGGGCCATCCAGACAAAGATCGAAATAGAGCCACACGATGGGGGAAAGATCAATAGGGTTTAACCCGAGATGAAATGTATGGAATATGAATCCATGATCCTCCACAAACACCAGGAGCTTACCTCAAGGGAAGGGAGAAGCAAGAGATGATCCTTGGGCCCGTTTGAAGAAGATGCGCGCGGGTAGCCACCCGGAGAACCGCGGCTAGGTTTGGAAGATTTGGGAGCCAAGAAGATGTTTTTAGGGCTTGCAAGGGGTGGTGGCTGGCCTTGGAGGAGGTTATGAGATGTTTTAGAGGCATAGGAGGGGCAACCATAGGGTTAAAGCCCCATTCTTGGATGGCCGATCGCGGAGATCCGTGACCGCCGTAATGGGTCGACCCACGGGTCGACCCCTGAACCCATAACCCAAGACAGCGGACGGATCTGCGAGGGTCGACCCTTGGGGTCGACCCCTACAAGGGTCGACCCCTTTCAGGCAATTTTGAGAAAAGAAAGTGGGAAAATCCGGAGGGCCAATAAGGCTAATAGGCTCGAGTCCCCAATGTAGAAATATGTTTGAAACAATGAAAGAAGAATTATTATAGAGGTTGTAAACAATTGGGGATATGCCACATCAAATTTAGGATCACATCAAGGCGTGCTTTTATCCATTGCTCCGAATTTCAGATTTTGGCCAGATTTGCTCCTTTTATGGCATGATAGTGTATTCAAGGTCATAAAAGGCCATAGAATTGACAATGTACAAGTGTATATAATCTATATAAATAGAAGAAATACAAAAGTATACGAAGGTAAATGACCACACAAGTTGTTTTTGTTATTTTTATTTCACTCAACATAATGTGCATGTATGATAAGGAAAATGCAAACTAGCATGTTACGAATGCAAATGTAATGATCTATACACTCAAAAACACATATGGTCATGATGAAGACTCTTCTATTCTGCATACCCCTAATTCTCTTCTGAAGGTTGTGAACTTCTCTTCACAAAGGGGTTTTGTGAAAATATCAATAATTTGACGATCTGTCTCAATGAAGTTGATTACTACATCACCCTTGCTAACATGATCTCTAATGAAGTGATGTCTTATTTCAATATGCTTGGTGCGAGAATGATGGACAGGGTTTTTGGATAGATTAATGGCTAAGGTGTCATCACAAAGAATTGTGGTGTTTTTGAAGGATTCGCCATAATCAATCATTTGTTGTTGGATCCAAAGCACCTGGGCAACACAACTACCTACAGCCACATACTCAGCTTCGGCGGTTGATAAAGCCACTGAGTTTTGTTTCTTGGAGGCCCATGAAACCATGCATCCTCCAAGGAACTGGCAGTACCCGCTGGTGCTTTTCCGATCCACTTTGCAACCCGCATAATCGACATCGGAATAAGCAAGTAAATCAAGGTTCAAAGTACACGAAAACCATAACCCCAAGTTCACTGAGCCAGCAATATATCTAAAGATCCTTTTCACAGCCGACAAATGTGACTCCTTGGGATTGGACTGAAAACGAGCACACAAATATACAGCAAATTGAATATCGGGCCGACTAGCAGTTAAGTACAACAAGGAACCTATCATGCTTCTGAAAAGTTTTTGGTCCACAGATTTACCTATCTCATCTTGATCAATTTTTAGTGATGTGGACATAGGTGTCGGTTGTGGTTTGGTAGATGCCAAGTCAAACTTTTTCAGCAGCTCCATTGCATATTTTTTCTGATGTACGAACATCCCATCGACCGTCTGTGTGACCTGCAATCCCAAAAAGAATGTCAGCTCTCCCATAAGGCTCATTTCAAATTCACTTTGCATCAATTTTGCAAAGTCCTTGCTGAGTGTATCCTTGGTTGAGCCAAATATAATGTCATCAACATAGACTTGAATAATTAAGATTTCCCTACCGTTCAACCTTGTGAAAAGAGTTTGATCCACATTACCTCGTTTGAATCCATTCTGTATAAGGAAATCATTCAACCGTTCATACCATGCTCGAGGTGCTTGTTTAAGATCGTAGAGTGCCTTGTCTAACTTGTACACATGGTCTGGATACTTTGTGTCCTCATACCCCGGTGGTTGCTCCACGTATACGTCCTCCTGAATAAAACCATTTAAGAATGACTTTTCACATCCATCTGAAATAGTTTAATATTATTACAACATGCAAATGCCAAAAGAATTCTCACTGCCTTGAGTCTTGCTACAGGAGCAAAAGACTCATCAAAATCAATTCCTAGCTCTTGGCTATAACCTTTGGCTACCAGCCTTGCCTTGTTCCTAGTTACCACCCCTTGATCGTTTGTTTTGTTTCGAAAGATCCATTTGGTTCCGATCACAGAGTGGTTTCTAGGGAGAGGAACAAGGAACCACACTTTGTTCCTTTGGAATTGGTGTAGTTCTTCTTGCATAGCCAAGATCCAGGAATCATCTTTTAAGGCATCTTCTATAGAGTGAGGTTCAGATTGTGAGAGTAATGCAATATAATCCAGATTCTCAACTTCCCTGAATGAGGAACGCGTTCTTATTCCTTCTTCCATATTGCCAATGACGACTTCCGGTGGGTAATCTTTTGCAAAAGTCCATTGTCTAGGCAGCTGTAGTTCACTCAGAGTTTGCTGATTTTCATCATCATTTTGTTGTTCTTCACCTCCTGATTTGTTTGCTTCCTTTGAGAGCTCTTCGGTGGCATCCTCTTCTGATTCTTCTTCCTGAAAGATATGCTTTTCATTAGTATCCTTGGATGATGATTCATCAACAATAACATGGGGACTTTCCTCAACTACAAGAGTTCTCAAGTTATACACTCGATATGCTCTTGAATTAAGGGAGTATCCGAGAAATATCCCTTGTCACTTTTGGGGTCAAACTTTGCCAAATCCACCTTACCATTATTATGGATGTAACAGATGGACCCAAATGGTTTAAAGTAAGAAATATTTGGTTTCTTACCTCGATATAGCTCATAAGGTGTTTTCTTTAACAATGGTCTTACCATGGCTCGGTTTATTATGTAGCATGCTGTATTGACGGCTTCAGCCCAGAAATACCTTGGAAGGTTATTTTCATTTAGCATGGTTCTTGCCATTTCAACAAGTGTCATGTTCTTCCTCTCTACGACCTCATTTTGTTCGGGGGTCCTTGGTGCGGAGAAGTTGTGTATATAACCTTGATCCCTGCAAAAATTGCTGAACTCATGGTTGTCAAATTCCCTACAATGATCACTTCTCACGGTCTTGATGCACCATCCTTTTTCATTCTGAACCATCCTGCAAAACGCCTCAAACTCCATCAAAGCATCACTTTTGTTTGAGAGAAAATACACCCAACTATATCTAGTAAAATCATCCACAATCACAAATCCATATAGCTTACCACCCAAGCTATGTGTTCGACTTGGTCCAAAAAGATCTATATGGATCAATTCAAGGGGCTTAAAGGTGGTTACATCACTTTTACATTTAAAAGATGTTCTTGTCTGTTTGCCCTTGCTGCATGTCCCACAGATTCCTTCATTGACCAGCTTCAACTTGGGTAAGCCAACAACCAGATTTTTCCTGAACAACTTTATCATCACATTGAAACTAGCATACCCAAGACGGCGATGCCACAACCATGCATCATCAGAATTTTTAGCAACTAAGCAAAGATTTTTATGTGAAACATCATCAAGATCAATCATATAAACATTGTTGTGTCTAAGCCCTATGAACTTGATTTCATTGGTGTTTCTATCTACCACAGTGCAGTGAGTAGAATCAAAAGACACATTGCAACCTTTGTCACAGAGTTGACTTATGCTTAGAAGATTGTGATGCAGGCCTTTGACAAGCAAAATATTTTCAATGACTTGAGTTTGGTTCTTACCTATCTTACCTTCTCCAACAATTTTTCCTTTATCTTTACCTCCAAAAGCTACCACCCCACCATCTTTGTCTTGCAGGTCTGCAAACATTTCCTTGTTTCCCGTCATATGTCTTGAACATCCACTATCCAAGTACCATTTGTTCTTTTGAGCTCCAAGGCAAACCTGCAAATACAAAGAGAATACTTATGGGATTTTTGGTACCCAAGCAAGCTTGGGTCCTCGGTGGTTAGGCAGAAAAGGCCTGTATGATCTATTCATTATTCTTGCAAAAGTTTCATCATCAATTCTCATGGTTCTGCACTCATACATATCATGGCCTAATCTTCCATAATAAAAGCATGTGGTGATTCTGTTGTCACGATTTCTTTTCCTGTTCACATTTGTAAATGAGCTATGCATCTGTATGTTAGATGATGAGACATATGTGGTTCGTGAAACCCATGGAGTCATGTGGGTTTTGGACTGAGATTTATTTCTCTTCTCAAAAGTAGGTAGAGAACTTTCTACATGAGGACCTACACAATTGTTCATCACCTGTTTCCCCTTGTTTAAGACATCAAGAGCATTTTTTCAACTCTTCTATCTCAATCATCAAAGATTCAATTCTCTTTTCAGTTGTTTCCTTGGTTTGAATGCAAGCAGTCATTTCCAACTTTCCTTTTTCTAATTTGCTCTTCAATTTTTCATGCATTTTAACAAGATTGGATTGATCCTCTCGCATGCAAGAACTCTCCTCTTCAAACAATTCAATTTTAGACAGAAGACTTTCATTCTCATGTTTGAGATTCTCATTTTCAGAATTCATGACATTACAGTTCTCACAAGGATTTCCAGCATGCACAGCTTGTTCCAATTTCTTTTTCAGAAGTTTATTTTCAGATTTCAATTTTTTACATTTTCCATATAATGATTCATATGCAATCTGCCATTGTTCACAAGTAAGAGATTCAGATTCAGAGTCTACCTCGTTTGAGTTATCTCCATCTGCCATGAAACACAAGTTTTGGATTAATTTATCCAGGTCATCCTCATTTCCGGATGCTTCCTCATCCTCATCGCTCCATGTGGAAACCATGGCTTTGGGCTTCTTGAATTTTCCTTTCTTGAATCTCTTTGCCAACTCCGGGCATTCTCCCCGCATGTGACCAGGTTTCTTGCATTCATAGCAGATTACTTCATCCTTCTTGCTGCTTTCATTCTTCTTAAACCCTTGCCTTCTTGGTCCTTTTCTAAACTGACCTCCAAACTTCCTGGAATTCTTAACAAATTTTCTTGCTCTTCTGGTCATCATAGCAACAAGCTCATCATCTTCAGTATTGGCCATGGATCCTTCCTCACTTTCATCAGACTCTTGTGAGTTTACCTTCAGTGCCAATGTTGTGGCAACCTTCTTCTTCTTGTTATCCTCCTCGCTCCTTTTGATGTTGATTTCATATGTCATCAGTGAACCAACTAACTCGTCCAATGGTAGAGTGCTGAGATCTTTTGAGTCTTCGATCACTGTGGCCTTTGTGTGCCACTGTGGTGATAGACATCTTAGTACCTTCCTCACAAGATTACGGTTTGAATACTCCTTTCCAAGAGCCTTCAAACCATTTGTGATTTCCATCAGTCTCGCGAACATTTCAGAAATAGTTTCTTCTGGCTTCATCATAAACAATTCATAATCCCGGACCAATAGATTTGCTTTGGTCTCCTTGACTTCAGAAGTTCCTTCATAGATCAAGCGTAGTTTGTCCCACATTTCCTGTGCAGAGGAACACATAGATATGCGTGAGTATTCATTCGGATGGATAGCACACTGAATTATATTCATGGCCTTAAAGTTAGCTGCACACTTATTGATATGATCGTCATCCCAATCATCTTCATTGTCAGGCAACTTATAAGGACCTTTGTTGATAACATTCCACACTTCACAATCTTGTGCACGCAAGAAAACATACATTATGTTTTTCCAATATGAATAGTTTGTTCCATCAAAAAATGGAGGCCTGTGTACTGAATGCCCTTCGGGCATCATCCCTCTGTTTGCCATAGAAAGGGATCTGCTCTTCGACCGTGAGGTCGGGCGATACAGAGACCAATGCTCTGATACCAATTGTTGGGTCCCAAGCAGTGGCAATCAAGAGGGGAGGGGTGAATTGATTGGCAAATAAAATTATTTACTAAAGAAAATGTGAGACAATTTTACAGCAACCAAGCACTCGGCCTCACTCGTGCATGATCACACATGAATGCAAGAGAATGAATGTGAGTGTGTGAGGAAGAAAGTGGTGAACACTCAACTCACCATGAAGCCCACTCGACAAAGGATGCAAACGAACAAACCACGAGATACACAAAGTTTTTAGGTGATTCGGGTACACTACAGTGTTTCCTACGTCCACCCCTCACACAAGAGGAATAACGACTTCACTATGAAGTAAGCCAAGCACACACACGCTGTTATGAACAGCACACACACACACGGTACCCAATCTAGGCACCTAACCACACACACACACAAGCTCGTGTCCTTACACGAACAACACACACACAACTCAGAAATAAAGTACAACAGATGCTCAAGTTTAGCACAGCAAATCTAAGAATGGAAGATGAGGAGTGATTTATCCTGGCTGATGCCCCCCCTATCAATTTTCCGAATGTACTTGTATGCTTCAGCAGGAGTAGGATCGATCTTAGAAGACCATTGGCTGAGAAGCAGCATATTTGAAGTTGTTGCTTGAAGTCCCTTGCAGCTTCTTGATGCAGATGATTTGGTGGCGTGATTCCTCCTTCTTCTCTTTCAATTTTAGCTTCAGATCGATTGGGAAGAAGGTCTTGGAGCTGCAGCTTCGACCCTGCACAATAGATTAAGAAGTTCAACAAAACAAAAGCCCTATTTCGTAGATCTCACACCCTTCCTCTTTATCTAGAGCCACTTGGGCTAAAATAATGGTTTAGGATGCTCAAGAAGGCTTGGGAACCAGATCCACAATTTGTGGAATGGTTTGTGGAATGTTTTGTGGTGATTAGATAAGGATTGGAGGACTTTCGGTACAAGAAAATGACGGTCAAGAATGACGGCTGGGCGTCCGACTGGAAAGGGTCGACCCTTGGGGTCGACCCTCGAAGAGGGTAAAGTACATCCAGAGCAATGGGTCGACCCCTAGGGTCGACTAGGGGTCGACCCTCGTGCAAACAAAAACTGGAACACATGGATTTTCTCAGGGGTCGACCCTTGGGGTCGACCCTCGTGGGTAGGACAGACAGTTTCAATTATGTTTGGACGAAAGTTTCAGGGGTCGACCCTGGGGTCGACCCTGGGGTCGACCCTTATCCAGCCATCGTCTGTTTTATAAGAAATTTCCAGGGGTCGACCCTTGGGGTCGACCCATGCGCTAGGGAACAAAAAGTTGTGATAAAAACCACTCCAAAACAATTCCAACCTAGTGGGTTCAAAGAATAGAATGATCACTAATGAAATGCATGAATTCTAAGACTTGAAAAATAAAAACCAAGGCCAATATCATGAAACCCCAATAGAATGATTACCTTGGTTTCTGAGATATGCTTTCATCCCCACTTACCAAACAAAGCATGAATTCAGCCATGGAATTAAGAGTTTGATCTAACCGAATATCCTTGCTTTATCTCAATCTTGAACTACCCACTTTTGACCCTGTCAGGACACACATTCTGAGTTCGTGTTGGCGTTTACAAATTTCAGAGTAACCTTCTTACCAACAGAATGATTCCTCCACTTCGAAAGTTCCTTATCTCCACTTACAGGCTGAGCATGGTATACACGTTAGATCATGATCATATGCAAGTATGTAGTGTTTGGTCATCATCAAAATTCATTAAACACACTTACAAAGAAGGGGTTCAACAAGAACTATGTTTTAGGGGCAATTAAAATCTTCAATTGTTATTGCTAGAAGGGGATGCTGGGCATCTCCGTTCTTCCAGGATGCTGGGCATCGCTGGAGAAAAAATTTTTTAAAATAAAAATTTTAAAAAAAATTTGTGGCCCGGTTTGGGCGCATTGTGTGCGCCGCGTGGGTGGCGCACGCAGTGCCCGCGGGCGCTGATTTTTTTTAATTAAAATTTTTTGCTTAATTATTTTTAATTTATTTGTGCTAGGATATATATATATATATATATATGAAAATGCACAATAAATTAATTTGGATTTTATCTCGTAAGTTAATTGTGTTATCTCAATAGTAAATGTCAAATGTTAAATTTTATTTAACTCTTTTTGAATTTACTAAGGTGAGATAATTACTATTTACCTTGAGATAAAATGGTAATAATTGAAGTTACTTCAGTAAAATTCAATTTTAAATTTTTAATTATTAGATAATTAATAAATTCAAATTTTAAATTTCATTTAAATTAAATGTTATAAAATTCAAATATTTGAATTTTAATTATTAGATAATTATTAAATTCAAAATTTGAATTTTAGAATATTGATAATTGAGGATAATTGTATTATTTTAAATTTACTTTCAAACAAAATTATTGGATAATTAGTTTGAATTTAAATTTAAGTTATTGACATGTTTAAATTTTGAATTTAAATTTGATTATTGGATAATTAAATTTAAATTTAAATTTAAATAATTATCTCAATTACATGCCCCTGTAGAAAATGATGATTCTTTACGTGACTTACTTTATTTACCTTGTATTGGCTTGCTTGTGTGTTTAATTTTAGTTAATCCTGCTTCGATTTTTAAAATTAAACAAAGCTAGCCTATTTTTGTTTGCACATCCCATTTTTAAATTCAAAAGTAAGGATTATTTTCAGAAAATAACCCTTGATTGATTTTATTTGTGTCACGCCCCGATGCGGAATCTCGGGACGTACGGTTAGAGGCAAGCGAGCAATAAAGAATTCCGAACCATTGCACTAAAGGTTGGAAAAGTAATAATCAGAGTTTTATTGATAAAAATTGAGTACAATGGGTAGAACAACTACATCCATATAATAATCAAACTAGAACAATTTCTCATTAATTCTACGGGTACAAACTGACTCAATAAACTAAAACTATCTCTCGATATCACTCCAGTCCATCCCTGACAAGTTCGTCACCTGGAAAGAGGGGAAACAGTAGGAGTGAGCTAAACGCGCTCAGTAGATAACCACAAACAGGTTTAAGTAATTAACCATTGATTTCCAATTTATATGAAATGCAGTAAATAAAGAATGACGATAGAAATAACTTGCAAAGTCAAGAAATATAGCAATTTATCAAGTAATGAACAAGTAAAGTAACAGTAAGAAAATTTGGCCAGCAAGTATGTTACACATGTAACCAGGTAAATACACACGAGTCGAGTATCCAGAATTTGTCGTAGACGTAACAAGTCAAGTCAAGTATTCGGGTGTAATGCCTCACCCTTGTCATAAACATCCCAATGGGCTCAATATCTTTTCGGGCGCTCTCCCCAGGACCAGACTGGGCCCTTATGATGCGATGGCATTTCATTTCAATTGGATCACCGATCCCCCGTCTAGACATAGTCAATTATGGCCAATATAATCAGATGAATTTCTGTCGGGTACAAGATGTAAAGGACGACACTTGTCTCCTTTGATTCAAGAGTTTAAACACAACGAAAAACCCAAAACAAGGTATTCGTACGGCAATCACTGGGCCGTACTCTTATGAGTAACGAGTCACGGGGCCAAGAATGAACGGGTGACAGTAAGCCGTTCGAGAAAGAGAAGTAAGTTCCGAAGAACGAGAATATACGAACCATTTGGGTCGTATTTTTCAAGAAATACGGTTCTAGAGAATCCGTATTAAGTATAATGATCTAAATATAAGATAATTTATGTGAAATATTTACCGGGTTGCCAATAACAATTAAACCAACCAATTTCAGTTTAATGTCCATTGGTCAATTCCGGGCTCAAGTATGACCGAAGATTATCCAAGGGTAATCGGTCAATTTATCAAGTTAAAACGATAGTCATGATGTAACCGTAATTTTACCACGGTAAATGGTCTCACGGTAAAAATGTGAAGTTTACCGGATAGAGTGTCCGGTTAATTGGCCAAAGACTTGCCATAAGTTGGCCAGTAATTTTCTGATTTACAGTAATTTACAGAAATTACCTACGGTAAATTTTTAGCTTATGGTAATTAGCCAATTTATCCAAAGTTACAAGTGAATTACAATAATTTTCACTTTAACAAAATAGATACTGCAATTAATAGAAATTTACTCATCTCATTATTTGTTATTTATGTGGATTATCAGTTTTTACTATTTAACATTGTTAAATGGGTCAGAATAGCAAAAATCAGGTTTTCTGGAAGTTAAACAGTTGAAAATGGGCCGTTAAACCTATTGGGTGAAAATTGGACCAGAAATAGGTTTCTGTTAAGCGGTCTAAGTACGGCCGTTTTCAGGAGAACAGCGGTCTGGGAATGACCGTTAAATGGATAAACAACGGTTCCCTAACAGCCGTTCTAGTCTGAGGAATTTACCTTCGGCTGTCTGCTAACACACGTCGGTCAGGGGCCGTTTCTAGGGTAAAAGGGTACAACGGTCATGGTAGGGCCGTTTATCATGTAAAACGGTCGTTTTCTAGCCGTAAAAAAAATACACTTAAATGATAATATTACTAAATTTATTCTAAAGCGGTCTCGGGTTGACCGTTATGCATGTACAACGGTTTGGGGTGAACCGTGGAATGCCAGGGGACAAAACGGTTCATGAAAAGCCGTTAAGACGTACTCTATGGCGGTCGTTACGGGGCCGTTAAAGTAAATAAACGGTCCGTGTGGAGCCGTCTTTCTTTGTAACACGGGGATATTGAAAACAGAAGTATAATCCGGTAATGGGGCTTCAATTCATGAGTTTAAGCATGCAAATGGATAATAAAACATGATTTCTAGAAGTTAACAGCATGCCCTTTCATTCCATTTATCAAATTTGAGGTTTGTGCCATGGTTACCTACCTTAACCAAGGAAAATAAGAGATGTCTTGAGGAAGAAGATGAATAGTGATATTTGCAGAAGCCTTCACAGCACGTAGCAGCAGAGTCTCCTTTGTTTAGGCTTAAGGATTGCTAAGGAAGGCTTAAGGGGGCTTCTATTTATAGTTTTCATTTGAAGGAACGTGTGAAATCTTCACACACTTCACACAAGACTGGTCAGAGCCGCAAAACCCATCCCTGCGTCCAAGCCGTGTTCTTGCCGACCTAAAACACGTTTTCACGTGTTCCACAAGGTAGGTTAGCCTTAAGCTAAGCCTAATCATATGGATTAAGGAATAGTTAACTAAAACCTCCTTTAAATGTTACCAAACGATTTTTAATGAAATTGACCCAGAAGACAAAATTGCTAATCAATACATGCCCTTTCAGATTATGATTTTTATAGAATTTTATCACGAGGTTTAAGGTTAATCTCCTAATCTTAAGATTAACATAATAATTTAACTCAAATGTTCAACGGTTCAATCGATAGAGAGAGTTTCTGATTTTTACCGATGAAACTCCAGAAGACAAAGTTGCTAAGAAAAATACTCTCTATCAGATGTGATTTTTGTAGATTTTTCTACGGTAGTTGTATTTTCGGGTGAATAGTGTTTTCCGCGTTTTTAAGTCAAGCTTAAATCATCGATTAAGCCATGTAACTGATTTTATTAGGGTCAAGTATAGAAGACTAAAGTGTTTACCATAGTGTTTACTAATTAACTACCATTTTTAAGTATTTTCATATGATAGTCAAAAAAATTACGATTTACTATTTACCATAGTTACTATTCAAAAAATTTTTTTTTTACTATTCACGAAATTAAATAATTGCACAGAAACTCGGGGTCTTACACCCTCCCCTACTTAAAGAATTTGGTCCTCCAAATTCACTGGACCAAAATACGGTAAAAATATCGCTTACCTAGAGTAGATCGGGATAACGCTTCCGTATAGCGTCCTCGGATTCCCATGTAGCTTCTTCTATTCCACGCCGACTCCATTGTATTTTAACCATCGGTATGGAACGATTCCGAAGTTGTTGCTCTTTCCGATCCAGAATCTTCACTGGTCTTTCTTCATAAGACAAGTCCTTCTTCACTTCGAGGTCCGCATGTTGAATGACGTGACTAGGGTCGTACACGTATTTCCGAAGCATAGAAACATGGAACACGTTGTGTACTCCAGCTAGTTGAGGAGGTAAGGCCAATCTATAGGCGACTTCACCCACTCGATCAAGGATCTCAAATGGACCAATATACCTTGGGCTTAACTTGCCATGAATACCGAATCGGCGAATACCTCTCGACGGAGAGACCTTCAAAAATACATGCTCGCCAATCTGGAATTTCAAATCTCTTCTTCTATTATCAGCATAACTTTTCTGCCTTGATTGAGCTACAAGTAACCGGTCTCGAATAATTCGAATATTCTGTGATGATTCTGAGACAAGATCCGGTCCAAGCCATTGCTTCTCGCCAATCTCATCCCAACATAATGGAGAACGACAACTCCTTCCATACAAAGCCTCGAAAGGTGCCATTTGTATGCTGGATTGATAACTATTGTTATAGGCGAATTCTATCAATGCCAAATGATCACTCCAGCTGCCATCGAAGTCAATCATACAAGCTCTCAACATATCTTCCACAATCTGATTTGTTCTCTCGGTCTGTCCATCTGTCTGCGGATGAAATGCAGTACTGAAATTCAGACGGGTACCAAGAGATTCTTGCAAACCCTTCCAGAAATGAGATGTAAATCTCGGGTCTCGGTCAGACACAATGCTGACTGGAATACCATGAAGTCTAACCACTTCCTTCAGATATAATGCTGCTAGTACATCAACCGTCCACTTGGACTTAATAGCTAGAAAATGGGCTGACTTAGTCAATCGATCCACGATGACCCATATTGCATCATAGCCACCTCGAGTCTTAGGAAGACCCATAATAAAGTCCATACCAATACTCTCCCACTTCCATTGGGGAATATCAAGTGGTTTCAATTTACCTGCCGGTCTAAAATGCTCGGCCTTTACTTGTTGACAAACAAGACATCTGCTTACAAAATCTGCAATTTCCCTTTTCATGTTTGGCCACCAAAATGTCCTCTTCAAGTCTTTGAACATCTTAGTGCCTCCCGGATGGATAGTGTATCGGGATCTATGTGCTTCTTCAAGGATCCGATTCTTTATATTAGCCTCATCCGGTACACAAGTTCTACCTTGAAACACCAGTCTTCCATCATTGGCTATCGAGAAGCCAGGTCTGCCACTTAAGTTTTCCTTAATCTCGACTAGCTCGGGATCAATATCTTGTAATAGCTTGATTTCCACTAACAGTTCGGGCTTGAGTTGCATCTGGGAAATCAAAATCCGATCATTATCAATATTGAGATCCAGACTAGCCATCAGCTCTAGTAACTTCCATTCTTGTAACATAAGACTGGATAACTTAGCCACAGGCTTCCGACTTAACGCATCAGCCACGACATTGCCTTTGCCAGGGTGATACTCGATAGAGAAGTCGAAATCCTTTATATATTCCAACCACCTTCTTTGCCTCATGTTTAATTCCTTTTGAGAAAATAAGTATTTCAGACTTTTGTGATCCGAAAATACCGTGAATGATTCTCCATATAAATAGTGCCTCCAAATCTTTAATGCGAATACTACGGCTGCCAATTCCAGATCATGCACGGGATAATTAACTTCATGCTTCCTTAACTGCCTGGAAGAATAGGCAATCACCTTGCCATGCTGCATAAGCACACAGCCTAAGCCAATACCAGAAGCATCTGTGTAGACCACAAAACCGCCTTCACCCGAAGGTAAGGTCAAAATAGGGGCAGTAGTCAAACAATCCTTCAGAGTTTGAAAACTCCGTTGGCATTCAGCTGACCACTCAAACTTGATTTCTTTGCGGGTTAATTTGGTCAAAGGTACCGCAATTTTAGAGAAATCTTGAATGAACCTTCGATAATAACCAGCCAGGCCAAGAAAACTCCTTACTTCAGTAGCATTAGTAGGCTGTTCCCAATTCTTGACTGCTTCCACTTTAGATGGATCCACAGAAATTCCATCCTTAGTAATAATATGTCCTAGAAAGGACACTTCACTCAGCCAAAATTCACACTTGCTGAATTTGGCATATAATTGGTGATCTCTCAATAATTGAAGAGCCGTTCTTAGATGCTCGGCATGATCTTCTTCACTCTTTGAGTAGATCAAAATGTCATCAATAAATACCACGACCCATTGATCAAGATAAGGTCGGAACACATTGTTCATAAGTTGCATGAAAGCTGCCGGTGCATTCGTTAACCCAAAGGGCATAACGACAAACTCAAAGTGACCATATCGGCTTCGAAAAGCTGACTTGTAAATATCATCTTCCTTAATTCTCAATTGATGATACCCAGATCGAAGATCGATCTTAGAAAAATACGAAGCTCCAGCAATCTGGTCAAATAACTCATCAATCCTCGGCAGTGGATATTTATTCTTGATAGTTATCTGGTTGAGTTGCCGATAGTCGATGCACAACCTCATCGAACCATCTTTCTTCCGAACAAACAATACAGGAGCTCCCCAAGGGGAAACACTCGGGCGAATAAAACCCTTCTCGAGTAATTCTAACAATTGTTGCTTCAATTCCCGCAATTCCGCAGGAGACATACGATAAGGGGCTCTGGAAACAGGAGATGATCCAGGAATAAGATCAATAGAGAATGTAACTTCACGCTGAGGCGGAAGTCCTGGTAACTCCTCTGGAAATACGTCCGGAAATTCCCGAACAATAGCAATATCCTTAATCTCGATCTGCTGTTCAGGGGACGTATGAACAAAAGCCAGAAAAGCTTCGCATCCACGCCTCAATAACTTGTCAGCACGAAGAGTCGAGATAAGAGACACCGGACTAGGATGTTTCACTCCTTTGAAGAATAATCCGGGGTACTTAGAAAAAGACACCGAACAAGAATTGCAGTGAACATTGACCTCATACTGGGCCAACCAGTCGGCTCCTAGGATTACATCGTAATCCTTCATGTCTATGCAAATCAAGTCGGCTGGAAAATTCCGATCATTCACCATAACTTTACTAGAAGGATAATAATGCTGAATAGCTGAACTGGTCCCAATAGGGGTTGATATCTCTAACGGAGAGTCCATCAAAACAGGTTCTATAGCTAATAACTTAGCAAATCTCCGGGATATAAAAGAATGTGTTGCACCAGTATCAAATAGAACAAAAGCCGGAAAGTCGGATATAATGAGAGTACCTTCGACGAGTCCACCATCCTCGGAGATACCCTTTTCCTTTGTATGAAGAGCCTGGAGCCTGCCTTGAGGCTTCTTGACGTTTAGAGGTTTTGCCGGAATAGCTTGTTCCGATAATAAGGGGCAGTTGGGAATGCGGTGCTCCTTGCTTCCACATCGCAAACATGCACCTTGCTTGCGCCAACAATCCTCCATTTTGTGACCGGGACGATCACAATATCGGCATACGCCTTTGAATGGAACCACAGAATCAGGTTTCTTGTCTTCTTGTCTTGGCGCCTTGCCCTTCCACGAACCAGAACCAGAACTAGAACCAGTACTAGTGAAAGGTCTTTTCTTGTTAGGACCAGTGCCAGAATCAGTCTTATCATTCTTGAGTGCCTTCGGTTGATTCTTCTTACTACCTTGACCACGAATCCTTTCCGTCATTTCCAATGTATCTTCTAATACTTGTGCCTTTCTTACCATCTCAGAATATGTAGAAATTTCCAGTGGTGCCAGTTGATTAATATAATGAAGTCGAAGACCGTTAAGGAAACGCTTCGCCTTCATTTTCTCAGTTGAAATGAGATGTCTCGCATAACGAGAGAGTCTTGCAAACTGGGCTTCATATTCTGATACCGATAAGCTTCGCTGCTTCAGAGCTGCGAATTCCGCGGCCTTCTTTTCTTGCACGCGATCAGAAAAATATTTATCATTGAAGAATTCCTCGAATTCCTCCCACGAGACTTGTTGGTCACCGAGAGTCGGTTTAATAGACTCCCACCAAGTACGCGCATCACGTTCCAGTTGGAAAATGGACAAGAGAACACGCTCCTGGTCAGTGCATTGCATGACCTCAAAAATCCTTGCCATCTCGTCGAGCCAGTTCTCGGCTTCATCAGGATCGGTTGAACCAGCAAACCTAGGCGGGTTCATCCCTCAGAAATTCCGATACAATTCACCAGTACCATGAGCTGCGCCATGAGGTGCCGCTCCGGCTCCAGCTCCTGCCTGAGCCAATGCATTCAAGGCTTGCGTAAGTCCTTGAACCGTACGTTGCAAATTCCTCATCTCAGCACGATTGGCTGCCATTTCAAGTACCTATAAGGTAATCCGTTGTTCATGAGTCGATTATTATGAGTCGATTATTATGAGAAAAGAATTCTCAGATGAGATGAGAGAGAAAGAACTAGAGGAGTGAGACACGATTACGATTAATAGCTTAACCCGATTTCTACCCAAATCTCACAAGGTCTAGTTTTTCCTAAACTTATAGGAGAGAAGGAAACCTAGGACAATTTTAACCTAAATTTCTAGGTCAATGCGACCTATGCTCTGATACCAACTAAACTGTCACGCCCCGATGCGGAATCTCGGGACGTACGGTTAGAGGCAAGCGAGCAATAAAGAATTCCGAACCATTGCACTAAAGGTTGGAAAAGTAATAATCAGAGTTTTATTGATAAAAATTGAGTACAATGGGTAGAACAACTACATCCATATAATAATCAAACTAGAACAATTTCTCATTAATTCTACGGGTACAAACTGACTCAATAAACTAAAACTATCTCTCGATATCACTCCAGTCCATCCCTGACAAGTTCGTCACCTGGAAAGAGGGGAAACAGTAGGAGTGAGCTAAACGCGCTCAGTAGATAACCACAAACAGGTTTAAGTAATTAACCATTGATTTCCAATTTATATGAAATGCAGTAAATAAAGAATGACGATAGAAATAACTTGCAAAGTCAAGAAATATAGCAATTTATCAAGTAATGAACAAGTAAAGTAACAGTAAGAAAATTTGGCCAGCAAGTATGTTACACATGTAACCAGGTAAATACACACGAGTCGAGTATCCAGAATTTGTCGTAGACGTAACAAGTCAAGTCAAGTATTCGGGTGTAATGCCTCACCCTTGTCATAAACATCCCAATGGGCTCAATATCTTTTCGGGCGCTCTCCCCAGGACCAGACTGGGCCCTTATGATGCGATGGCATTTCATTTCAATTGGATCACCGATCCCCCGTCTAGACATAGTCAATTATGGCCAATATAATCAGATGAATTTCTGTCGGGTACAAGATGTAAAGGACGACACTTGTCTCCTTTGATTCAAGAGTTTAAACACAACGAAAAACCCAAAACAAGGTATTCGTACGGCAATCACTGGGCCGTACTCTTATGAGTAACGAGTCACGGGGCCAAGAATGAACGGGTGACAGTAAGCCGTTCGAGAAAGAGAAGTAAGTTCCGAAGAACGAGAATATACGAACCATTTGGGTCGTATTTTTCAAGAAATACGGTTCTAGAGAATCCGTATTAAGTATAATGATCTAAATATAAGATAATTTATGTGAAATATTTACCGGGTTGCCAATAACAATTAAACCAACCAATTTCAGTTTAATGTCCATTGGTCAATTCCGGGCTCAAGTATGACCGAAGATTATCCAAGGGTAATCGGTCAATTTATCAAGTTAAAACGATAGTCATGATGTAACCGTAATTTTACCACGGTAAATGGTCTCACGGTAAAAATGTGAAGTTTACCGGATAGAGTGTCCGGTTAATTGGCCAAAGACTTGCCATAAGTTGGCCAGTAATTTTCTGATTTACAGTAATTTACAGAAATTACCTACGGTAAATTTTTAGCTTATGGTAATTAGCCAATTTATCCAAAGTTACAAGTGAATTACAATAATTTTCACTTTAACAAAATAGATACTGCAATTAATAGAAATTTACTCATCTCATTATTTGTTATTTATGTGGATTATCAGTTTTTACTATTTAACATTGTTAAATGGGTCAGAATAGCAAAAATCAGGTTTTCTGGAAGTTAAACAGTTGAAAATGGGCCGTTAAACCTATTGGGTGAAAATTGGACCAGAAATAGGTTTCTGTTAAGCGGTCTAAGTACGGCCGTTTTCAGGAGAACAGCGGTCTGGGAATGACCGTTAAATGGATAAACAACGGTTCCCTAACAGCCGTTCTAGTCTGAGGAATTTACCTTCGGCTGTCTGCTAACACACGTCGGTCAGGGGCCGTTTCTAGGGTAAAAGGGTACAACGGTCATGGTAGGGCCGTTTATCATGTAAAACGGTCGTTTTCTAGCCGTAAAAAAAATACACTTAAATGATAATATTACTAAATTTATTCTAAAGCGGTCTCGGGTTGACCGTTATGCATGTACAACGGTTTGGGGTGAACCGTGGAATGCCAGGGGACAAAACGGTTCATGAAAAGCCGTTAAGACGTACTCTATGGCGGTCGTTACGGGGCCGTTAAAGTAAATAAACGGTCCGTGTGGAGCCGTCTTTCTCTGTAACACGGGGATATTGAAAACAGAAGTATAATCCGGTAATGGGGCTTCAATTCATGAGTTTAAGCATGCAAATGGATAATAAAACATGATTTCTAGAAGTTAACAGCATGCCCTTTCATTCCATTTATCAAATTTGAGGTTTGTGCCATGGTTACCTACCTTAACCAAGGAAAATAAGAGATGTCTTGAGGAAGAAGATGAATAGTGATATTTGCAGAAGCCTTCACAGCACGTAGCAGCAGAGTCTCCTTTGTTTAGGCTTAAGGATTGCTAAGGAAGGCTTAAGGGGGCTTCTATTTATAGTTTTCATTTGAAGGAACGTGTGAAATCTTCACACACTTCACACAAGACTGGTCAGAGCCGCAAAACCCATCCCTGCGTCCAAGCCGTGTTCTTGCCGACCTAAAACACGTTTTCACGTGTTCCACAAGGTAGGTTAGCCTTAAGCTAAGCCTAATCCTATGGATTAAGGAATAGTTAACTAAAACCTCCTTTAAATGTTACCAAACGATTTTTAATGAAATTGACCCAGAAGACAAAATTGCTAATCAATACATGCCCTTTCAGATTATGATTTTTATAGAATTTTATCACGAGGTTTAAGGTTAATCTCCTAATCTTAAGATTAACATAATAATTTAACTCAAATGTTCAACGGTTCAATCGATAGAGAGAGTTTCTGATTTTTACCGATGAAACTCCAGAAGACAAAGTTGCTAAGAAAAATACTCTCTATCAGATGTGATTTTTGTAGATTTTTCTACGGTAGTTGTATTTTCGGGTGAATAGTGTTTTCCGCGTTTTTAAGTCAAGCTTAAATCATCGATTAAGCCATGTAACTGATTTTATTAGGGTCAAGTATAGAAGACTAAAGTGTTTACCATAGTGTTTACTAATTAACTACCATTTTTAAGTATTTTCATATGATAGTCAAAAAAATTACGATTTACTATTTACCATAGTTACTATTCAAAAATTTTTTTTTTTACTATTCACGAAATTAAATAATTGCACAGAAACTCGGGGTCTTACAATTTGAATGGGTTGACAAGTGATCATAGACTTAGATTAATGTAATTAATTGGGGTCTGCGAACCTCCTTTCTCTCTCTGTTAAAATTCCAATGTACTTCTATCTTCCTCCATTGTTGTACTCGCCCTAAGGGCTTCTGGAATTTTATTGACATGTAATTTACATTTTTTCGGCCTGCGTGCTGTGTAAAAGTTGTAATTATTAAGGTGTCAGAGTTTGAAAGCGCGGAGCACACCCGACGAGGATGATCCAGCTGCTTCGGAAGCGGGCCGGATGCCTTAGTTACATTAGGGATAAAGTCCATGATCATTTGCGTTTTAATTTTGCATTGGATGCATTTATTTTGTGCAAACTACTAGGTACGGTAAATATATCGGATATATTTATATTACCACCTAGGGTGAGATCAAGATAAAATTAAATTCCCTCGCGATTAAATTTTAGATCTGGTAAGCGTGGCTCTAGGAGTCGTCGTGGCCCTCCATCGTTATGGAGTGAATGAACGTCGTCATTTCATGGTTTTGTTGTGCTTTCCACTAGGTCCATGAGTTTGGGGGCGGGATTAAACTCCAAGGCTTGGCCTCAATGGGGTGAGGAATTGAACTAGACCTTGTTGTGCTTTCCACAAGGGTTGGGTCATAAACTCATTGCTATGTAGTAATGATGGTTAGATCTAACCGAGAATATCCTTTGTTGTGTTTTCCACAAGGGGATGATTTCTCGGGGGCCGAATATCAGATATTGCATTAGATGCAAGTGCCTGTTGACTGCCCTTGAGATGATGTATGGCTTGTTGTGCTTTCCACAAGGTCGTACATCAGTCTCGTTGAGATTCCGACCCACTAGGTTGATCTCGTTGTTCTCCCGTTCTATATACTGAGGGTTATATAGTTCGATCGAAAAATAGTGGGACTAACTAAGATAGAAAATCACATCTAAGTTAGAATTTGAACACATGCTAAGTTGTCTTTTATTTCTTATCCAGATTATAATATCGTCGTCCAACCCCCTCCGTGGCATCTTGGATGCAAATAGATTAACTGGACCGAACTACTCGGATTGGCTGCGTAATCTACGCATAGTCCTTACTGCCGAAAAGATAGCGTACGTGTTGGACACGGTTCATTCTGAGCCAGCTCCTGATGCCGACGAGGGCGAGTTATTGGCTTATGCCAAATGATCTGAAGACTCCTCCCTTGCCCAATGTTACATGTTGGCCTCTATGGCTCCCGAGCTACAGAGGTAATTTGAAAAGACTGATTGTAGAAGCATACTTCTCAATCTACGCCAGCTCTTCGGGGAGCAAGGTAGGATTGAGAGATATGCTATCTCAAAAAGGCTTTTTAGAACACAGATGTCTGAGGGTGCATCAGTACATGCCCATGTACTGAAAATGATGGAGTTGATTGAAAGACTCAATGCATTGGGGTTCAAGTTGGATCTTGAACTATGCATTGATCTTATACTCCAATCATTGCCCGATTCATTTTCTTCCTTCATCATGAACTTTAACATGAATAGGATTGAAGCAACCCGCCTAGAGCTGCTCAACATGTTAAAAAGTGCTGAATGAATCATACAGAAAGATAAATCATCTTCGTCTGTAATGATTGTTGGCCGGGCCAACAAGAAAAGGAAGGTCACCCAAATATCCACCACAAGTAACAAAGGGAAGGGAAAGAAGAAGGCCATAGGTAAGCAACTCGCCAAAGTTGACAAAGGGAAGGGCAAGAAGAATGAAAAAGAGGACAAATATTTTCGATGCGGGGAAACTGGGCATTGGAAAAGGAATTACAAGGCAATTCTAAATGAAGGTATTTTTGTCATAGACCTTAATTTGTCATATATGGAATCCACATCATGGGTATTAGATAATGGATGTGCATCTCATATCTGCAATTCTGTGCAGGTGCTGACAAATAGAAGGCTGCTGGGCAAAAAGGAGATTGAACTGATGATGGACAATGGAGCTTTAGTTTCTGCCAAAGCTGTCGGGACTGCACGCCTCAGTTTACCTTCAGGAGTCATTCTGGAGCTGAATGACTGTTATTATGTTCCTAATAGTATTAAGAACATTATTTCAATCTCTGGTTTGTATAACATTGGATATACATTGACTTTTAATAGCACTGGGTGCTCTATAATGAATAATGGTTTGATTATAGCCAATGGTTCACTAGTCAATGATCTTTATGTATTAGATACACGTTCTAATGTTATGCAAGTTTCTAATGCTGATGAAGTGAATTCTGCATATCTATGGCATTGCATACTTGGTCATGTAGGTGAGAAAAGAGTCTCTCACTTACACTCAAATAGGTATTTGAATTCGTTCGAATACAAGCCATTTGATACCTGTGAGTCGTGTCTCATGGGGAAAATGATCAAGGCTCCCTTTAGTAGATATGGTGAGAGGGCTGTTGACCTTCTCGAGCTCATACACTCGGATGTATGTGGACCCATGTCCATAGAAGTAAAGGGGGGGTTACCTCTATTTCATTTCTTTTATTGATGACTTCTCTAGATATGGCCATGTGTATTTAATTAGACATAAGTCACAAGCCTTTGAGAAGTTTATGGAATATAAGAATGAAGTAGAGAAATAGACTGGCAAAAGTATTAAGGCTCTTCGATCGGATCAAGGAGGTGAATACTTGAGCCATGAATTCACTTCTTATCTTAAAGACCATGGAATAGTTTCTCAGTGGACTCCACCGTATACACCACAGCACAATGGTGTATCCGAAAGGAGAAACATGACCTTGTTAGACATGGTCCCATCCATGATGTCTATGTCAGGACTACCCTTATCTCTCTGGGAATATGCATTAGAGACTGCAGCTTATTTATTGAATAGGATCTCAAGTAAATCAGTTCCTTCTATACCATATGAGATATGGAAGGGCAGGAAACCAAATTTTAATCACATTAAAATTTGGGGGTGTCATGCCCATGTAAAGAAGAACGATAGTGATAAGCTTGAGTCGAGAACCGATAAGTATAGGTTTGTGGGATATCCAAAGGAGACATTTGGATATTATTTCTATCACCCTTCTGAGCAAAGGGTCTTAGTGGCCAAGAGAGCTGTATTTCTGGAAAGAGAATATCTACTCCAGAAAAATAGTGGGAGCCAGATAGAATTGGACGAGGTCCAAGAACCACAACCCGTAGACACAAACTCATTAGATGAGACTGTATCGGTTGATCCTATTCAGAGTGAAACACTGACACTACGGAGATCTGGTAGACTACCGAGAGAACCTGAGAGATATATTGGACATGTCTCAGAGGGGTCCTCTAAGGTATGTATCGATGAGGATGATGATCCTCAGTCGTACCAAGAGGCGATCCGTAGTGTAGACTCCGAGAAATGGCAAGAGGCAATGGATTCATAGATCCAGTCCATGTACACCAACAAAGTTTGGAACTTAGTTGATGTACCCGAAGGGAAGGTCCCTATTGGCTGCAAATGGATTTTCAAAAGGAAAATCGGTGCAGATGGACAGGTTGACACATACAAGGCTAGACTAGTGGCAAAAGGATATCGTCAAAGGCAAGGCATTGACTATGACGAGCCTTTTTCGCCGGTAGCCTGTTGGGTCCCGCGAGGTCCAAACGAATCTAGAAGGGGGGGTTGAATAGATCCTATCAAAAACTTTGGCCTATTTAAAAACTCTTAGCTATCGGAAGCATGAACCACTCCTATAAAGTGAATGAATCACTTAGGCACAATGCACAGCAGAAATAATTAGAGTGGCTCAAATGAAAATGACTCGGATTACAAGCGATGAAGCGTCAACACTTCTTCAATCACATTTGTGATCTTTGAGAGATACAAGCTTTGTAGTGCAAGGATCATAAAGCATAATATTAGATCATGAAATAGCTTGCAACAACCGTGAGTGTGTGTGTGCTATGTTGATCACTCAAAGTGCATATGTGTGTGAATGCAGTAGTGATCAACCAAGGTGCATGCGAGTCTAAGCAAGGGAAACACTTAGCAATACTTTCACCTTGGCGTCTGTGTGCAAGGGTGCAGCATGCCGCCCAAGGGATGCAGTCAAAGTGCTAAGAAAGCACAGATAAAATCGAAGGTGCAAATCTGAGTGCTTGAGTGTGTAAATAAGATAACCAAGTTTGGAAGCACACGAACCTGTGAATGGGGGTAGAAGATATAGAGCAATCGCACACGATGAACAACCCACAACACAGGGATTTTTAAGGTGGTTCGGTTGCAACCCCGCAACCTACGTCCACCCCTCACCAAAACCCGGTGAGGCTTTCTTGCTGACTCATAGCTTGACCGGGGACACGCCCCAAACCACAGAACAGAGAAAACCCTCTTTCTGTCTTCCTACACACAAAGCCGGCAGGGACGGCTACACCGCAAATCGGAGAACTCTCGATTGCCTTCCTACTAACCACCGGTAGGGACGATCTTCAGTTTCAATAGAGTGAATGAAATGAAAATAGAACAAGATAAAAATGCTCAAACAAGATATGAAGATATGCTACAATGAACTAGATATTGTCTGAGATTGTTGGATCTTGAATCTGTTACTTTGATCTTCCTTTGATCCCTTTGAGTTGATGGAGAAGATATATGATGTAGCTTTGATCTTCCTTTGAGTTGATGGAGAAGATATAGGATGTAGCTTTGATCTTCCCTTGAGTTGATGAAGAGCTTTGGATGTAGCTTTGATCTTGCTTGCTTCTCTTCTTACTTGGAGATTGAGGGCTTCAGATGTAGGCTTGAATCCCTTAGATTGGATGTAGAACTTTTGCACAGAGTACTGTTCACGGCTACAGTACCTCTTCTTCCTTGGAGCTCCTCTAGCCTCTCTTCATCTCTCTTTGCTCCAAATGATCAACTAGGGTTTCTAACCCTCTTGTGTTGGTTTTATATCTCTTTGGATGGTCAATAAACACATCCCAGACCGGATCCACATTTTATGGGTGATTAGGTGACTTTTGGATTAAAGAAATCCATGGGGAATGGCCTTTCTCGAAGTGGAAAACAAAGTCAACATTGGTTGGCTCGGGGCTGGCGGTCGACCTGTGGCTTCTGGCGGTCGACCTCTATTGAGAAACGCTGTAGACAGATGTTCCCTGGGATTTTCGGTCGACTGCTACTGGGCTGGCGGTCGACCGCTACTGAAAGAGTTGCAGCCTGGAGGTTGCTGGCTGGGGCGGTCGACCGCCCCTGTGCTGGCGGTCGACCGCCAGCTGGGCAGACCCCGGGCTTTCCCGGGTCGGTCCGTTAACCTGCTTAGCTTGGTCGCTTAAGTTCTTTAGCACCCCATTCATGTCTGTAGCATCACCCTTGACAGTCTAGAAGATGTCAACTGAGTCTTTGACTTTGGGTTCTCTTGGTTATGCTTCTTTATACATCGACCTTAACTGTCATTGAGCTTTCACTTTTACCAACTCCACTCCATTCCTTGGATTATCTTGTGGCTTGCTATCCTGAAGTTGCACCGACCTTGAACCATCCATAAGGCAAGATATGCACTGACCATATGAGGAATATGCAATGACCTTATGTGTGATGCTATTCAACTTGATTTCTGTGCTTGAAACATGCTAGATTTTCGTGCATCCAATATTGTCATATGCCTTGATATCTGTGTATCAGTTGCCTAGATTTGTGTGCCATTCTTGATCTTTTACACTGGAAGTATAATGACCACCAATATTGAATTGTCATATGCCTTGATATCTGTGTACTGGAAGTATGATGACCTGAAATGTATGAATATTAACATTATCAAATGCAGGTATAGTTCATTAATGACTACAGAGGCAGACATCATCAAAACCATAAAATTAATCATGTTGCACACATGTTCAACATTCTCCCCCTTTTTGATGATGGCAACTATGAGTCATTCTGAACTATGAGTCATTATAAATTCACATGCATTATTAATTCACATGGCAACTATGAGTCAAAAATATTCTTAAGAAGAAGAAGAGGATTCTCTCCCTATCCCCTTTTGACAAAGACTCACATGGTTCTCACCCCCTTTGACACACAGAGTGGATTCTTTGATTGATGACTCACATAAACTTACCACATTCTTTGATTAATGACTCACATAAACTTCTCCCCCTTTGACAACATCAAAAGATCCAGAAAAGAGACAGAGAGACTCACATTAATGACGCACACAAAATGACTTACATGATTCTCTGTTATCTCCTATGTGACATCATTACAAGCGACCATAATGTGGAGAAAACATGTCATTGCAGGCAACATTCCAGAAAATGATGTGGAAATTTATGCCAATGGTTGTACACTTATTAAGGTTGACAAGATAACCATAGAGAACAACCAATTGTGGAAAGCCAGTTATAGGACCGATACCAATGAATGATATGGATGTATCAAACATGGTGGTGTCCCGTGGCTTGGCAAAGACAATGTAAGTGTGAGAGGTGGAGCCACAACAGCATGATTCAATTCCTCAAATAGTGGAGATGGATAGAGCAGCCAAGAGCACTTTTTTGATTTCAAATTTTGCAAGATTTTTAGTGGTTTTCTAGTTTTCAGATTTTTTGAATTTTTTATGCAATGCATGGAAATGATAAATGCAAGCTACAATTGTATGAAGTTAAGACATGCATGCCACCCTATTGCATGAAAGCATGATGCTAATGATGCTAGGACTTATGCCACATGCCAATGAATGAGAAAGCAATGTGATATCACTTGACAGAGGACACCAATGATTTTGGATACGACTTGAAAGGAGCATCAAGATGATACCACTTGTTGGATGATACCAAGGTGATGTAATCATGGCAGCCTGAATGATTTATGTAGATATGGCAGATGAAGGCAAACAACAAGGAGCATCAAGATATGACTTCTCAAGAGAGAATGGAGGTTTTTTAATCTGAAACCAAGTTCATAAATCAGAGTTATGGATTTTTCAGAATTTTCAGTTATAGAACCCAAATGAACCAGCTCTTACATTCAGATTGGTTTAATGCTAATGAATTCTGGCCTACTCAGTAGAATCACATGAAGACATTTGCATGCAAGTTTAATAGTAGTGAACCAGAAATTCATGTCAAAACAAGATTAACCTTCTCTTATCTTACTCATTCAGTTACATTGGTTCCCTTGAGAGTGACCACAATAAGTGTTGAGTCTAAACACTTAGATGACTTAGATTTGATTCATGAGTGCTACACATTCAGATTTTTCTTTTGAAATCATTTGAAAGATGATTGCTATCATTTTACGAGCAGTCAAGTGTAGCAACCACCTTTTGACGTGAGTGTGCACGTTTACCAGACGCAAGCACCCCCAGTTACTCAGTGTAGCTCACGATTTTGCCTCACATAGAACAGAGATAGCATAGTCACCTCATGACATATCGAACCTCATTTTCTTTGATGAGGAGATATATTTCTCAGCAACAGTGACATTGCTCTGCCTTGAGCTTACTTTAAGTGTAGCCACTTTTTTGAAATAAACAGATTCAACAAATGTTTAAAAATAATACTTAGCTGAAGTTTCTCGATCAAGGATGCCTTTGTACTCAAAATAATCTTTCAGATTCAAGATGGCATAACAAGTCAAAACATGATAAACTAGTTTAAGTCTATTAAGCCCGACCACAAACATTTTCAAGACCATCAAACTTCAAGACTCAAGAAATCATTAATGTTAAACCAAAATCATTCATGTTCAAGGCAATCACAAGACTCTATAAAAGAAAATTCTTCTTGAAGATTTACTATGATAAACAACCTCAATAATAGATAGGGAATCCTCCAAGAAGTTCAAGGCACTTTGAATCCAAGTTGAACCACAAAAGGATGTTAGCAATATGATGCAGTGGTTTGATATAAAAAGAGAGTGTTACATATGAGTGGAAGCTTGAGAATCAATGGTGAACACTCCCCTGAGGTTATGCACTGAGCTCAGACTGGAATGGAAGAGATAAAGTTATCAGGTGCAAGGAAGTGTTGACTCTGACATTGTGTGATGTCGACACCGGAGCTCAGACAGAAGTAATTTTCAGGTAGATAGAACTGTGGGGTCGACCTGTCAAAGGAGTGAGGTCAACCTGTTGAACTGCAAGGCAGAGTTTTGACTGGATTTTCATGATGGGAAAACTCCCCCTGAGAAGAAGCATTCTTTGCCATGATGTTAATAGAATGAAGATGAAACATATGCATGAATGCTGCAAAGAAACAACTCCCCTTACTATATGGCCTATATGCGACATTGACGCATGGTACGTGGCGGAGGTGAAACCTCACGCATATTGAGTGCTTCTAGGCAAGCATAACCTGCCTTTCCATACATCAACATTTGATATACCATGGCCGTGCAAGAGTGAAATGATGTGAATGATTCAGCTAGATTGATGTTGACTCCCCCTGAGTACATGCATGGGTTGGCAATGAATTATGCAGCCTAAGACTTATGTGAATACACAATGCAATGAAGATGCTGCAAAATGATTGTGCATTTTTGTGTCTTCTAAGCATGATGTGCATTAAGGTATGTGTGATCACAAGATGATGCAAACACACATGAATGCAACTTGATGATGATGCCAATAGACACCCCCTTTGAACAATGCTAACATGAATAATGAGTTGAAAATGCAGCCAAGGTATGCATCATCAAAACCAAAATCTAAGCATTTCATGTGGCTGATAGCAAGGCTTATGCAACTCATCATCACATCAACTTCATCAGCATAACAAGTTTTTCATGAATTAAATAGCTGAAATCAAGCATGGTGTGAACAAGTTATCTAGCTCAAAAGTTCATCTCACACCATGGGGGTTTTGCATTTCAAAGAGTAATTCAGTTTGCAGAATCTAATGACATTGGGCAGACGTATGATGCACTATCTACATGTCAAGACTAAACATGCAAGATGACTGAACTTAAAAGGTTTATGTACATACCTGTGCCTTGAGCTTTTATTTACCTTATGATCCTTTGTTCAGCTCCAAGGCATCCTGCACCCAAAATTCTCATTTGAATTTTTAGGTACCCAAAATTGCTTGGGTCCTTGTGGGTTTGTAGCTTTGTCATATTCACCAATGTGGCTCATCTGTTTCAGGGAAATCAGATCATCCTTCCTCATTGTATGACAATCATACATGTCATGACCATTTTTCCCACAGTAAAAATAGCGCACAAAAGATTGAGCATTCTTTTTATGTTCATGTGCGTGTGCATGTGCATTTTGTTTTTGTGGATGAGTATGGGATTTACCTTTCATGGCATGAAGGCGATGCTTTCCCTTCAAGTGCCAGCACTCTTGGACAGTAGGGCCAGACTTACCACAATGAGAGTAGCAAGGAGGAAGATTTTTGTTTAAAGCCATGGAGAGTGTCGACCTGCTTGTATGGGAGTGTCGACTCTTCTGACTCCCCGTCTAGTTCTGTGCAGATATCTGCTGAGTAGGTCCTTTGCCAGTGTTGACCTGTTTCTTTCCTTACTCTTTCACTTGCTGTCCTGCTCTAAGCTCATCATTTCTCAAGATAAAATAATCATGCACAGTGTGACCATATTTACCACAATAATAACAATGGACATTCGTTTTGTGGAAAGCATGATATTTAACATTGGACATGTTATGGTGCATGTTTGGATGAGCATGCTGAGTTTTACTTTTCTTTCGAGCAGTATGCCCTTTTTGGTGACCACAGGAAGTGGTGCCTTCCGGTGAGTCAAAATCTTGGATTTGGGCAAACATTGACAGGAAATCATTCAAACATTGAATTTCATTTTTCAAGTAAGGAAATGTGCTGTTTAGATTCAACAAGGCCCTCTTCGCATGCTGCCAATTGCTCATTGAGCATGGCATTTACTGCTTTAAGATTTTGATTTTGTTGTTCTAAGGCATGCAAAGTTTCAGAGTGATCATCAGTAACAGATTTACCCTTTTCATGTGCAGCCAGTTTTTCATACAATTCTTCTTCAGCTTGTTCACTTTCAATTTTCTTTTCCAACAACTCTCTATTCTCTTCTTTCAGAGAATCAATCAGTTTTTGTTGCCATTCAAGATCATCATGGAGACCAACATTTATGTTTCTCAAGAATGAACATTTTTCACATGCAAAATTAGCAGAGCATGAAACAGAATTTTTATTTCCTTCAATCAACCTCTCATGATAGATTAGCCCATCGGCCATAGTTTGATCATTAGAGATTGACTTAGGTTGGTTTTGAAGTTTTATTACAATTTCTTCCAACCTAGTGATTTTATCATGAAGATTTTCATTTTCATCCCTTAGACATGCAATGCTTTGTTTATGCGTATCTAGATCAAAAGAGAGAGTGTCGTTAAGCTCTTCAAAAATAGAACACTTTTTACAAAACGAGCTTTCATTTTGGTTGATTTTCTTGAGACCCTTTTTCAAATTTTTGTTTTCGGTTTTTACCCTTTTGTATTGTGTAATCAACTCATCATAGGCTTTTAAGCTCTTCAAAAGTGAATTCCTCGGAATCAGAGTTTACATGTGATGAGGATGTATTGCTGGACTGTTCTGCACGGTCGGCCATGAAGCATTCTTGTTCTTGTTCCTTCCCTTCATGGATTTTCACCAACTTGTCCAGTACTTGCTTGGCTGTGCTGTAAGAGGACACAAGATGAGTTAGTCTTAGATCAACTGCAGCTGTAATTAAGTTATATGCAAGAAGATTATCATTGTGTTTGGTCTCATGTTCGGCTAACCAATCAATTGAATTTGATGGCAGCTCATGAGGACCATTGTATATAAGAGTCCACAATTGTGGATCTATGGAGCTAACATAGATGAACATTCTCCCTACCCATGTAGAAAAATCTGAACCATCATAAATGGATGGAGAAACCATCGAAGCATGTGTAGCATATGAAGCCATATAAATAAAAGCACCGGGATCTTCCCTGCAGATCGTAGGATCTGGGAATGGCAGAGCCTCGCTCTGATACCACTTGTTGGGTCCCGCGAGGTGCAAACGGATCTAGAAGGGGGGGTTGAATAGATCCTATCAAAAGCTTTGGCCTATTTAAAAACTCTTAGCTATCGAAGCATGAACCACTCCTATAAAGTGAATGAATCACTTAGGCACAATGCATAGCGGAAATAAGTAGAGTGGCTCAAATGAAAATGACTCGGATTACAAGCGATGAAGCGTCAACACTTCTTAAGCACATTTGTGATCTTTGAGAGATACAAGCCTTGTAGTGCAGGGATCATAAAGCATAACACTAGAGCATGAAATAGCTTGCAACAACCGTGCGTGTGTGTGTGCTATGTTGATCACTCAAAGTGCATATGTGTGTGAATGCAGTAGTGATCAACCAAGGTGCATGCAAGTCTAAGCAAGGGAAACACTTAGCAATACTTTCACCTTGGTGTTTGTGTGCAAGGGTGCAGCAGGCCGCCCAAGGGATGCAGTCAAAGTGCTAAGCCCAATTAAAGCACAGATAAAACCGAAGGTGCAAATCTGAGTGCTTGAGTGTGTAAATAAGATAACCATGTTTGGAAGCACATGAACCTGTGAATGGGGGTAGAAGATATAGAGCAATCGCACACGATGAACAACCCACGACAAAAGGATTTTTAAGGTGGTTCGATTGCAACCCCGCAACCTACGTCCACCCCTCACCAAAACCCGGTGAGGCTTTCTTACTGACTCACAGCTTGACCGGGGACACGCCCCAAACCACAGAACAGAGAAAACCCTCTTTTTGTCTTCCTACACACAAAGCCGGCAGGGACTGCTACACCGCAGATCGGAGAACTTCCGATTGCCTTCCAACTAACCACCGGTAGGGACGATCTTCAGTTTCAATAGATTGAATGAAATGAAAATAGAACAAGATGAAAATGCTCAAACAAGATATGAAGATATGCTAGAATGAACTAGATATTGTCTGAGATTGTTGGATCATGAATCTGTTGCTTTGATCTTCCTTTGATCCCTTTGAGTTGATGGAGAAGATATATGATGTAGCTTTGATCTTCCCTTGAGTTGATGGAGAAGATATATGATGTAGCTTTGATCTTCCCTTGAGTTGATGAAGAGCTTTGGATGTAGCTTTGATCTTCCTTTTGATCTCCTTTGTAAGCTTGCTTGCTTCTCTTCTTCCTTGGAGATTGAGGGCTTCAGATGTAGGCTTGAATCCCTTGGATTTGATGTAGAACTTCTGCACGGAGTACTGTTCACGGCTACAATACCTCTTCTTCCTTGGAGCTCCTCTAGCCTCTCTTCATCTCTCTTTGCTCCAAATGATCAACTAGGGTTTCTAACCCTCTTGTGTTGGTTTTATATCTCTTTGGATGGTCAATAAACACATCCCAGACCAGATCCACATTTTGTGGGTGATTAGGTGACTTTTGGATTAAAGAAATCCATGGGGAATGGCCTTTCTCGAAGTGGAAAACAAAGTCAACATTGGTTGGCTCGGGGCTGGCGGTCGACCTGTGGCTTCTGGCGGTCGACCTCTACTGAGAAATGCTGTAGATGGATGTTCCCTGGGATTTTTGGTCGACCGCTACTGGGCTGGCGGTCGACCGCTACTGAAAGAGCTGCAGCCTGGAGGTTGCTGGCTGGGGCGGTCGACCGCCCCTGTGCTGGCGGTCGACCGCCAGCTGGGCAGACCCCGGGCTTTCCCGGGTCGGTCCGTTAACCTGCTTAGCTCAGTCGCTTAAGTTCTTTAGCACCCCATTCATGTCTGTAGCATCACCCTTGACAGTCTAGAAGATGTCAACTGAGTCTTTGACTTTGGATTCTCTTGGTTATACTTCTTTGTGCATCGACCTTAATTGTCATTGAGCTTTCACTTTTACCAACTCCACTCCATTCCTTGGATTATCTTGTGACTTGCTATCCAGAAGTTGCACCGACCTTGAACCATCCATAAGGCAAGATATGCACTGACCATATGAGGAATATGCAATGACCTTATGTGTGATGCTATTCAACTTGATTTCTGTGCTTGAAACATGCTAGATTTCCGTGCCTCCAATATTGTCATATGCCTTGATATATGTGTATCCAGTTGCCTAGATTTATGTGCCATTCTTGATCTTTTACACTGGAAGTATAATGACCACCAATATTGAATTGTCATATGCCTTGATATCTGTGTACTGGAAGTATGATGACCTGAAATGTATGAATATTAATATTATCAAATGCAGGTATAGTTCATTAATGACTACAGAGGCAGACACATCAAAACCATAAAATTAATCATGTTGCACACATGTTCAACATAGCCATGGTTAAGTCAATCAGAATCCTCCTTGCCATTGCTGCATACCTTGATTATGAGATCTGGAAAATGGATGTGAAGACAGCTTTTCTTAATGGAAATCTATCAGAAGAGGTGTACATGGTACAGCTTGAAGGATTCACCTCCAAGCTACATCCTAATAAGGTATGGAAACTTCAAAGGTCCATTTATGGATTAAAGTAGGCATCTAGAAGCTGGAACTTAAGATTTGACGAGGCTGTCAAATCTTTCAACTTCAGTCGGAATGAAGATGAACCATGTGTCTACAAGAAGGTTAGTGGGAGCTCTGTGACCTTCTTGGTCCTTTATGTTGATGACATCTTACTCATTGAGAATGATGTAGAGATGTTGACATCAACTAAGTCTTGGTTATCCAAGACTTTCTCCATGAAGGATTTGGGAGAAGCATTCTATGTGCTGGGCATAAGGATCTATCGAGATAGATCTAAAAGGATGCTAGGATTATCCCAATCCATGTACATAGACACTATCCTAAAAAGGTTTAGGATGGAAAATTCCAAGAGAGGTCTTATTCCCATGAGACATGGAATTTGCCTATCCAAGGGGATGAGTCCTAAAACTTCTGAGGAGGTGGCACACATGAATAAGGTACCCTATGCTTCGGCGATAGGGTCAATCATGTATGCAATGCTATGTACACGGTCTGATGTTGACAATGCTTTGAGCATTATCAGTAGATATCAGGCAAATCCAAGCGAAGAGCACTGGAAGGCAGTAAAGGGCATCCTTAAGTACTTGCGAAGGGCTAAGGATCTTTTTCTGCTTTATGGAGGAGAGGACCTACAGCTTAGAGCTTACACAGACTCTAGTTTCCAGTCAGATCCAGATGACTGCAAATCCATGTCTGGGTTTGTATTCATGTTGAATGGAGGGGCAGTCAGTTGGAGAAGCTCCAAGCAAGAGACTCGACGACGGAGGCAGAATATATTGCTGCAGCTGAAGCTGCTAAGGTAGATGTCTGGATGAAGAAATTCATCTTGGAACTTGGCGTAGTTCCCGAGATATCAGCTCCCATCCCACTATTTTGTGATAATAATGGGGCCATCGCCCAGGCGAAGGAACCGAGATCTCACCAAAGGTCGAAGCATATTCTCAGGCGCTTCCACCTTATACGGGAGATTGTTGATCGATGAGATGTGATGGTAGAGCGTGTACCATCAGAAAATAACATAGCAGATCCACTAACTAAGCCTTTGACACATACTATATTTGAGTGCCATCGGGATAAGATGGGCCTCAAAGTTGTGGGCAATTGGTTGTAGTTCAAGTGGGAGATTGTTAGTATTTGTGTGCTACATGCCAATTTCGGGTCCGGTAGGCCCAATAGTTGTACGATCTTGTTCATTGTTAATAAAGTGGTATTTGAGCGTAAATATGCGATTGTGTATTACTTTACGATGTCCCTAGGATATGTGGTTGTAAAGTCAACTCGAGATGGGATCTCGATTATGAGACTGACTTTACATGAACACATACCTTAAACTGTTCCTGGTTGGAGGGTAATCACTCGGGGACTTTGATTGCCTATTAAACAAGTACACATGATGTGTTGTGGACCAGTCTCATGGTCTCTGGTGCGGGGCACCAACACATATGTGTAGGTGTATGTCCTTGGACGATGTACACTGAACTGATCCGCTATTAGATCTTCAGATGGTTGATTATACCTAATGTCAACTGAAGATCCAACGGTCTCAGTAGCATCATTGGTCCTTTGACCTGAGACATTGATTGGATCTTACACGAGGACTGGAATGGTTTAATTACTTGGCTAAGTGACTTTAGCCATAAGTCATGAGTTGCGGAGCTATTAACCACTCCAGGATACGTGTAAAGATCATCAATGGTCAAGAGGGGATCGCTCACTGTCGGGTATATATCAGACAGTTAATGGGTCATGACATTGACGCTCCGTTAAATCCCTGGCCAGGGTCGTGTGAGTTCGTTTAGAACGGACGTCATATACTTTAAGGAGGTCATGGTCAAATGGCACGATCATGGGGTTTGACAGAAACCGTACCCTCGATCGTACCAGACTCATAGAAGGAGCGAGGGGTTATATCGATGCGGTAACTGTGGACTTACAGGTACCAGACATGCTGGTTTAAACCCGACGTCCTCTAGGATCACGCGGATTGGTTTGACCCAACGTGATCAAAGGTTCGGAATAAATTAAACTATTATTCGGCTCTAATAGAAGTGAATAATAAGTTTAATTTACTTCTAATTGGGAATTAGAAGTTAATGGGCCTTAAACTAGAGTGACTAAGGGCCTAGAGGATAACACACAATGGATTCTTGGGTGACGGAATATTTATGTACAAATATATATATTAATTCCCTTTAATTCCTTTTGGAAAGGAGTGTAAATGGGGCTTAATACATATGTATAATAATGGAAAGGTCATATATATAATTTTGGTCCTTTGGAGGTCTTTAAAAAAGGTCCAAATCCTATATATATGGACCTTACGAGAGCTTCTCCTTCTTTAGGCTAACCAAGAATTAAGGCTAAGAGAGGAGGATTAGCTCCTCCCCCCTTTCCTCCCTCTTGCTCTCTCTCTCCAGAAGGTGAAAGGGTCGGGGAAGGTCTGTGTCGGGGGGTACCGTCGCTGCGTAAGGATCCGTGTGGATCAGCTGTAGAGGCCGTGCATCGGTGCGGCTCGATATTCTGCATCGGATTTTGCGGACAACGTCGTTCCGCGCAAGGTATAAATACGCAACCCACAGTTAGGGGTTGGGGTGATTAAAACGTCGATCAGAGCATGGATCTGGGATTCCATGCAGCCGGGTTTGGGCAAATGAAATTTTTGTTATCCACTGCGTTGCCCGATGGTGCTGTTCGGAACCTTACAGGTCTGTCCTATAGCTAGTTCTTCCCCCGAAGCCCGGACTCAGGCTGCGCGTGGGGGCCCTATGGTAACCAGCCTAAAAATCATCTCTCTCGGGTAAGCCGCTCCACCACTCCCCAGTGGGTCAGCACACGCGTGCCGTAAGAAGGCTACGACTAGTGGGAGGTCACTAAACGTGAACACGAAAAGCCACTCATGCACCCATCGAGAGTAACATGGAGTAACATGTGGCACGACGTCACCAGGAAGACCTATTAAAGCAACGGTCTTTGAGTCACAAGACTCGGGTCAAGACCATCGTATAGGGACAGCTCCACGCCGTCAATCTGCCCTATACCTAGGTCAGAAACTATCGTAACATGAATACCGAGGTAGCCCACAAGCCGCCACGACCATTCCCTCACAAAGGGAACTAAGAAACCTCCAGCCCTAGGCTGGGAAACTGGACTCATAGTCCAAGGCCATACGCTTGGCCCACACGGAAAATACTTTCCGGAGAACCCACGCCACGCGGGGAAGACACCACCACACTCACACCGACACATAGTGACTCGATCTAGCTAGAACACGGAAGCCTGGAACACATGGGGTCACCCGGACCCACCAAACATATGGGCACGCTAATCGAGGTAACACGGTACCTCCAGGCACCCAGAAACACGGACATAGAACTCACAGGATGTCCGGTACATCCACGAGGCCGAAGGTCAACCGCTGGGTCACGACCGGGTTGACCGGAGACCAACGCACACAAAACGGACACGGCGAACACGAAGAATCGCCTAGCGGTCTACCACTGGACCACCAGGAAGCCTAGCGGTCTACCCCTGGACCTCTAAGGAAAGATTAGCAGTCTACCCATGGACCGCTAAGCACACTGGAACTCACGGACCCCTAGCGGTCGCTCCCGGACCGCCAAGGAAGGTGGCAGTCGTCCACCCGACCGCTAGGGATAGCCTAGCAGTCAGTCGCGAGACCGCTACCCCACAGACCTCGACTGACCAAAACACTGATAAACTATCTTGCCCCGACCGCTAACCAAATCCTAGCGGTCTTCACCAGACCGCTAAGGGCCCTGGCGGTCTATCACGCGACCGCGAGGTCCAAACCGACATAAGGGGACCCTAGCGGTCTCCACACGATCGCTAGCGCCCCTAGCGGTCACTGGAATGACCACTAAATCGTCCCGAGCGCGAAAACGGCAAGAAATCTCAAAAATGCCCATCCACGCCCCGATCATCACCCGATGATGGAGAAACAAAGGGGAATCCATCCCTAAGCCTCCTAGCATGCATCTAAACCCCTGGATCGGCAAAAAATGCCATAAAATGGGAGATCCATCGCTCACCCCAAAATCATGGTTTTTCCCCGAAACGCCCAAATAAATCCGCTCAGCTCACCACGGCCTACAAAACTCGCGAGAAATGAAGTACACGAGCTGGGGGTCCATATCCCTTGATGTGATATCCCCTAGGACTTAGACAAGCAAGCACATTCACAATCAAAAGGGCCAATTTGGGCCACCGCTCTCCCGTCGCTCACCCAAGTCCCGGGGTAACTTGGCAATGCCAAGGTGAGGTTGAGGGGTTGGACCCTTGCTGGTAGAGGGCCAGCAAGGCCAAGATTTGATTCCCAATGGATGTGGATGCCCAATTCAATGGGGCCGACAAAGTGCCAATGGCACCGGTTACTCTCTTCTCCCACGGTGATCACTTATAGCAAAGGAGCTTAAGAATCGGGCTCTCATTCACGGCCAGCGGAGTTTATGAACTAATATTGAAAGAACAAGCACAAATTAGAGCAAAATTTGGAGCACTTAATGTGGGAAGAAGAACTGCGTACCCGAGGGAGAAAAATGATCACTCTGGCCCAAGGACGTCGATCGAAGTTACGCTTCTTGATTCTGAAAGTAGACAGGAAGAGGAACAACTTTTCAGAAGAACGTGTGGCCTGAATCTTCCAAGGTTCGTCGTGGCAGAGCTTCTAATACGGCTCAGGTGCTCAGCAGGGGCAGCTCTGCGCAGTTGTGGGAGAACAGATCTCCCGGTCAGCTCGGAGCTCGGAAGGGGACGAGACCACTGCCGTTGCGAAGAAGACAGGTAGACGCTTCTGTAGATACCTCTTGGGCCTTCAGATTCTCTAGGATGTGGTCGGGGTCACCTCTGTAAACTGATACTCTTCTGCTGCCAGCGAACTAAAAACTGGAGGTTGAAGATGGTGGGGGGAAATGGGGTATATGGGGGGGGAAATAGAGGTGGATGAGTGTGGGGAGAACCCTGGCTGTGAGGGGGTCTAGGAGGGGGTGTTCCAAGGTGTGGGAGGGGAAGCATAGGGTCTTGAAGGTGGTCTAACAGGTGGTGGGAGGAGGAGCTACGAATTTGGGCTTGGAGGGAGAAGGAGGAAGGTGGGGGGGCCCAAGTGGGTGGAGGGCATGTGAGTTTGAATTTCCTTTAATGTGGGGTGATCAATGGTGGTCTTGGGGATGGGAAGATGTGCCTTGGGAAGGTGGAGGGCTGCTTTGGGTAGTGGGAAGGGTGCTTGGGGAAGTGGGTGGGGTAGTTGGGGGTTGGGAGGTGGAGCTAGGATTGGTGGAAGCTCTCTTGGGACTAGGGGGTGGAGTAATGGGGTGTGTGGGGAAGGGGAGTGGCCTTTAATGGGGGTAGGTGGGAGAGTGGTGGTTGGGAAGGGAGGAGAGAGATAATTTTCAAAATTGGGTGTGGAGGAGAGAGAAAGGGGAATGAAAAAGAGAGATTAAGAGAGGGATGGGTGGGGAATCTCTCCCCTAGGGTCTCTCACCCAAAAAATAGAATCTCTCCACTAGATAAGAAGTGTAAACTCTCAAAATGGCAAGTTTTTCATTCATTGATTCATTAAGTTGAAATGGGGGGGAATGGGGTCCTATATATAGGAAACCCACATTTCTACAAAAGTTCTTGACAATTGACTCAATGACAAATAACCGAGGGGGTAGGGGAGAGCCCTTGGGCCAAGCCCAATGAATTGGGTCCAATAGCTAACTAGACAACCTAATGACACTCAAACTTAGGGAAATGAACACAAGACCTAGGAACATGACTCAAATAAAAGGGAAAATACATCAAATGACTCAAATAAAAATTACATAGGACTCAAAATTAAATGACTAGACCATGCCGGATGCAACCGGGGCGAGGAGATGAGCTGTGAACGTGGGCATGGGAGGTGATGTCCCCATCATACTCCCGGGGTGCGGAGAACTCGACTCCGTCGAGTAAGTGTCCTTCCCTCCTTGGAGGGTGTAGAAGTGGTACTGCCCTCAAGTCTTCCGAACGAGACCGATCCATCCACCGGCCGAGATAGCGCTCGTATACCTTGCTCCTGGTGGTAGTGACTTGTTCATCCAATATTCGTTCAATGCGCTCACGCTGGGCTCTCTTGGCTGGTGGACTCTCCTCACGGGTGGGTGCTCTCTCAACGGAGGGAATAGGCTCAATATCCTCACTAGGTACCACCGTGGGTCCCTTGTATGGCACTCGGTCGGTGACACTGAATGTAGGACTTACCCCATATTCCTCGGGGAGATCTAACTCATAGGCATTTGCACCAATGCGCCTTAGGACCTGGAAGGGACCAGCCCCACGAGGCCTCAATTTGGAGATGGCTCCCGGGGAGAGCCTCTCCGTCCTTACCATCACAAAGTCACCCTCATGGAATTCTTGGTGACGTCGATGAGAGTCGGCTCGCCTTTTATAAGTCACATTCTTCTTGCTAATGTGCTTGCGGATCTCTTTATGCAATGTTGTGAATGCAGACATTCTAGGGGTGATGGGTGGACCTGGGCAACCAAAAGTAGACCTATCGTGTAATGATGCAGTGTAGACTTTGGTTAGCCTAGATGGGCCGGGGCACCCGTAGGTGACCCTATCATGCAAATTGGTGATAAATATTGGGGGACCCGGACATCCGTAGATGCCTTTGACATGCTTAAGACCCATGATGAATGAAGGTGGACCATGACATCCGAATATGGACCACTCATACTTTCTACTTGACATGTGGGTGATATGAATGAATGGACCCAACATAGTGTTCATGCCAAGGGGTATGGTAAGCCTAGACACATGCATGCTTTTCCCAAAGGTGACTTCCATGTGTATAGGTGTGGGACAACCTTTGAACTCCCATTGGAAAGAATCGAATGGATATAAGAAGGTGGTCATCATGGGGTGGGGCACAACATTATTACATGGGGATATGTGATCCAAGGTCATGGCTCTCAAGGTGTAACCCGAGTCTAGGATGGGGTGGATTAGATCAAACATGGTGGGTTGGGATAGGGAAAGGTGGGTGGTGGATAAGGTGGTTGGGCCCCATGGGTTCTTTGACCCCCATTGGAAGGGATCATAAAAAGGGTTATCGAGGGGGAGGGGCCCTATGTCCTCAAGATCCTCAAGTGGTGGTGGGTCATCCTCCTCTAATGAGACAATTGGGCCGAAGTTCTTTGTGAGTGGGTCCACCATGAGGGAAGGGCTTGACTTTCCACCCGATATAAGAAGCTTCAAATTGAGGAGAAGGTCGGGCTCCTCGGGTATGGGGAGGAATAGAAGGAGGTCACTAGTGAAGCATCCAATGGTGCAAACCGAGGTGATAGACCCGACACAAAGGTGTAGGAGGTCAAGGCTCCTAGATTGGTGGGCCATGGGGGTCAACAAGCCGGTCAACTCATATTGCCAAGCAAAGCTCTTGAGAAGGTCCTCTAAGGTTTCCACTTGGTAGGATGTTTGGATTATGGTGTGATAGGAGGAGATGTGCACTATGGGAAGGTTTTCCTTTATGGGAAGGCAATCGTGGGCCGTGATCTCTCTTATTGGGCTCTTCTTTAGCCAACTAATAAGGGGTTCCTCTAAGATGAGTTTGGCCCTAATTAGAGAGGGTGGTGTAAGGTGAAGGTCACCATGTGATGCTTCTTCTTCTTCTTGGTCATGGGTTTCCTCCATGGTAGGGAGTGGGTTTGGGGTGTTCACCACTATTGGATCGGGTATGGGTTCTTTCTCTAAGGTGGTGAGAGGGTCTTTTGGTGGTATGGTGATGAGGGTTGGTGTATGGCACACCCGGGATGGAAGGTAAAGGGAAACTTGGTTTGGGATAGGGAGGGGAAGTAGTGGGGGACTAGGACATGGGAGTTTTGGGGGAGGGAGTGGGAGATGGGTTGGTTGGGGTGGCTTGGGTTGGCCGGTCTTGGGGGGAGTGTCCCTTATAGGGAAAAATGGAGGGGTAGGTGTGGTCCTTATTGGGGAAACTTGGTCAGTTAGGGGTCTCTTCCCCTTAGGATTGGCCAGTTGTGGGGGGGTGGAGGTGGGGGCCAATTGGGTTTGGATAGTGAGATTTGTGGAAGGAGGTTTTGATTGGGACGTGGGGATCCTCATGGGATTTAGTGGAGAGGTGGTTGCTTGGTTTATTTGGGTCTTAAGAGAGAGGACTTGGTCGCGAAGTGTAGCTATGATGGTTGATAGGTGATTTGTTGGGAGTGGTGGGGGTGGAGACCAAAGGGCGGTCTCAAGTTGTCCGGGTGAGGATGGAGGAGTGGTAGTGCTCCTCGGGTTAGGGGTGCTTGAGTAGGAGGGGTGGGCATGTTTGGGAGTGTAGATATTTATAAGTTCTAGCTTCATCTCTTCCCATGAGTGAATAGGTTCTTGGCTTCCAACCCTCTTTAAGCCCTCTATGTGTTCCCACTTACTCTTGGCTTGACCCCGAAGTCGTCCCTTGGCCTTTCGGACTCTCGCCGATCCATATACCCAAGTCTTTTCGAAGTATTTTTCTATGGTAGTCTCCCACCTAAGATAGTCACTAGAATGTGATCCGTCAAAGGTAATATCCCTATCTAGGATGAAGTCCATGGGTGGCGAGTAGGCTAAGTAGGAGGTGGCCATGATGATCGGGGGATAAATGCAAATGTCGGACTGATGAAGACTGCAATGCAAACGTGCCCTAGGACTTGACTTGATAGAGACAAGTCAATGACTTGCTCTGATACCAATTGATGTGATACCCCCTAGGACTTAGACAAGCAAGCACATTCACAATCAAAAGGGCCAATTTGGGCCACCGCTCTCCCGTCGCTCACCCAAGTCCCGGGGTAACTTGGCAATGCCAAGGTGAGGTTGAGGGGTTGGACCCTTGCTGGTAGAGGGCCAGCAAGGCCAAGATTTGATTCCCAATGGATGTGGATGCCCAATTCAATGGGGCCGACAAAGTGCCAATGGCACCGGTTACTCTCTTCTCCTACGGTGATCACTTATAGCAAAGGAGCTTAAGGATCGGGCTCTCATTCACGGCCAGCAGAGTTTCTGAACTAATATTGAAAGAACAAGCACAAATTAGAGCAAAGTTTGGAGCACTTACTCGACCGGTTTGAAGAAACCGGTCCCGCTCGGAGACGAGGGCGAGCGGGGAGGCGGGTGGATCCCCACACGCCGCGTCGGGGTAGCTTGACCTGCCCAAATGATTACAATACTACACCTCTCGCAGGAGGGGGATCTTGGGGTGGGGGTTAAGTGATATTACAACTAAAACTACCTCCACACAGGGAGGGGCCTTCAGCCGGCCAAGCGGGGAGGGGAACTTGAGAGAGGAACACCGAAGATGGGAGGTTGCCGGTTCTGTCCACGTTCTGTGGGTGCTGACAGATGATCGAAGAAATGGTTGCTGCGACTGATGCCAATTTTTTTTGGGGATGAAACCACCTGGAAAATCTTTGTAGGAGGCCAGGGAAGTCGTCCAAATTTTTTTGATTTCTTCTAGCGCCGACGCTGGTCTGGGTGGAGGCCCGAGCAGGGAGGCAGATGCTTGGACTGGCAGCTTCTGGCGGCCAACAGCAGATTGCAGAGGATGCCCTGTCAGCTCCTGAACTCAGAATCAAGCACCGCTGGAGTTTTTGGAATCTTGGACGAGTCCTCTTCGCAGCAAAACTGACGGGGAAGCCAAACGATGCCGGAGAAGACCAGAGGACTCTGAAAACTGATGACAGGTCGGTGCAGGCTGTGGGAAGCAGAACTGCGTACCAGAGGGAGAAAAATGATAACTCTGGTCCAAGGACGTCGATCGAAGTTATGCTTCTTGATTCTGAAAGTAGACAGGAAGAGGAACAACTTTTCATAAGAACTTGTGGCCTGAATCTTCCAAGGTTCGTCGTGGCAGAGCTTCTAATACGGCTCAGGTGCTCAGCAGGGGCAGCTCTACGTAGTTGTGGGAGAACAGATCTCCCGGTCAGCTCGGAGCTCGGAAGGGGACGAGACCACCGCCGTTGTGAAGAAGACAGGTAGACGCTTCCGTAGATACCTCTTGGGTCTTCAGATTCTCTGGGATGTGGTCGGGGTCACCTCTGTAAGCTGATACTCTTCTGCTGCCAGTGAACTGAAAACTGGAGGTTGAAGATGGTGGGGGGAAATGGGGTATATGGGGGGGGGGGGGGGAAATAGAGGTGGATGAGTGTGGGGAGAACCCTAGATGTGAGGGGGTCTAGGAGGGGGTGTTCCAAGGTGTGGGAGGGGAAGAATAGGGTCTGGAAGGTGGTCTAATAGGTGGTGGGAGGAGGAGCTACGAATTTGGGCTTGGAGGGAGAAGGAGGAAGGTGGGGGGGGCCCAAGTGGGTGGAGGGCATGTGAGTTTGAATTTCCTTTAATGTGGGGTGATCAATGGTGGTCTTAGGGATGGGAAGAGGTGCCTTGGGAAGGTGGAGGGCTGCTTTGGGTAGTGGGAAGGGTGCTTGGGGAAGTGGGTGGGGTAGTTGGGGGTTGGAAGGTGGAGCTAGGATTGGTGGAAGCTCTCTTGGGACTAGGGGGTGGAGTAATGGGGTGTGTGGGGAAGGGGAGTGGCCTTTAATGGGGGTAGGTGGGAGAGTGGTGGTTGGGAAGGGAGGAGAGAGAAAATTTTTGAAATTGGGTATGGAGGAGAGAGAAAGGGGAATGAAAAAGAGAGATTAAGAGAGGGATGGGTGGGGAATCTCTCCCCTAGGGTCTCTCACCCAAAAAATGGAATCTCTCCACTAGATAAGAAGTGTAAACTCTCAAAATGGTAAGTTTTTCATTCATTGATTCATTAAGTTGAAATGGGGGGGGAATGGGGTCCTATATATAGGAAACCCATATTTCTACAAAAGTCCCTGACAATTGACTCAATGACAAATAACTGAGGGGGTAGGGGAGAGCCCTTGGGCCAAGCCCAATGAATTGGGCCCAATAGCTAACTAGACAACCTAATGACACTCAAACTTAGGGAAATGAACACAAGACCTAGGAACATGACTCAAATAAAAGGGAAAATACATCAAATGACTCAAATAAAAATTACATAGGACTCAAAATTAAATGACTAGACCATACCGGATGCAACCGGGGCGAGGAGATGAGCTGTGAACGTGGGCATGGGAGGTGATGTCCCCATCATCCCTACCTCCACCGAAGATTCGACGCGCCGTGGACGCCGATCCACAAAGAAAATCCCGTGAAACCCTCGCTGGCTCGCGATCCCACAAATCACCTCCACGATCGCGATCCTCGTCCCATGCCCGTCGCTCCACGCCCCACGAGCCACGCAGCCCCGTCCTCGTCTGCCTCCGTCGGCCGCCCGGAGAAGAGACATGGAGAGGAGAGAGCGTGAGAGAAGAGAGAGGGTGAGGGAGAGAAAATAAGAGATGGGGAGAAAGAGAAAAAGGAGGTTATATATATAAAAAAACCCAAAATTTTTAAAATTTCAGAAAAATACTAAAAATTACCTCTGTGATCCTCGGGAGGAGCACAACACGTCCGTACTGTCCCGGAGTAGGAGAATGCCACGGCTCGCCCTGCACAGAGTTCCGAAGGCACATTAGGGGAAAATACGTGTAAAGCACAAAACACACTTCGGGACCCACGAAAAATATCTGAAAAAATTCGGGGCATTACATCCCTCCCCCCTTAAAGAAATTTTGTCCTCGAAATTCAGGACAAGCGCCAAGCCATAGGGGAGAACGCCAAAATTCACTGACGACGCCGTCAGAGCCCCAACCAAACCTCGATACTCGTAAAAACCATGATCCTGAGGGACGCGGCCAGACAATGATCACGGACAACGCCTCGCTCACCATCCAAGACACATTGATCATCAGAGGAGGCACACGTAAACGAGTACGGGTCTGGCGTCACCTCAGACAACACGAAAACCAGTCACGACACCGCTGACACCATCACGTTCATCGAGAAAACACACTCCTCGCCACGGGAACCAAACCACTGGTCAATGCTCATGCTCAGCGGACCAACCAAACGTCAGCTTCGCAACCCGCTGACCGATCTCACACCCTCTTAGTCGGCCATCCATGGCCTCGCTGGCACATGGCTCTCGCAATTCTCGAGCCCCAACAACCAGCATCTTCTGTCTATGAAAGGCCATCCACCGGTGACCAGACACTCGCCAACGGAAATCTTCACCGGCCCAGCAGGCATGATCCAAATCACAGCAGGCCATCCGCTGACTCTCTCTCACACAGACCACCACCACAACCGATCTTGAACCTCACGCCAACTCTACCCTCTCAGGGGAGCACGGCGGAACCACATGACAAGATCTCTCCTTGGTCCTCACGTCACTCGACTCAGACTTACGGGGAATCCTCCCCTGCTAGTCGCAGACCAGGGATCACCATCCCACGCCAACCTCTCTTCACAGACCTCCAACCACAGGCATCACTCCTCCGTCCTGTCTCATCGAATCCTCCGCCTCGATTAATCCAAGAGGACACCTGCCAACCACGATTCCTCCCTTACCACAGAGCCACGGGACACCACCAGAACAATCCACCGCACACTTCTCCAGAACCGACAAGTGCCGCCTGCTACTAGATCAAGCAGGTCGATGATGCCACGACCAATGCACACTGGTCCCCAGACAATACACATCTTACCACGGTCGACCACTCAGTCAACCTAACCAGCCACTCACGGCCACCAACAGGGACCCACAATCTCTCAGAGATCACTTCTCCAGAACACGATCTCATTCGCGAACGCAACCTCCAACGTAAGAACATGGTACTCATGCGGCAACCTCGCCAGCATATTTCCCCAACTCTCCACCTTCCAGTGTCACGACCACAGTATCTCAAGCAACAGCACGACAACAATACGTCTCACACAGCCGGAGACAATCTCATATCGAGGAACCAATCCTTCGCTGCTCTACACTTCTTCAGAAATCCACCCGCAGCAACCAACGCTACGATCTGCGGACTCTGATCCACACGCTCAACCAACCACCATGACAACTCGGGATCCTCCATCCCGACGATCCTCTGCAACTCCGCAGGCTCCGATCCTCAACACATCGGGAACCACAACACCAACCGCAAATTCTCAAAAATAGCGCCCAACTGGCGCTCATCCTTCCTGAACGGTGCCAACACCCTTACGCAGTAGGGGACGGGCAACGCTTCTCACAGGCAACCACCTTGCCAAAACATGGATCACGTCTTGCACAGACTTCATGACACACGAGGCCAACCAATCTGAACACGCAATGCAAGACGATAAACCTTAGCTAAACACAATCTCTCCAACCAAAGGAGAAACCGACATACCTCCGACCAACGGAAGAATCTCCACGCTCGACCTGACCTTGAACCTCGCACATGATGGGAACAGCACCTTCCAGCATCGAGAAAACCATCGCTTCCATCAGGTCAGGGCCTCCGACACACTCGACGAGTGTCATGTCGGACCACCATCACAGCATCTCTCGATGCACCACCACTGTAATTCCTCTAACTGCAACACACCATGCCAAGAGCCGCAACACGAGTCATAATCGACAACCGCCGACGCTCATCCTCAAGTCCCGAAATCACCGCGGAACCTTCTCATCTTAAACCAAATCTAAAGCGAACACAACCCATTCGCACACAAGAGCGCAGGAGCAAGACTTACTGGGATACCACAGCCCAATCCTGCCTCGAAATTCATAAAAATAACCGGGACCTGTAGACACGCTATTCCTGACGTCTCATGAGAAAATCTCATATTACTATACGACGCCCCGCAGCGGCTTTCGCATTTTGAATCGCTTGAGTGCTTCCTATTCTTGAGTCTTCTTCCGCTCCTTCGGCATCCGGAAATCGCCTCATTGCAGAAATCATACGGCATTCAGACGGCATCACCATCAATTGGACGCATCGGAAGTTTCCGGAACCAGGAGAATGTCTGGCAAACGGCTACCGACGCCCTTTCGGGGAATCCGGGGGGTCTTCATGGAGGCGTCCAGGACCCTGGACGCCTCCATCAATGCAAATATACAAAAAAACACAAAAAACATAAAAATATAATAAAATCATGGAGGCGTCCCCCTGACTGGATGCCTCCATCAATATAAAATAATAAAATAATAATATTAATATTAATAATGGTGAAAAAAAATAAAAATAATAATAATTTCATGGAGGCGTCCAGGCCCCTGGACGCCTCCATCAACTTGCACACGGGCGCCCCCAGTCCGCCAGTCGGTTTGTCGTTTGAGAAAAAATCCAAATTGTGAAGACGTCTTGCCAACTAGACGCGCCCATTCATGAATCACGGGCGCCGATCAAAACCACGCGTTGTGCCAAACCGTGTGCGGCTTTCGGCGGGGTTCGGTGGGCTTTTATGGAGGCGTCCAGTTGCCTAGACGCCTCCTTGAAAATATTCGAAATAAAAAAATAAAAATAACATAAAATATTATTTTTACCCTGATGAAGGCGTCCAGGGTCCTGGACGCCTCCATCCTCCGGAGCCCTATAAATAGAGACCCCCCCTCAGTCCGGGAGGGGAGCTTTTGAGAGGTCTGATAGGCTGCTGGAGCCCAGAGGCTGCCGGAGCCATTTCTAATCCATGGGGTCTTTTGTAGGGGGAGGTTCTGCCGGCTTCTCGGGTGCCCGCGCTCGTGAGAGGAAGGTCGTCTTCGTCCACCGCGCTTCCACGTCGTCCCTACGCTCCGAAGCTCTGCCGGATCTCGCCATCGGCACATCCAATAAGCCAATTCTCTCTCCTTTTTCTCCGTAGTTCTTTGCATTCATCATCTCGCATCCTCTATCTCCCTTCACAAGGGCGCCTTCTCTTATATACTTCTTGCATTCATCATCGCACTTTCCTCCTACTCGAGTCCGAGAGGGGTTTAAAACCACACCAACCAGGTGTGTGTTCTGTCACGATTTCGTTATTTTCTTCGCAAGGGATTGATACTACACCGCCATTTTCTAATTATGTTTACCTACTGTCTGTTATTTTACAAGGGTAACTGAAGAAAGCCCTCTCCGTCGGCCGGCCGAAGGGGGAGGAAGAAGCAACCGGCCACTTCCTGCTAGTGAGGTAGGCGCGATCACTCTTTCATTTTGGGGTCCTTGACCCCTGGTGATCACATCATAGTCTCGAGGCCGCGGTGAGTCATATCCCGCAATGGCCTTTTAAATTTCTATCTTCATACTTTATGTTGCTCTTATACCTGCTATACTCTCGAGGCCGCAGCGAGTCACTTTCCGCAATGGCCGTTTGAATTCTGTCATCTATATATCTTGCTATATCTCTTATATCTTGCCATATCTCTCTTCTGCTATACTCTCGAGGCCACAGTGAGTCACTTCCCGTAATGGCCGTTTGAATTCTGTCATCTATATATCTTGCTATATCTCTTATATCTTGCCATATCTCTCTTTTGCTATACTCTCGAGGCCGCGGCGAGTCACTTCCCGCAATGGCCGTTTAAATTCTGCTCCTTTTTTATATCTTGTTATATTCCTATCCTACTGTACTCTCAAGGCCGCGGCGAGTTACTTCCCGTAATGGTCGTTTCAATTTTCATTATTTAATTTCTGCACCATTCCCGTCCCCCGAGGCCGCGGCGAGTCACTTCCCGCTATGGCCGCTTAATCCCCTTCTTTATCATATTGTGTTTGTCCCGCTCGCCCCGTCGGAGCAATCTCCCATGGTGGCCCCTTCTCTTTTCTCTTATTTCTATGTTGTAGCAAACAAAACGAGCCCGCGCGCTCCGCATTTCGTCTCTCGACCGCGTGACGTCGCTCACAGATTGGCGATCACGGTGGGACTTCAGTTGCTTTCTTTCCAGTTACCCTTGCAATTTCTTGTGATTGGCTTTGCTATCTCTTGTGTGTTGTTATATCTTGGTTGTTTTCTTGTTCTTTTGTGCCCCATATCTCTGTCAGCATTCCATTGCATACATCCACCCCTCTTTTCTATTCTTTTTCATTTTTTTCTAAGGATCACCCTCTCTCGGTGAAGGAAGGACTCTCCGTTCGGGAATTCCTTTCGACGGATTAGAATCTCCTCCATTGGGACCTCCGTAAGTCCCCGACATCGAAGAATCTCCTCTTCGTTCACTGGGCCGGTTGTACCATTGAAGTTCCCCGAAGTTAGTCGACCCATTCGTGGTGAGACGAGAGCCCCTAGCTGACACGGTGGTGAAACAAAAACGAACTAGGGTCCCTATTTTGTGTGAACTTCGGATTTGGTTAAAAACACAAAAAAACATCAAAATCAAAACACAAAAAAGGGCGTAAAGGCATCCACTTGTTTGATAATCTCTGCTATTTGCTTGCTAGTGTATGTTTTTGCGTTCCGGAAAAATTGTGAGCATGGCTCACGACTCTTTTGAGGAAAACCACCCTGGTCGTGGTGAGTCAGTCGAACCGCGAGTCCATGCTATGGAGGCGGGTCCTTCTTATGAGCCCTCGCAAGAGGTGCAGGTTATTGCAGGGGACACGTCCCCACCACAGGACATCTCCTCTTTGCTGGGCGTCCTCACCAACACGGAGCTTACCTTTGAACAGCTCCGGACCCTGCAGGCCATTCTGAAGGGGAAATCTGTTTCCCCCACTCCCCAGGAATCAACTCCAGCCATCGCACCTCTCCAAAAGTCGGTGCAGGCCATCCCATCTCCTTCACTGGCGCAAGCCATCCAATCTCCCTCGCTTTAAGGGCAGGCAAGCCAACAACCTCCCTCATTCCAGTTCCCTTCACAATCTTAAACTCCTGTTGTTCTCCACATACCACTTCAGCCGGGGCCAACTGTCGGCGGCCCGACAGCTCCCTCTCATTCGGGGTTCCCCCCTCAAGTCTCCGGAAGACATTTTCCTCCCCAGTTGCAAGTGCCACCTTCACCGCCCGAGGAGCTCGCCCAATCGCTCCTCAATAGGTTCAATAGGATGGATGAACAGTTTCACAATTTGAAGAAAATGGTGGACGTGAAATCCACCCCGGAGGTTGCTTTGCCAATCCTTCCGGTCATCCATCTTCCTCCCTCCGAAATGCCCACGTACCGCAGGTACAATGGCACTGGCAACCCCTTCATTCACCTCAAGGATTTCATGTATGAGTCCTCCTATTGGTAAAACGACCAGAGATCCCTAGCATACCTCTTTCGGAGGTCATTGGACGGTCCTGCGCTGAAGTGGTTCTATTCTTTGGAGCCCCGCGAGGCCGAGAATTTTGAAACAGTCCAGAGAAGGTTCTTTCAAAAGTATCGGGATAGGGTCGGTCCCTCTCTTTCCATTACCGACCTAGTGGCCGAGAAGATGAAGTCCGACGAGGATTTTGTCCGCTATGCCGACAGATGGAGGTCCCTGGCAGAAAGAATAAGAGATACCCTCTCAGAGCCTGAACAAGTGAAGATGATTGTATCCAATGCCACCCTACAGTTCAGGCATGTCTTGGCCATGAACAAGCTCACCACCATGGAAGAGCTCTATGAAAGAGCCCGGTACATCCAGACCCAGTTAAAAGACTCCCTCATTATGAACATGTTTGAGCCGCCGAAGCCCAAGGTGGTCAGAAAGACAGGCACTGGTGTCCCAGGCGGAGCAACAGAAGGGGTCGTAACAAATGAGCAAGTGAGTGCGGTCAACAACGCCAACTATGCAGCCAACCCAAGGCTTCCACAAATGCCCCCGGCTTCCCCTCCAACAATGTCATTTCCCCTCTCGTCCTCCACCCCAAAACGATCCACCCCAGAACAACATGCCTCAACTACTTCAACCCCAGCAACAACCTCGACCCCAGCAACAACAACCACCACTTCAGTACAACCAAGTTCCACCCCCAAGAAATTACGGTCCCCCACAGCAACAAAGGAGGCCGATTGGTCCCAAGAGAGCCTATTACCCACCATTGTCAGAAACTCTGGCAGATATTTTCAACGCCCTCATGGCCTCAAACACACTCATCCTACCCAGGGAAAGGCCCGTGTGGCCCCCGAATGTTGATACCTTCAGATACTGCGTCTATCACAGGTAGCCAGGACACACAGTAGACAACTGCTTTCAGTTTAAAGATTACATCCACGATACGAATGATGAAGGCAGAATTGACTGGGATGAAATGAGGCGATACGTCGCCACTCTCAAGGTTAGGAGACCTCCTCCTAGGCCACAGTTCCAGCAACAACAGCAGCAGTTACAACAGCAGCCATAGCAACAACCACAACAATAACAGCAGTCTCAGCAGGCCCAACCACAATAGCCCAACATGGGCATAATCCAGAATCCATTACCGAAGCACCAACAGCCCAATCACCAGGTCAACCCCATCTTCTCCTTCCCGAAAGTCAGGAGAGAGTAGGTGTGGCACCCAGAAAGTACCTCTATTCTTTCTACCGCCAACCCTATCGTCATGCAACCCCCTCGCCTTGCCCGGGTAGCACCTCTCTCTCATCAACCCGCATCAACACCGCCTTCACCATTTCCACTGTCATCACGCCCTCTCATTCGCACCCCAATAACCTATCAGCCAACACCCTTCATTATGCCCTCACACCCTCTCATCTTCTCTCACTCCCCCACTTTACCATCCACCTCTACTGCATTTGCCCCTATGCCTTCTAAGCCCCTTATCACCCGTCCACCGTACGTAACCCCGCCTGTCTCGTCCATACCACCGCCAATGCCTTCAAAACCACTCATCACCCACCATCCATCTCAAAATCATTACCCGCTTCAAACCCTACCCACTTCCACTTTGCCTCCACCTCCACCTTCCAGACCCCTTATCCTTCATAACCCGTGCGATATCCCCTCTACCTCCACCATGCCTCCACCTAACAAACCCCTCATCATAATCCCTGCTCCCATCATCACTTCAGCTTCACCAACCATTCCTCCACCACTACCCCTCAAACCTCTGTTAAAACTCACTGCTACCCCTATAGAGGTACAAAATCCACAGGCAATGGTGCTCCGGAGTGGAAGGATTTTCTACAGGGTTTTCCCCCAGAATAGTCAGAATCCCGAGCAGTCTCAGTAAGAGAAGGACGATGGAGAATAGCCAGAGAAATCTATCCCTGGAACACAGTATGATCTGTTGAAACACTTGGACAAGACGCCTGCTCGGATTTCCATCATGGAGCTGCTCCAGAGATCCACATCCCATCAGGTAGCCTTAATGGAGTATCTTCAAAAGGTCATGGTAAATGAGGACCTCCCTGTAGAAAAAATTTCTGCCGTCCTGACCCCAATGGACACACAACCGGCCATCATGTTCCACAACTACGAGCTCGCTCCCAAGGAAGCTCAGAAATATGCATTGTACATTTCAATAAAAATTAATGGGGTATCCATAAACCCGTGCCTTGTAGACACGGGTGCGTCCATAAATGTGATCTCCATGAGCAACCTTCAGTTGTGTGGGGTCGAACAGAAATAGATAAGACCTTCCTCGATCACGGTCACAGCTTACGACAATAGTAAAAGGCCGCCACAAGGGATGATTATTCTGAGGGCAGAGCTAGGCCCTATGTCAGTCCCCACGGAATTCCATGTCCTCGACATGGACCCCACATTCAAGGCCATACTGGGTCGCCCCTACATTGAAGCCATGGATGATGTGTCTTCCACCAACCATCAGTGCTTGAAGTTTCCTTACAATGGAAGAATTATTAAAGTAGTCAGCACACCTGTCCTTCACACAGTGGATGCTATCAGCACCTCTCTGCCCTCTGTTTGGCCGTCTCATCGGCCCATATTGTCATTGCTGGACGTGTGTGATTCATCTCACATTCCGCTAGCACCAAAGAAGCCGATCAAGACAACCACGCCATATCTCCCTTTTTACTCCAAAGGTTGGGAGATTATGAAGAACATCGGCTATCAACATGGCAAAGGCCTGGGCACACAACTGCAAGGTAGGTTGAGACCACCAAAGGAGATTAGGTCGAACCGCAGGTTTGGCCTAGGCTTCAAAGGACCATTCAAGGCGGATTGGAAGCCCCTCACATGAACCCTATCAAATCACTTCAACAAAGGGCCCATTGTTCAGATGTGAGATTACCCGCAAGAAGCACATGGGGGATCACATGCTGTATATTCGGCTGAAAAATGTCCGAGGGTCACCAAAAGAGACAAGATCAAAGACCCGGAATGCGAATGGGACAAATGGTTTGATATACGGGACGTTTCCGTTGCGCTGGAAAGGATGTCCTCGTCTCCACAGCTTGAAGGATCGCCATTGATCTCCGGAATGCCAGAGAATATCATTACTATTGCCAAGGTTCCAAACTATCCTCGTCCTCGTCAGAAGGACCCTGTCACCAGCGGATCTTCATCCGCCATCACCATCACCACCGACGACTCATTAGCCGTCATCTTCTCCATTCACTCGTCACAGTCTTTGTTGCTGTCATCTTCCTGGGCCAGATAGGTGTCTGATGATCAGATCCCCCTCTCTACTTACATACCTGCGCGGGTTTCTCAACCCGCTCCAAGTCTTCAATCATGACCTGCTCTACGAGCCTCCCAATCCTCTAGCCATAACCACTTTTCTCTCTCCTCTGATCTCTTTTCACTGTTTTATCATCAAAAATGAAAACGAAAAAAAAACGTCAATTTTCAAACTCCTCAACAACACATCTTCGTTGAGGAAACCTCCTACATCTCCCACGGGTGCGTCCCGCCCTGCGGACCACCCGTCCAAGGTCCGATGAGCGACCTTTTCTACCCCTCCTCTGAGGGGTCTTTCCCTGTACATTCTTCACCATCCTCTTCATCTTTTTCTTCTTCCGTAAATAATGTCAGTCAATCTAGGAATAATAAGTCAAAGGTAGTACCTAGGAAGAAATCCAAGGGTAGGCAGATTCCTCATCGATTCCTTTTGGATTTAGCCGCCAGGTGTCAGGCCCTTCTTGCCATCCCTCAGTTGCTAGAAAATCCCATCCAGCTACCGGAAATAGAATGTGAGGGCAACTGTGCAATTGATGAGGGGTATGGAGTCTATGAGATCACGGATGAAGAATACCCTACTGAAGATGAGGGTGAAGAATATGAGGATGCGGCTGGCGCATATGCTAGTGGAATAAGGAGATTCGACGAGCCGTCAACTACCGTAGAAGATCCACCAAAGAAGTCAACTTGGGAACTGAGGAAGACCCTAGGATCATCCTCATAAGTGATAATCTACCACCCTCTGAAGAAGAGGTATTAATTGAAGTTCTCAAGGAATATAAGGACACGTTTGCAAGGAGCTACGAGGATATGCCAGGTCTGGATTCAATCCTGGTCGAACACCGTTTAACCCTAAAACCAGGGTCCGTCTCGGTAAAACAAAGGTTAAGGCGTTTCCACCCTCAGATGGCTTTGAAAATGAAAGAAGAGGTCGATAAGCTCCACAAAGCCAGGTTCATTAGAGTCATCCTTTATCCTCAGTGGGTGGCGAATATTGTCCCGGTCATGAAGAAGGATGGGAAAGTCAGGATTTGTATCGACTTCCGGGACCTTAACCGCGCGTGTCCAAAGGATGATTTTCCCTTGCCTCACATTGATGTGTTAATCGACAACACAGCAGGATATGAGACCCTCTCATTCATGGATGGATTTTCAAGATATAATCAAATTCGTTTGGCAGAAGAGGATCAAGAGAAGACATCATTCACTACACCTTGGGGAACATATTGTTACGTGGTCATGCCGTTTGGGTTAAAAAATACTGGAGCTACTTACCAAAGAGCTATGATGGCCATATTTCATGACATGATACACATATATCTGGAGGTGTACGTGGATGATTTATTGGTGAAATCAAGGACCAGGATGGAACATCCAAGGGTTTTGGCTAATGTCTTGCAGAGATCAAGGGAGTTCCAATTTTTTTTTTAATCCAGTGATAGCCTATTGCAGTGGGTAGGAGGGAGAGCGATCACCCCTAGGAAGGGGTGGGGCGCTCAACCCCAGCCACTGAACAGGGAAAGAAATGTAATAACTGAGCAAAAGGTACAGCAAGAGAGCTAGGGCCGTAAGGAGGGACACCCTACCTTATCAAGCTGGTAGGGGCCCTTTACAGAGTGAGGAAGATCAGCCCACGACGCCCAAAAAGAAGGGGAGGAGAGAGTGCATCCCACAGCAGCCAACATATCTGCTACCTGGTTAGCCTCCCTAAATACATGTGAAATCGAGACACGGATGCGACTACAAGAGGAGACGACATCAAACAAAATGAGGGATAGCCTCCATGGACAGGATACACGGCCAGAAACAATATGTGACAAAACAAGGGAGTCCGTCTCAACGGCAATAGACCGCACCCCGCGTTGACAACAAAGAAGTAGACCATCCCGAAGAGCAAGAGCTTCAGCTTCAAGGCTGGAGGAGGCAAAAGGATAAGCTGCAGCCGCGGCCCAAAGAAGGGAGCCGTGAGAGTCTCTTAAAACAACACCACCACTTGCTATACCCATACCGCGCTTAAAAGCGCCATCAACATTCATCTTTAATCTTCCCGAGGGAGGGGGAAACCACCGAATGAGCCTAGGAATGATGGTGTGAGGAGCCTTAAGGGGAAGGTCCCAGACTTTGAGAAGTTCCTTTTGGGGGGGCAGAAGATCCCTCCCTTTAAGTTGGCAGCCAAGCATGACAGCTCGCACGGATTGAAGCACCCTGAAGAAAATATGACGAGAGTTCATGGGGCGTTCTTCAAAGCGTGCACAATTCCTGCTATGCCAAAGTTCCCAGATACCAGCCAAAAACATGCAGCGTGCCAAGTTCCCAGCCATGGTAGAAAAGTGTAGTGAGCTGAGGAAAGTTGCTACAGCAGCCGCGGCGGAGGGCGCCGCACCCACATCGAGCTGGAAGAACTCCGAGAATGAAGACCAAAGTTCCCTTGCCACAGTGCTATGAAATAGAAGATGCATATCGGTCTCGATGCATGGAGGAGTGCAACAGTGACATTGGGAACAAAGAGGGACCCCACAAGCCATAATGGACCCATCGGCCGGAAGACACCCATGCAGAACTCGCCATGTTAAAATGGACCATTTGATCGGGACAAAGTGATGCCAAATGAATGTCCAGGTAGCAGCAGCAACCGGCGAGAGAAGCTTACGGACAGAACTTGTGGAGAAAGCCCCATCGGGGGTGAGGGTCCACAGCCACTTATCCTGTGGTGTAGTGGAGGCCACTAGATGCGCCAAGGCCCCATGTGGGCAGAACCGCCAAGCAATGGCCATAGTGTCCTGTGATATACCAGAAAAGGCATTGCCCACAGTACAAGATTTATCTGGTAGTGCATTCCAAACATCATCGGGTAAATATTCTTTCAGTGGCTTGCCACCTGCCCAAATATCAAGCCAAAAAGATGCATTGGAGTGTTCCTTAGATATGAATACTCGGTGGTTAGCATAGATTAAACCTGCTGCTAGCTGCCATAGGTACCTTTCCGCAGCCGTAGTGAGCTTAAAGGATGCCATAGAATAGTGTTCCACGTGAAGGTATTTGGCACGGAAGAAGGAGGTCCAAATGGTGGAGCCCGTAATTGCTTGCCACAATAGTTTAGTCCGCAGTCCAATTTGGAGCGAGTGTAGATTTAGTACCCCGAGGCCACCACCCTCAATTGGTCTTGCAATAGTGTTCCATGATTTCCAATGCTTCTTGGGGGACCCTTCATAAGAGCCCCAAAAGAAATTTGCTAGAAGCTGTGGAATGCTCTAAAAATCGTCTTTGGGATGGCAGTGGACGCCAAAGTATAAATTGGCAACGTGGAAAGCACATGCCGGATAAGAATAAGACGGCCTCCGGAAGATAAGAACGCCGATTTCCAACCTTGGAGCTTAGCTGTAGCGTTCGCAAGAAGGTAAGAAAAATGGCGCGGCTTGCTACGTCCAGAGAATAATGGGATTCCCAAATAAGTAAAGGGGAGAGCACCCTCTTTGCAAAGATCAAGGGAGTTCTAATTGAAAATGAACCCGAAGAAGTGTGTGTTTGGTGTATCATCGGGTAAATTACTGGGCTTCATTGTGAGTAAAAGAGGGATCAAGATAGATCCCGACAAAGCTAAGGCCATCAGGGATATGCCGCCTCCCAAGAATTTATGGGAAGTCCGAGGTTTAATTGGGAGGTTGCAGTTTATTCGTCGGTTTGTGTCTCAGCACTCACAAAGGTGTAGACCTTTCTATGAGTTGACCAAGCTAGGAGTAGAATTCCACTGGGATTCTAAATGCCAAAAAGCTTTTGAAGGGTTAAAGGAATATCTGGCTAGTCCACCCGTTCTCATTCTACCCAAATCAGAAAAACCTCTGATCCTCTATATCTCAGTCTTGGACGACTCCATGGGAGCTGTCCTCGCACAAGATGATGAAGAGGGCAAGGAACGGGCAACCTATTACTTGTCCAAACTTCTCAATCCCTGTGAGCAGAAGTACACAGTCATGGAGAAAACCTGTGCTGCCCTCGTTTGGGTAGTGCAGAAATTGAAGCACTACTTCTTGGCTCATGAGATCCACTTGATTGCTCGCATGAACCATATCAAGTTCCTTCTCGAGAAATCCGTCCTTACGGATATGCTAGCACGCTGGCAAAGTTTTCTTTCCCAGTTCGACATCACCTACATCCAGCAAAAGACAATTAAAGGCTATGCCATAGCCGAGCATCTCGCCCACCATCCTCTTCCCAAGTTCGACCCTGTCCAATCAGAGTTTCCAGATGAGGAACTAATGTCCATCACCCAATCTGATGAGCCAATGTGGACGTTATATTTTGATGGAGCTCTGAATTCTCAAGGGAAGGGTATCGGCATTGTCCTTCTAACGCCTGAAGGCGTTACCATCCCAGAGACATTTCAGCTCGCGTTCCCAGTCACCAACAACATCGCTGAATACGAGGCTCTTCTAGCTGACCTGGAACTAGCCCGTTCTTTCTATATCACTAAGTTACGAGTCGTGGGTGACAGTCAACTTGTTCTCCGCCAGGTGCTTACCAAATATCGCACCCTCAATCCCCAGCTCAAACCCTATCAAGATCTGGTCTCCGCCTATGCCAAATTGTTCACCAAGCTGATCTTTGTCCATGTTCCTCGCGAACAGAAAATTCTGGCCGATGCCCTCGCCTCCTTGGCGTCATCCTTCAAATTCTCTTTAGGTGCATGGTTTAGATCCATCATTCTCTACAAGCGTCTTGTCCCTGCCATCCAGGACCCTTACCTCTTAAAGATCAAGGAACGAGTCCTACAGAAGATCCAGAAGGGAGAAATTCTTGAGAAGAGGAAGATCATGCTGGCAGAAGTCGAAGAAGAGCTGGCTGACGAGGAGAAACGATGGTTCTATAAAATTGTCAAATACTGTAAAGATCAGTCTTATCCTGAAGGAGCCACCATAGAAGATAAGAAAGTCATAAGAAGGGTGCCTCAGAAATACACATTGGTTGGAGGTCTACTCTATAGGAGGAGCCTTACTGGCGTTCTGTTAAGGTGTCTTGACAACAATGAGGTTTAGAAATGCGTAGAGGAAGCACACTCGGGTGTGTGCGGTGGCCACGTGAATAGCCAGATGCTCACTAAGAAGATCATTCGGCAAGGCTTTTACTGGCCCACTATGGAAGAGGATTGTGCCATCTATGTCCGTAGGTGTGTCAAGTGTCAGCGTCACGTCGATAAAATTCATTCACCATCCTCCTCACTTCATCCAATATCCTCCCCATGGTCCTTCTCCATGTGGGCATTCGACATCATCGGTCCCCTTGGTGATCCCAATTCCCTCACCAAGCAGAAATCTTTCATCCTTACTACGACGGAATACTTCACCAAATGGGCCGAAGCTGAAGCTTACGCAGAAATCAAGGTGTCAACAGTCTGCAAGTTCATCATGAAGAACATCCTCGCCAGGTTCGGCGTCCCAAGCACAATCGTCACCGACAATGGGCCACAGTTCATTTCTCAGGACCTTCAGGACCTCTGCAAAAGGTACGTAATTGCATTGCATCATTCATCACCTTATTACCCACAAGGTAATGGACAAGCGGAGGCCACCAATAAAACATTGATCAAAATCATCAAGAAAACATGCGAGTCCAGTGAGTTTTCAGACTGGCCAGAAAAGCTTATCGAAGCTCTATGGGCCTATCGCACTTCAATCCGTACCCCCACCGGGCAGACTTCATTTGCCCTTACTTATGGGACGGAAGCGGTAGTCCCGTACGAGACTCTGGTCCCTTCTCTCATAGTACAATTGGATGAGGAATTTCCCCTCGACGAACGTCGCAATTCACTCCTTGCCCAGTTGGAACTCTTATACGAGAAGCGGCTGGCCGCTGCCGAGCATGTGTGTGTGTATCAAAATAGACTCGCTCACTTTTACCAAAAGAAAGTCGTTGAGAGAAAATTTAAAGTCGGTGAGATGGTCGTAAAGAGAATTTTTGTCAAACCTGGAGGGCCGCGTTCTAAGCTCCAACCCAATTGGGAAGGACCTTACGTAATTCAAGCCTTGTACCCTGACAATGCCTACAAGCTAGTCAACGCCGAAGGGACCGAGTTATCCCACCCTTGGAATGGGCTTTATCTTAAAAAGTACTACCCTTATCATAGTGTCAAAACAAAAAAAAATAAAAAAAAAATAAAAAATAAAAAAATATTGAAAATCACTAAAAATATATAAAATCTTAAAATGTCGATGCCTGGTGGTCACCATGTAGTTAAGTCGCTGCATCCAACCTCCATGTTAGGATAGGGCCCATTAAGGCTTGGTAGGCACCGAGTCTTGGTCTGCCAGAACCGTGGAGATCCCTGTCCGGCCACATCGGCCTATGCACGCTCAAAGGAAGCCAACATGTACTCACTTACGTATTTTATCCAAAAAAAGTTGGTAGCATCACCTACGGTGGGGCCTCACCCAGAAGATCTCCAGAAGCTGTAATCTTTATTCTTTTCTCTTCGACCAAATGAGACAGTCGGCGCCCTTAAAACGCTGAGCATGAGAAACCAAAACTCAAACCCCTTAAGGTAAGAGTAGGATCCATTTCCTCGAGCATCGATCAAAGTACGAGAAGAGGGCAGTGTCCCCGCAGACATACAAAAGGGAGCCCACAACGTCAAACGACTATATCTCCCTCGTAAAAAGAAACACAAAATCAAAATCAAGAGAAAAGCCTGGTCATGACCGTGCCTGATGCGATAAATGGAACCCCTCAAAGCAAAAGTCTGAATCCACAAAGCGGGGCCATGGAATGTAAATGCTCAAGATTTGGTCCGAAGTTGTTCGAAAGAGAAGAGTTAATGGGCCCTTATTGGCTCGCCGGGTTAACGGTTTTGCCGGTCCTCTCAGGAGGTTTACCCCATGCACTCTTCTTTCCTCCTCTAAAGATGAAAGCTAGATGGAGTTTCTAATGGGCGAAACCCGCTATGGTTTGCGACCTTATTTTAATATACACATATGGTTGCCTACTTTGAAAAGTAAAAGCTATCGCTGCGAAGGAGTCTCTTTGTTTCTGGCCGGTCAAGACCCCTGTTTACCACCTTGATGTCTTCTTATTTAACCTTGGGCTTAGGCCAATGCAAGCGCGTCACCTATGGGTGCGACGGCGTCTGATTCCGGGTCAGCGTCGCGCGGTTGGTCGTTAGGGTTCCAGGGTGTTCCATCTTATATCATCTAGAGTTGTGAGGAAATAGACCCGGGTCGGGCAAATCATTTACCTCGAAAACCTTTTGGGTGAATCCCTATGGTCGGAAGCGATTGGGAGCCTAAGCATGGCATGACGATATTGTCATCAGGGTAAGTCTTAGCCGGCGGGATTATCATTCGAGGGGTCCAGAGGCCCAAATCAACCTAGATGTGCACTTAGGATACCTGGGAGGTTAGTAAGAAACCCCTGTTCTCATGTAGGTTGGGTGCCATTTGGATGCTTGCCAGGCCTTAGCAACAAAAAAATGAAATGATAAAAATAAAAAAAAGAAAAGAGAAAATGTACATATTTACAAACAAAAAAATTGAATATAACAAAATAATAAAAAATGCCAAATATAAAAAGAAAAACAAACCAATTTTGCATGATTACATTTGTATGCAGCGTTTCACTTTTTAATCTCGCTTGCATTCGTGTGCTTGTCTGTCGCATTCATCATCATCACATCTTGCCCTTGCCTTCGTTAATAAAGGCTTGGCCCCTTGACCCGTTATCGAGGACAGTCAAAGTGACCATCTGCTTATTGAGCAAGGGGCCAAGTCAGAGTAGAAATTCTGATTTGTTTTTTTCAGTGATGTGTGTAGGTGTAATATCCCGGACCATTCGGATCCTTCTTCGTGGGTCTCGGATCTGGTTTTTCGGAGTGTCCGGCTCCGTTGTGTCCGAAATTTCATTTCGGTCATCTTTTGTGTTCGGATTGGCGCGATCCGGAGTTGTTTCGGAGGCCCGGAGGCGTTCCGCGGCTTTTCCGCGCGTGTTTTCAGATTTCCGGTGTGTGTTTCGGCAATTCCTTCGGAACCTCACTGCGGGTGAACCAGGTCGTTCACCTGGGCACGAGTGGTACTGATGCGATCGGTGCATCCCGAGGATTCCGAAAATGTGATTTTCTATTTTTCGGTATTTTCCAGATTTTTCAGATTTTCCTATAAATACCCCCCTATTTTCTCTCTCTCCCCCACCTTCTTCTTCTTCTTCCTCCTTTCTCCCCCACCGTGAGCACCCCCCTCTTCCTCTCTTCTTCATCCGGCGAGACCGCGGCGGCGTCACCTCCTGCTGCAGACGGCACGGGGCGACGGCGTGGTGACGACGGCGGCGACGAGGTGATCGTGGAGGCGTTCGTGGGTCGTGGGAGCTCAAGGAAGAACGAGGGTTTTCAAAGCAGTTTCTTGCAATCGGGGACGATCCGGCGGAGCATTCGCTCCATTGAGGTAGGGTGACGTTCCCTAGCTCTCCGCCGTTCATTTCCGTGGTTTATAGGCCGAGGGGAGGCCGAGAGGGGCGTGATTGAGCGGGTTTGGAGTTTTCCATGAGTTGGGGAGAGCTCGCCCGATCTATGGATTTAGCCCGTGATTTCGCGTTTTGGTGGCTTAGATGCATGCTAGGGGTCCCTAGGGGTCTTCCCCTTTGATTTCCCCCTCTCCGGTGGAGGCACGGGGGCGTGGTCGAAGTTCTTGGGCGGTTCTGCCGTTTTCGCTGTCGGGTGCGTGTAACGGTCCTTCCAGGGACCGTTACATGATATAACGCGCCTTGGAGGGGCCGTTACATGCCCTTTGTTTAGCCTTTGGGGTCAGGGGCTGTGACGGTCCCCCGATAGACCGCCACAGCCGTGTGACGCGCCTGGGAGGGTGCGTCACAGCCCCTGTTAACCAGCTGGGGGATGGGAGTGTGACGGCCCCCGCCAGACCGTTACATGCCTGTAACGCGCCTGGGGTGGACCGTCAGAGGCATCCGACCGTTGGTTTTTGACCGTTGTTTCTGACCGTTGGGGGTCAAGGCATGTGACGCACCAAGCCTGGCGTGTCACATCCTTGTGACGGCCCAGGGTGGGTGCGTCAGGGCGCCTTTGGGCGTTTTGAACCCCCCAGGCGGTGTGACGCGCCAGGCGTGGGCCGTTACACCCTGTGACGCTCCTGCATGGGGGCGTCACAGTTTGTAACCGGCCAGGGCAGGCGCGTTACACTCCGCTTTGCGCTGAGAGAGTGACGGCTGTTGATATGTTATTCCTCCTCGAGTTAAATAATATTGAAGAGATAAAAAACAGGAGGAAAGATGAAGCTGTTGACCGTGATCGCCACCCGGTGAAAGCGCCGGGACTCGGAAGCTACGGGAGAATGCGGGTCCGTTCCTCCACTCCTCCTGGCCGGCCAGAAGGTGCGGGCCTCATGCTTTTGGTTGCTGACCTGAAAGCAAACGGTGAAACACACAGATAAACGGAGATTAGCTAAATGATAGTGTAGTAGGTGTACTAATTGAAATAAAGCAAAGGAAGAACATGGCCCGGCGATACCTGGAGGTTTTGAAACCCCGTTTAGGGCGCCGGAAACAGTAGGAAAGATAATAAATGCCAACGAAATGATGTATGTGATGTGTGATGCAGTGGAGAAAAGACGTGTGTGTGGTGAGCAAACAGAGAAGGACTAGAAACACAGAAACATGAAGCGTGAAGTTCCCTGCACCGGGGGCCTGCGAGGGATGTAGAAGGCCCCCACTCCCTGACGAACGGGCGTATGCTGTATGAGATTTGGCGATGGAATTCGACAGCACTTCGTGATGGTCCCCCCCTTTCCTCTGTCAGAACGGACGGACGCTGTATGAGATTTGGCGATGGAGTTCGACAGCACTTCGTGATGGTCCCCCCCCCCCTTTTTTTTCTCTGTTAGGACGGACGCTGTATATATAGAGCCCAGGGCTTTGAGCTTAATCAGGGGTTAAGGGGAATGACGGTCGGTCAAAGGCCGGTAAATGAGAGCATCATGTCAATATTGCCAACGACATTCTCCTCTTAATTCGCCTGGAATCACGAGGGTCTAATCTGGGTGGCCTTAACAATGACGGTCTTACGAAGGCTGCCAAACATGTATGACGGTCTGGTAGGGGCCGTTCAATACACATGACGGTCCTGGAAAAACCGCTATACTTAAAGAGGAGTCAACGCCCAGACAAACAACTTTTCGTGAAGCACGTGGCTATGACCGACTGTCGGGCCTCTGAACCCTTTTCTTGTCGGTAAACAATGACGGCCCAGGGACGACCGCTATATTGACTATAACGGTTGGCATTGAGCCGCTATACAAAGCGTATCACGAGATACAAATAACCCGGGGCAGCGGAACACAACGGCCCAGTGGGGACCGTTCTACTGAGAAAAATGGTTTATAACAGACCGTTAAATCCAATGAGAGGGAGGGAGGCCTTCTTTGCTGGGAAGAGCCCAAAATACTGCCAGAGGAATAATCTTTCATGTGATTGACTGTTCGGGACATCAATAATTGAGACGCAGGAACTGATTCGATTCATCGGTAAAAAACGGGTGTCAACAGATGCCCCTCCTTAACGTCCGCCTTGCAAGGGAACGAGCGGAGGTGTAGTGGAGGCGTCATGGAACATGGAGTTGTAGCGGAGATGAAGCGGAGTGGACTGCAAAAGCGGGCGTTAAGGCAATACGACACCCGTTTCATACCAATAAGCCATAGAAATCTTCCGGCAACCTTCGAACCAATTTGCAAGGTACTGTGGGACTGAGTGTTAAACCTGAATCTGGAGGAACTAAGGTAAAAGAGCAAGGAGCGGCCTCGTCGGCGGACAAGCTGTGGTCCTAAATGAGGCGATATAGAAGCTGGCAATAGCGAAATTAAAAGGATTTTAAAACTCCAGACGAGGGAAACACTTAATTCATCAGAACCGAACAATTAGGTCCAAAGAAATACCTTCTAATTTTGGAGTGGAATTATTCCTTCGGTGGGACATGGAACACAGAAAATAGTCAATCATACGCAAGATCATTTCTCAGGCAGACCGTAGGTCGTGAATGCTCAAAAGGTGCTTGTGATGCATGCTGGGCTAAAAGAAAGAAACATGTAAAATCGAATGCAAACAAAGGATAAAAATATAAAATACTCAAGAATATTATTGCAGAACTGAATGAGTCAGGGTCAGGACACTTCTTGCAACCACGGCGTGCAAGAGAGAACCGTCGTCCCCTGACTTCTTCCAACTTAGCGGCCTTTCCGAAGATTAGACACGCATACCTAGATCATCATGTGTTTTTGTTGACGGGGAACGTCAGATCCTGGAATGCGTGAAGAATCGACTGGTTCTCGAGATAGATGTTTATTACCATATAGTAATGCAATAAGAGTTTTGAGGGATTGAGGGCCATACCTGACTTACCTGTGCAGGCGTAACGGCGGGACATTGATGTTGTTTAGCTTTAACTGCAATCAAAACTCATTGGCACATGAATTTCACAACCTGATACATT